>VWZY01005970.1:60778-159018 GCA_013399075.1 Chloroceryle aenea | reverse complement strand
GAACCCCAAACTGACCAGCGAGGGATACCAGCCCATAGACAGCATGTTGCGTATAAAGCTGAGGGAGCAGGAGGGTCCTGCTCAGCTGGGCTTGGGTCTTTTTCTGGCTTCTTCCTTGTTTCTTCAATGGCTGGCAACTGAGGAGGTCTCTGTCCCTTCTGCCTTCGATCCTGATCTGTGTGTTCCCAAATCCAGTACCAGAGTCCATCTCCTGAACACAATTCCCATCTGCCACTGGGCCCAGTCTGGGACTTTCCTGGTGCTTGTTCTGTAGCATCAGTGGTCATGGTGATGGTAATAGCTATCAGGGTGGATGAGTTCCATACTGGTTTTGCATATATTCCATTTTTATTACTATTCTTTTCATTCCCATTCAAGCTGTTCTAGTTTCTTTTTCTAATCTCTGAGTCTCTCTCCCTCATTCCCTTTCTATTCTCCTTTGGGGAGGGAGGGGTTAAAAGACAATGTCTGTTATGGGTTTAGCAGGCTGCCCTGACCCTAAACCATGACAGAAGGTTACCTGAGAGCAAAATCTCAGAATAGTCTTTTTGTTATAATTGCCTACCTTCTTAAATCCTGACTTGGTAAAAGTATGCTATGATACTTAACAAATGGCACTTCGTAAGGAATTTCATTCTTGCCAGTACAGAGTGAGGATAAGGATGTCAACAAGTGTGTTACTCAGCCACATTGTGTTGATTCTTAATTTACATAATATCATATATTTTAAGGCAAACTGCTATTGCCTGTCAAAATGTGCTGCATAGGTGATAAAAAAAAGATGTATTTTACTTAGGTGCTATTGTAACTTAAGGTCTCAAATGAACTAAAAGATCAATTGGATGAAGCTGGCCCTGCAGCTTAGTCCAGCCCTGCTGTTGGGTCTCCTTTAGGATCAGTTCTAAAAGCTTTAATTTTCAGATTCATCAAGAGTATTTTCTCCCCCAGAATATAAAGCTGTTTCCTTGTTCTTCTGAGAGACTTTTTCAGGAACAAGAGCACCCAGCTCTTCTATGGGGAAGAAAGAATTTTTTCACCCACTGACTTTGACTGCAAGCAATCTGTGTTTCTGGGATTAGGTACCCTGAAAATTATTCATTTCCAGTTTACAAATGGCTCCAATTGACATCCTGAACATGCTTCATACAAGGTGACTGCTCTTTCTGTTAGTAGTGGCTAGCAGCTATTTTTCCAAAAAGTCCATGAGATCTTGCTCTTTTTTTAGGAAGATGTAATGGGTCAAATGACTTAAAGGGGTGCAAATCCCCTGGCAAGGGTAGAGTTACTTTCTGCTCCACCCACATGCGTAGCTGGTGGTGTGATCATCTGTGCCACAGGTGTTCAGTGCCTGGATGCTGTGCATAAATAGGTTTTAACCATTCCCCAAAATCCTTCCCAATACACTTGATTTGTAGCAATGGCAGCTGAGGATTACAAGGAACCCAGCCTTTCATATGCTTGCACTATCTCCCCTCCTTTCCCTTGCTCAGAGCCCAAATTCCAGCTGCTGGGCTATTTTGACTCCCTTGTACTTGTGGCTAGCCATGCTGCTTAATACAAACGTAATCCCTTATTAAAGGTAACAGACTTAAAGGTACACACTTTAAACAGCTGATGGCTCTTCGGTTGAAAGCCAGCATTGGTGACAATTGGTCTTTGTGGCGTGAAGAAAAGTCACCCTAAGGCACTGTGGTACTTCTACCTGGTTAGGGTGCCATGTGCACTCTCCAGAAGTCTCTGTGGGACTCTCATGTTATATTTAAAGTGTCCTGTTGCTTAGGAAGCTATTTTGAATTGGAATGAATGTTACATTTACCTCAAGCTTCTGGAATGGGACACGGCATCCAAAACTCCAAAAATACTATGTGTAACCCCAGATTCTGGTACATAGTGCCAAATCAGAATGCTCTGGTATTAGGGTGAATTTGGGCTGCCTTTTCTTGATCCTGGGGGTCACTGGGACCATCCTGCTCTATTTGAGAATGTCAGCATTCTCTCCTTACCTAGTCATAGCAGGTTCAAAAATGGCCAAGGGCAGTTGGTGCTATGGCAGGTGTTTAAAAGAGAACCAGGCAGCCGAAACAAGATGTTCTCTTTGATCAGTGTTGGCTAAGATTAACTACTCTAGGAAATAAATAAATGGACAGTCTTTCTGCTATTTTTTTGACAGAGTTGCAAAATACAAGTACCTTCCTGACTGTCCAAATTGCTTTCCTGTGCAAAATACTCTCACCTCGCTTGTTTAAATGTATTTATCAAATTATTTAAGACTAAACCCTTTTAGTAACTGTACAGGGTGGGGAGAATGAGGATCTCTGTTGCTCGTCCACTTTGCTTTCTTGATGTCAGAAAGCGTTCAGAAGTCTGGAAGTGTTACAATTTGTTTGAAAAGCAACAAACCGAAGCTATTTGAACAGCAGTCTCTTCTCAGTTTAACTGCCTGCTGCTCGGTACTGCTTCTTTTCAGTGTAACACTTGTAAAATTAAAATATATGTCAGTGTTTTGGGATGCGTGCGCAGAACTGTGTGCAGCAGGCTGTCGGGAGTGAGCCCCTGATGCAAAGAGTGAACAGATTATTAGGGTACCAGAAGTGTTTGGCTGCTTCATCCCTGAGGCCCAGCAAAACTCTTCTCTCTTTTGAGGGAGGAACTATCCTGCACTTGAGCAGTGTAGCTGTAGCAGTTGGCTGGTACTGCTGTGGTCGTGTGGGACACCCCAAACACTGGCTCTTGACGTTCATCTGTGCTCCACGTGGGGTGATACTCTACCAGCTTCTCCTCCTGGGATGCTGTCTGCCTTTCCTTACTCTACCCCACGCCACCTCTTTCATCAGAGTCTGCCACCCTTTCTTTGCTCCCAGCTTTCAGTGATGTTCAGATTATGTGCACTGGGAGTGAAGGAGCAAAGAGATGAAGACTTCATTTGGAAAGTGCAAGTGGCAGACCCTCCCACCAGGTGTTAGAGGTTCTTATAGAACAGTGAAGGGAGTGAGAGAGAGTATGAAGGAGCTAAGGGTGCAGGAAGGAGCTGGCTAAACAGGCAGCCTTAGGGAGGTTCTGTTTCTCTGAATACAGGTGTTGCTGTATTGTAGTTGGTTTTACCTCTGTTGGGGAACCAAACTAACTAGTAACAAGGTAATTTCTGTGCTGAGGTTAGAGTGTATCTCTACTGAGAGCACTCCTCCCTTTACAACCACATGTCCGATGGCCCACAAACTATAGTTTTGTCCTGCTCATCAGCAATTCTCTTCTCATAAATTTCTGTACTGAAGTTTCTGCAGAGCTTTGTTTCCTTACCCTGCACAACTTTTTCCCTGAAGAAAATCTGCTGAGCATGGATGATAGTACACATTAATGTTCTTAAAAAAAAAAACCAAAGGAAAATACAACACACACACGAACACCAAAAAACAGAACAAAACCCAAACAAAAAACCTACCCAAGCAGATTGTGGACATTTCCTTAAGTTCTTCATGGGGGCGGAACAAAGCAAAATAAACCTTCTGTAAGCTCGAGACAATTTGTGACTTAATTCAGTTTTAATTTTGGATCAGTTTTATCTAGAGGAAATTCTAATTCCCTTCCTGGCGAGAATGGGACAAAGTCCACAGATAGATAACTTACATGAACAGGGTTACTTTCTGGAAGAATATGAAGTGGTTTTGGTTTTCCCAGTGTGTGTGACTTGCCACAGAGGTTATCCCAGTTTGTGGGAACAGAGTGATCATCACTTCCACAATATTGAACACATATTTGCGGCCTGATTGACAAGCTGAAGAGGTGGTATATCATTTCTTTGCATATCAAGGGACTGGCAGTGAATGAAACCAAAACTAGAAGTTAGCTGCTTTATTTATCCCTTGAACAGGTGCAGTACAAGCAGCTGCAGAAGATCTTTTATACATTCCAAGCATGATTCCCTGGAGTTCATGTGTCCTAAAGACAACCTGGAAGGGAGGCAGGACATTCTCTTGTACAGTATTATATTTTATAAGTACAATGTGAGATGCTGATCCTTGCCATGGGGAAAGAATTCAAAGCTGGATCTGAGTTTCATACCATTTGGTGATAGGGGTAGATGTCTCTTTATCTTGCCACTTTGAGTGTTTAGATCAATTAATTTTATCTAACTTTTTTTTAATTAAAAGTCTCTATAGGCCAGGAAACAGCACAAAGGAGTAGTTTTAATACAACTTACCACTTCCAGTTATGTGCCTTATTAACTGGACATTTGATTAGTTATATCTGAGGAAATCATTGCTAAAAGGACTTGTAAACAATACTACTTTTTTGGTTTGGGTTTTTCAGAAAGTTGGGTTGGTTTCCAATGTTAAATGCATTTCCAAGCTTAGGAGGTCAAGGAAGAGCTCTTGCCCTGTAGTTGATTGTCAAGCCTCTTTGCTCAATATGTAGAGAAAGGGCTTGGGAAGAAACTTTCCTTGTTGGCTTTTATTTAGAACATCCACAGTCAATGTTCTGGCCTGGATGCCAGAGTCTTTAGCTTGAATCTTCTCTGAAAGTATCATCTCTTGGCCACGTCGTGGCTGTTGTCTGAGAGTGGCCATCTAGCCCATGTATTCACACTAGGCTGAGGCTGTCCTGGGCTGTGCTAATGCCATTAAAGACAAACGTGAGGAAAATACTCTCTAAAATGTTATCTTTTTCCACTGTAGAGAACAACACTTTTATAACAACAAAATATGGCTCAGGAAGCTCCCATACTGCCAAAGTATCCCTGAGAAAAGAGCAGTGCCATCTTCCAGAGCTGGTCGTATCCTCCCACCGTTGCTACAATTATGTTAATATTATACTCAGTAAAAATTAGTTTTCTCAGTGGATCACAAGAGAAAAGCATTTTTCTGTCTAAATTCCTAAAAGAGCTGATGGTGAACACCTTGAAGAGATGAAGCTGAAACTTTTAATTGTTTCTTAATATTTATTTGAATATTTTCACATATTTACCATAACACTAAAAGCTCCAAACCCCTGTTTACTTTTGTTGGGTTTTTGAAAGAAAGAAAGGAAGGAAGGAAATATCAGATCAAGTAAAAGCATGCTTGTTTAGAAAGATACCAAATCCTGAGAAGAGATGAAGTAGTGGTGACTTGCAATGTCCTTGGTACATTTTCTGCTGAGCTTATTTTTACAGTTTTGGTTGGTATACAAGACATGTTCTCCTCATTTTCCCTCCCAAATGTATGCTGCCTGTGACCTGTGTATTTATCTTGGGATGTAAATGGCCTATAGAAAAATCTCTTCTGCCTTTTTTGTATGCCTGAGATGAACAGGTATTTTTGATGTAAATAATATAGATATCCTTTCTCTGACATTTGTCATAGCATGACTTAAATTTTGCCAGTTTATCTTGCTTTGCCAACAGAATAAGTAAAAATCTGGGCTGTCTTGATGATATATTTTTCCTTTTTTGTCTGGTTTCATTCCTTTAGTATTCAAGAACATGGAAACTTGTATTTTTCTCCTAACCGTAGGGCTTTGTTTCTTTTTGCTCATCTTTCTGTGTGCAACCATTGCCTAGTTAGACAACAGTTTCAATGGCCTTGGGTATTTTCTTCTTGGATAAATTTGCAAAACTTGTCCAGCTGGCTCAGTATCCCCTCCTGAACTTGTGGACACTACTGTGACGCCAAGGACAAAGAGCCACCGGCTTGACCATGCTGTGCGTCTTGACACTTCCTTCCTCTGGTAACTTGTCACAGTGCAACCTATTTGCGATATGAAGTGGTACAATTCTTAGTTTAATTAGATAACATAACAGAGCGAGTGCCATGGCCTCCTGTTTAGGGAGAGCTGCACATAAGCAGCTCTAAAAAATTGGTAGGACAAATCTTACTTTGCTTAGCTTTGACATCTGACTTTCACTTCCTGTAATGCTTGGCATCATCCTGAAAGTTATTGTCTTTCCTTTCTATTCTTCTGTCATCTCCATCTTGTGGGTTTTTTTCTGGCTAATTTTCATTGCAAAGACTGGTGAGAGATGACTCAGCCAGGTGTCTTTGTTTTTGTCCATTCTGAGACAGAAGAACACCACGTTCAAGATGACATGGTATCTTTTTTGCTAGCTTCACTCCAACCCATTCTTATGCTTAGTCTTACCATAAACATAGCTGTTTATAAATCCTCTGAGTAGAAACCCAAGTAAGAAGTAACTACAAGACTGGACAAACTGCACTCCTACTGGAAATGTAAGCAGATAGCTTGCTAACAACCTCATTAGCTTGGACTATGTATGTACTAATGGATGTTTAGGATGGGTGTGGAAATGATTGGTGGGCTTCACTGTTCCCATATTCCACTATCAAAGCATTCAGCAATATGCTGCTAGGACTGCTCTTCTCAGTGATGTCCAGTGATAGGACAAGGGGCAGTGGGTGCAAGCTGGAACACAGGAGGTTCCGTGTAAACAGGAGGAGAAACTTTGTCATGGTGAGGGTGACAGAGCCTGGAACAGGCTGCCCAGGGAGGTTGGGGAGTCTCCTTCTCTGGAGACATTCCAAACCCACCTGGACGTGTTCCTGTGTGACCTGCTCTAGGTGACCCTGCTCTGGCAGGGGGGTTGGACTGGATGATATTTCAAGGTCCTTTTGAACCCCTAACGTTCTGTGATCCTGTGTAAGTTTGTGATTCTGTGACTGGGGTAGTACATGGACACTTAAATTTGGATTGAGTAATGCCAAGGGAAATGCCAGGGTCAAGTCTGAAAGAAGAGAGAGCACTGTAAGCCTGTGTACTAGTATAGGACCATAAGGAGGAAGTTTACACAGGAAGGTGGAAGTTTGGAAATTAAGTAGTCCTGATTCCACTTCAGGGCTTGCTCACAATGTGGACACTGGGATTTAGAACAAAGTTGATTATTTTGTGTTCATCTCTGTGTTATTTTAAATACATTCTGCTGTTGCTAACAAGAAGAAATGTTCCCCAGTAGTTGGAAATAAACCTCCAAACAACAAAAATAAGCCCCCCACAAAAAATCCCCAAGCAAAAATGGAAGTAAGTTCTCAATAGTGAGCAAAGATCGAGCCTTGAAAGAACTAAAGCAATTCAAGCCATGAAAATTTAGGTAGAATATAAATAATTCTTTTGATTTTGCATACTTCAGACTGAGTACGAAGTCTCTGTGACATCCCCAACTCCAAATGTCAGATCTCTTTTTTTTTTTCCTCAAGTTTTATCAAAGTATGAAAGTATTGACTGAGTTGCTATTGTTGGCAGGCCTTTGATGGACGCTCCTGGAATTTCATTGCAGGAGCCATGACTTCTGTTTTATCTGAAATCTCACTGGCTCTTGATGACAGACAAACTCTGTTTTTAGCATTGCACTGAAGGTCAGGCAAATGACTAGTTTCCAAAAACAGTAACTGAAGGTCCTGGAACAGATTTATTCCTGGTATAATTCCACTAGTTCTATGAAGTTACAGAGGAAATATACTTGTCAAGAAAGCCTTATAAGCTGAAGGAGAATTCACTTGCTGTTCTCAATCATTTGTGTATAAAAGAAGGTTGGAAAAGATATTTAATGTAAAGTTAAAATTCCCTCTGTAAGAGATAAGAGTAGTATTTTTAGCTGGTTTAAATGAGTGTAACTTCATTAAGAAGACCAAGCACCAGAGCATGTGGTATTTTTTCTCTAATATCTGAGAATCTAGCTCTAGTTTTTTAATCAGAGATGTGGTTGAGGTTTTCTGGCTCAGTATATATTTCAGGGTTAATCTAGGAGAAGTATATGCTGTTTAGGCTGCTTTTCTAGTGGCATTTGGGAAGATTCCATTATTTTTCACAGACCTTTAATTCTAGCAACAGTTTTGGCATCCCTTAAATCAATAAACTGACCGTGACGCAAACTGGTGACATATTTCACTTCATTTTTACAAGTTAGTGGTGACCTTAATTCATATACAAACCAAGAAATCTTGTGGGAGAAGCTTTTTCACAGCTTACAACCACACTGACTGTTTGCAGCCAGCGTGCCAAGCAGAGGAGCACAGGCCTGCTCACGGATGCGAGGCCTTCGCGTGTCGGCAGGGCAGTGGAGATGGCTACTGGGGAGGAGGGAATTTCCCTCTGCTTTGCTAGAGGCAGTCTAGGTTGGGGACATAAAATCAGAGGTAGAGAGATCCTTTGATTGGTAAAAGCTGTCATCTCTGTGGCTCTTCAGAACTAGGGATGTATTGATTGCTAGCGTCCTGTGACGCTGGCAGCTAGCGCAGAGTTTTGAGATCCAGTTGTTACCAAAAGGGCATTATCAAGAATGTGAAATAAACGTAAAGTATGTTTTACATTCTGTAAAATAGATGCAGATATAGTTTTTACTGCTTTGTGGCAGAAATGTATCCCTTAAAGCTTAGAGAAAGTGATGTAATACTTTGGTCTTTGACCAAGATGTTACTCCTATTACCCTCAGAGGTGGCAAAATGGCTCTGCAATGACCTGGTGACCATAAAGTATAACAACTGTTGCCATGCTGAGGCAGAACTTCAAATTAAGTTAGCTTTCACTCTAACACTGTACCCCGAAGGCTCTGCTTTTCCAAAGCATCCACAACATATGCTCGCTTTAAATCCATCCAATAATGCTGCACTGGCTTTATACGCTATGTTCTAATGTCAGAGCAAATCTATGTTCTACTTGTGGCACCTGCTGTGGCACATACTTCAGTTACTTTAGGGCAGCACTAAGCATACCATCATACTTAAAGCCCTGTCAACATAGCTGTGATAAAGACCATTTGGAAAATATACAGCTTCCCCCTGAAATAGTCATTTATCATAACTCAGGAGAGAGAATTAATTGTCATTTAGTACTTGTCATTTGGATTGCTGCCCCTCATGAAATGGGGCCATGCATGTAAGTACAGGTCTCATTTAGAATAGAGTACTCTCATTTTTAGCACAAAACAATTTCTGTTCTAAATAAACTCCCCTTTTAAACCAATAGATAATACAGTCAATAAGAGCTGTTTCACTAAATACTCCCAGGTCAGGCTTTGGAAACACCAGTCTGTATTACTACATACTGAAAATAATATAATAGCTTCAATTCCAAGCTTAGAACAGATTACATTTTTCCTTTACTGGTTCAAATAACAGGTTAACAAAGCGGTGCATTGTAATATTGCTGTCCACTGTGGAAGCATCTGTGCTACAGACTGGCAAATAATGTGTGGATTATTCATAAAGACAGAGATCCCTCGACGTCTTTGGCACATTATGACTGAGTGTGAGTGTGCAGAAGGAGGATATTTCTCAGTTGATTGTTATCTCTATTACATCAAGCTAGAAAGGAAACAAAAGGTGTTTACTTTTGATGAGTAGAGACATTGCTTGTCAGGACAGAAAGAAATGGGGATGTAGCACCAGACTGCCTGCAATCCTTAGTTTTACTTCCACACACATAAACCCAATGTTAACAGAACTGTAGAGGGAATCAAAGACCTTTTAGAACTCTACTGTAAACCAAAGCTATCTTTCCCAAATGTTAGTTCAGAAGAAACCATTGATGCTTAGTCTGAGGTGAAGATGCAGACTCTGATTTACAATGGCCAGGCAGCTCTGCAGTCTTGGCCAGTGCTACAAAGCAGTTGTGAAAGAAATGGAAATATTTGCCTTTGCACTGAAGAGAATAACTTGGTGCTAAGCAGTGGGGAACTGGGACCGTAATATTTTTGCTGTGCTAAAGCTTTATTTCTAATATGTTGACAGACAGGATAGAAAAATAAAATCCCATGAGACAGAGGTTCTCTGGTCCTCCAGACAGACAGGCTGGGGTCACAGCAGGAATGTGCACAATGGAATTAATTTCCCGTGTGAGACTCTTGACTCACTAATTTCTGCAACAACTTGATTCATACCTTCCTTGGGGAAGGTACACGTAATCATGCTGTTCAAAAGCTCTTAACCTTACGGGAGTGCTGCTCTTTACCCTTCCTTCTTTAGGATTTAACCACTTTTGATATTCAGACTTTGAATTCTCCATTCCGTGGTGGGTTTTTTGGTTGGGTGGTTTTGTGATGTTTGGTTTTTTTTTGTGGTGGGTGGGTTTTTTTATTTTTTTTTTTTTTTTTTTTTTTTTTTTCTGAGGGCTGATTATCAGTGTACCTACAAGCACAAGACTTTCTAATTACACACCGATAAAGCACAAACAGTGCATAGCCTTCTTATCAGTCTTTACATAAGATGGGCATGACTTTGTGTCATATCTGAGTTGCAGCCAGCAAAATCTCAGCTTGACAGCCTAGTGCTTTTTCCCTCTGGACTATCGTATTGCACATTCTTACAGGGTCATGCATGATAAAAAAGGATAAGGGGCCTCCAGAGAGACGTGACCGATACCTTATTGTCTGCAGAGCTTTTACCTCTGCACTATCACTGCAAATCTCTTCACAGAGGCTGCAACAGATGCTAGAATTATTGCCTAGACTACAGGGCAGAGTAGCACAGAGCTTGAAATCTGTGCTTTCTCATCGATTTTATTTGTCTGTGGTATTCACACAGACCAGCAGTTAGATGAGACTGTGGTAGATGTTTTGAAGTGGAGAGTGAAGACAGTGTCTTGCTCTTCTCTGACATAGCCAGAATCTTGTAAAATAAATTTTCTTTCTTATGTCTCAGTTTCTCCTTAGTTCAAATTGTATTTTTATTAGGAACTCATTTAACTAGCTGGATAACTTCTTCATACCAGTCTTCTGTAGCATTTGCCCAAAGCAGTGCTTAATGTCTTGTTTGCTACCCTATGAAACCCCCTGATTCCTTCTTTGCAATGCTTGTATTGCACTGAGGTGCAGGGCTGGGGAAGGGCTGGGCCCTGTTAAGCTAGGAACTGGACATTGGTGGAGGAGGCATCAGTGCCTCACGGTTTAAAATCAACATCTCTTCAAGTTTCTGGTGTGTCCTTCTATCAGAAAAGACAGCTAGCTTAATCTAAGCTTGTTTTTCCATTTTCTCTGTGTGGTTGATGCTTTAGTACCAGCTCCTGTTGGTGCTTAATATTTCCCTCTGCAGCCTCAGAAATCTTTCTAATTTGATAATAAGATTTTGCTGGCCAAATGCTATTTCCAGTAGTGACTCCATGTTAAGACTGAATAATAGGAATCTTTTTCTAGTTCTGCCTTTGGATAGCTGTTGAAGAATAGCATCATTATGAAATTACTGCACTCTAGATATAGAATAGGAGGTTCGTGTCGCTGTGTAGAATAGAAATAACTTTTACTTGAATGTATGCTGGACTGGGGATGACCCAGAGGACTCGTTGATGTGATCTGGAATTGTGCAGGATCCCTTTTCTGAGGATTTTATGTAGGAGACCAACAGGAAATAGAAGCAGAAGGTAGAGGGTGATTTTTTTTCAATCCTGGAAACGATACGAAAAAAGCAGAGGAAACATTGGGAAGAAAATGCCCGTCACCAGCTGAGAGAAGCAGATGGACATGATCTGTGGTCCTACTTAAAATATGTCCAGTAAAGGTTTGGGAGCATCTTTGGGCTTATTAAGCAGTTCCATGTAAAATGCATATGCTGCTCCCATATCATGTCTGTATGTTGTATTACAGGCTCTTGCAGAGCCGTATAATTCTATAAATAGAAGACCCATCCTAGGATAAAGAGAGATTACTAATACAGCTCCATTTGGCACTGCTGTCTGCTCCAGGAATCTCTCCAGCTGCCCAATAACCATCCAAGCATTCTTAATTTTAATTTATTTCTGCTTCTTGGTATCTGAAGTACAAACCTCCTGTTGTTAAATAGGTGCATATTCACTTTGAGAAATGTGTTCTGCTGCCGCTGCGGTTGGCATGGGCTTGATGCAGAGCACATCAAAGTTCCATTGTTGACAGTTTTAAAATATTCCCTCTGCAAACGTGATTCATGAGACTAAACAATGTTATGGAACAAGAGGCTGTGAGAGAAGGAAGGATATAAAAAATGAAATAAATGGAAAAATAAAAATGAGGAAGGGTGGGAGTCAGTCATCCACTAAGTAATCTCCTGATTTAAGAGGGTTTAGAGACAATATAATAAGACTCCGAAACACCTCCAGATTTTGTCTATGTGTGGGTGTACAGCTCTGAAAAATAGTACTGTAAATATAGCTCTGCCTAGAACAGAACTGCCACAGTCCCATCAGTCTGGGTCTGAGGTTTGCATGTTGGTATTAAGGAATATATTAATCTTCTTTAAATTCATTTTTGTTTTATGGAGTCCAAAATGTCACTTCAGTTTCACCATTCGGATTCGTGCCTGATGACAAAACGGTGGGTGAAGCTCCTTGTCCTGCAGTTTAGCAGAGTCCTCCTTTGAGATCAAAGTGCAGGGTTAACTTTTTTCTGTGTGTTCCTTTCCTTCCTCATTTGTATCAGGCAAATAACAGTTTTACTAGCAGCAGGACTCATAACTGTCATATTTTGTTATCTACACAATTTGTTGTTTAGCAGTTCCATTTGGTGCCAGATGAAGGAAAAAAGACAAGCTGGGCACAGAAAGGCAGACCACCTTAGACTTTCTGAAATTCTTTCTTGTTCAAACAACAACTTTCCCGCTGCCTCTTCCAAACCAATTATTTTGACATGCTCTGCTGCAGAACTTAATGTCTAATGCAGCCAAGGAAAACACTGCTGAGCCAAATTCTGAACTTGATTGCATTCCCTCCATGGATTTAAATAGATGGCCTGTAAACATTTATTCCATAACAAAATGTGCAATCAGATTGTGATAATTAGTGGACCAGAAGAGGAAATTCCGAATTTGGACGTGCAGAATTTTGAAGTTGGTTGTGGCTAAGTGTGTAGCTAATTACAACCACTGCTGCCAGTGCTTCTGAGAAAAATGTCTGCATTAACAAGGAAGGAATGGAAGATAAAAGTAGAGCTTTGAAATGGAAGTGAAGCACACTGCAGAGTAATTCTGTTATGCCCAAGCTATGTGTAGGTTACACAGCTTGATGATTCATGCTCTGTATCAAGGATTAATGATTATTATAAACTAATATCAGAACCACATTTATCTAGATGAAGCCTGGCTAAATATACCAAGCAGGCTAATGATGATTTTCCCACATAGTTCCTGCATCTAACCTTTGTCACCTAAGGATGTTTATCGGATACGAAAGCGTAAGCCAGTTTTTAAAATCTACCCTAAGCTCCTAAACCGTGGGTCACGCTGTGAAACTGGAACAGATCTTCAGGATCTTCAGATCTTCAGATCTTCACTGTTGCTTTCCTTCCAAGTATAATTAACTACCTGAAAAAAATAGGAACGTACAGAGGAGAGTGAATTAGAGGAGTATACATAGAGAGCATGCTCCAAGACCCTGCCTGAAACATTCTATTAAAACCTGTGTGCTCTGGAAAAATGGTGCCTTAGCTTGGTGCTGCTTTCACTGGTAACTGGTAGGCACCAAATCTGGATGAGATAAAACAGGAGAGAAGCAAAGCATCCAAAAAGGAATTGGCAGAAACACTGCTCCCCAGGTTAACAGCTAAAGTACTTAGCTTCAGAGAGCTTTCAGTTTGTATTGGAAATGCTAAGTGAGATGTATCCCACCTTAATAAATTATTCAACTTTATTTTGTACTACATTCCAGAAGGTCCAATAGTTTCAATTATGTATAGCAAAGTGGGCAACAATGAATTGTGAATGAATGCTTTCTGTCTAAACCCTGCAAAACACAGCCTGGAGCTTTGCCTGGGATGCTGATACTGCTGCTCGTGGTTTAAGCCCAGCATTCCTGTGGCAAATTGAAAGCTCTCTAACCCTCACCTGTTGATCACCAGGGTGAGCAGCTCAAAAGGTGAAAGACTTGGCCATGGTAGCGGGTCAGCTGGATTAGAAATACTGATCAGGTTTCTCTTCCTGCCTTAATACCTTCTTTCAAGCGCCAGTTACTGCTCGTAGTCTTTGCACATTGAAAATCCCCCCGGATAACTCTTCAGAGAGTTCAAAACCTGTCATCAGAGACTACAGATCAGCTTGTCCACAAGGAAGTGGATGCCAAAAGACTGCTGGCTGAATGCTGACAAAGTGGGTAATACACCTGACAAGGGGTCCAGATGTCATCTTTGTCACAACAATAACTAAGCCAGTTCTGTGAAGGTCTAAGTTTCTGGTTTTCCTGTTGTGGAAGTAGTTCTACTTTTCTGACAGTGAGTATTGGGAATGTGCTGCTGAGTGGAATGGGCAAGTAAATGTGCTTTGCATTTTAGAGAACTCCAGAGGGACTGGGAGTTTGAAAAAATAATTCTCATTCTGGAAAAAAAACCAAACCAACAAATATCACAGGATCTTATCCAAAGATAAGTGAGGCTGCTTGAAGTACACACCCTAATGAATTAGGAGTCATGACACCACAGACTTCTTCCACTGCCTTCTTCTGGAGCGGAAACCTTCCAAGAACAGCTTATCTTGTAGTGGTTGGGAATTTCTGAGTTAAGTTTCAGCCCAAAATTGAGGCGTAAGAACAGAAGACGTGGCATGATAAAGGTGAGTGGCATCGTTTGGAACTTCAAACACAGATCAGTTTAGATGAAGAGCCATTCACCATGGGTGAATTAATATCATCTATCTGAAGGCATTCCTTAAAGATCTTTCAACCTGCTTAATGCTCTTGTTAAAACTTTATTTCTGTGCACCCTTCCTGGTGTTGCATTTTCTTAGCAGTATTTTCAGGTGTATCTTTCAGGATGTGTTTGCTCAGAGAAGATTGATGTCTAATGAAGACTTTCTCTACATTTTCAGAACCTATCTTTGGGGTATTTTTTGTAATGTTTTATAAAAGATTTTTACTTCAAATTCTTCCTGGGAAATGGTTCAGGTTGGGAAGGGGAGTGATGAAGCAATACTCTGTGGGGAAAGAAGACTGTGTATCTATCTGACCTGCCTTATTTCTGACCAGAAACTAAACAGGTTTGTGAGCCCTAGGTTAATGTAGAAGCCACTCTGTCAGGGCCTCTTGTTTCATCACAAGCTTGATGGTTTGTAGAGGAGAAAAGTCAAGTAGGCAAACAGTTATGGTCACCAAACCTACGCGTGTTGTCTTAGTAGTTGAATAAAAATCCCTGTATCTTTCTCAAAATGATCTTATGCTTTTGTGTTTGTTTTGTTGTGCTTTTGTTCTTTTGATTCTTTAAGTATTTTGGTGGTGGTGGTGGTTTTGGTTGGTTGGTTGGTTTTATTATGATTATTGAGTCTGAAATAGTGTTTAGCTACAGACAGTACCAGTATGTTAAAAAGTTTAATTGCTATTATTGCCTTTTGGCTGTAAACAGGAAGCCATTCTGAAGTCACATAAAAAATTGTTATTTTAGAGTTATGGCAAATGCTCTAGTATATGGAAAAAAAACCAAAACCCCCATATTTTGAAAACTTCTCAGCTTAATAGTTCTAACATGCCCTGGGGCCACTGAGAGTTATGTGGGAAGGTACTCAGCTGCACTGGTGTAACAGAAGACTCTAAAGCTGATGGATGTAAAATTCCCATGGGATGCTTTCACCTTGAAAAAAACCATGTATGTCACTTGATCAGATAACATCTGGGGGGTTTCTATTGTAGTATGCAAGCTTTAAATGGGAAATTGTCCTGCCACTTTAATGGGTTAAAACCCCCAAACCCAGCATTGGCATCATTACCCTATTGGTAAAGATAAATCCTTGTCCTCAGCAATGGCCACATCCCTCCTCAGTCAAGGCAAGGAATCAATAAAACAGGATACTTCCCTTTCTAAAATTCACATTGTGTTGCTTTTAATTATTGTCAGTCTTCACCATCTTTAACACAGCAAGTTTTCCCTTTTAGATTTGATTATATCAATATGTTAAAAAAAGTGCATGTTAAATAAATGTGGTTCCTGTGGCTTCACAAGGGAAGTGGCAACTCTGTGTTCAATCAGAAAGCTAGGAAAACAAAGCTGAAGCTATTACATTTTAACAATTAAAAGAAAAAGTGTCTACAGGCTTCTGAAACATCCAACATTTCGCGTACCTGTTAAATGTGTCAAGATTGTATTTCACCTGCCGCATCATTACAGTTCCAAGGATCCTGCTGGGATACCTGGCAGGATGTCACTAAACAAGGTAGAGCATATTACAGAAGAAATCTGCATAGCTTTGCTTCTGGTCTTGTTTTATTCACTTGGATCTTGAAAGACGTTACTCATTCTCAGAAGTCTGAAGCCTGTGATTTTATTTGTTCTCCCACAGAGCATGGATGAAGGCTACAGGTGCAGGCCAGTTGTGAATGAGGAGAGTGTTCTCATGAGGAATTGATGCTAATTGATGGTTAATGCAGGGCCCTACAATTGAAAGAGATTTACATTGGGCAATATGGCCTCTTAAAATCTTAAGACATAAAAGTAACGACATGATACCAAGTGCAGTGTCTGCAAATTTAGCTCTGATTCAGCATCTCTGTCGCTGAGGATGTGTGCATTTCATCTCCTTTCATACAGATGCCTTTCTCTGTGAGCTGTACTGTTTTAACATCTGTAGGCAAACCATGGAGTTGAATACCAAACAAATGCACGTTTAAAGAACAGTTAAATGTAAGCCTGTGTCAGTGTAGTAAATACCCTAATTCATAAAAACACAAGAGCAGAAGAGTCAGTCAAATCTGTGCTGGAACCTCAGGACTTAAAAGTCAAAGCCAGTTTAAGTTGTTTAATATCAGAAGTGGCTGCAGGCCACTAACTGCCAAACTAAATCTCTCGGTGTTGTCTCAAATGCCTTTTTAGTCAGGCCTTAGTTGCTGAACTGATCAAAAGCCCTTCACAGTTACAAAGCAGCCCTTAGTTTTGTGCAGCAGGTTTTAGTTATGCACAGTGAAGTGCATTAAGCAGAATGAACTTGAAAAAAAGATAATCTTACCTCAGTTTATCCCTAATGTTTGTAGGGGGAGAAGAGACAAATTTTGGTTTTACGAGGGAGTCAAAAAACTGCACAGAATGGAGAATTCAAGAAGCCAATAGCTGTGAAGATGTGAAAGGCCATAGTGGTAACTGAGGTCTGGCCACCTCAACCACAAACATCCCACATGGTAAAACTGCCTAAAAATGAATTAAAATTTGAACTGCTCCTTCACCCGGGGCTGCCCGAGCACTGAGGATCAGTGCCTCAGCTGTATTTTCACTTTTGGTTTACGTTAAGGCTATTCATCTCTTTAACATCAAAGAGCTTACTCACTTGGTCCTTAAAAACTGTTGTGGGAACAAAACAACGTTTATGATTCTATGACTCGCCCCTCTGGTTCTGTTTCATCTCTGCGAGATTCATAGCACGCTCTGTCTTGGCACAGTAGGTGATGCTGACTGAAATAGACCGAATGGATCTAACATGGAAATTAAGAGCTTACTCTTAGACATACCATAGAATTAGAGAGCTGCACAGTCTGCTAGCCATGCCAAGCCAGCCTCATAAAAAGACATCCACATTTTTCCAATCACCCTTCTAGCTGGTGTACATAGACGAGTCATGCTTCTCACATGCAGGTAAAAGGAAAATTTCTGGTGCTAGCTGAGGTGGTATCATTCCAGTATGGCCTGGCATAGCCAAGGCTGAGGTAAGCCAGATAGCTCAAGTGCCTATAGCCCTTCTGTTCTTGCACTACAGATTTCAGCACAGGGTGTCCTGAATTGTAAGTGCTTTCCTGGCTGTACCGCAAAGTCCCTGCGCTGCCGTGGCATGGTGGCTCCTGGTACCCAGGAGAGCTAGATTAAAGCTATTTTGGGTGTTCTCACATGTATTGTAATCTCCCTTCCTAGCTCCTGGTGAGGCACAGCCTGAGAGGCCACTTCAGAGTATCTCTGCAGCTGGCCAGTTCAGCTCTGTTTAATATAAATGAAAGCTCTTTGAGGTGTCAGTGGCATATTTTGCAGATGCCATGAGTGTTCATTTAAGGCAGGCGTTGTTGTCTCATTAGGAACAAAAAGCAGAAAGGAAATTTAGAAATGTAAAGACTGGTATAAAATAGAACAGATTGAGATGTGCTCTTTATGAAGATGGTAGCTGTGGAAAGCGAGTTTTCTTTAGGGTTGGTTAGGGATAGGTGCAAGGACTTTTGTTTCCAGTCACCTACAGTCCTCTGTCTTTATATTTAGTGGGTCTTGCTCAGCCCTCCCATCTGAAACTAAAAGTTACAAAAGACATCCTGAAAATGTTTGCTTTATGGTGTAGGATGTCTGGGCTCCTTCTTTTTTCCTGTTTTCTGCCTTCTGGCCATGCATCAAGTGAAATTGTGAATTTCTGCCTGGTGACTTATCCCACTGACTGTTATTGTCTTGTCTTTTAATTTTTTGTTTGTTTTTTTTTTTGTTGTTTGTTTGTTTGTTTGTTTTTGTTTGTTTGTTTGTTTTCCTTTCTCTTTTTCCCAGAGTTCTCTTCTGTTTTCCAAGAAAATCTGTGCTTTTCCCTTTGGAGCTGTTACACATTTAGTGTGAGGACAAGGGTGGGAAGTGAGTCATTTAGGAAACAATATAAATTTCCTCCATTAACTTGTTCATAATGGGAGAGGAACTGATGTCTCCAGGCCAGAGCTAACTACTTGGATTCATCCGGGCATTCACCAGTTCAGGGTAACTCTTCTGCAGTGGGATCTCTCTCCTCCTTCTAGTAGCTTGTGCTCCCATGTGTGATATGAGGAAGTTTTGCTGCCATTCCCGGCCCCATGAGCCTCAGTGCTTAGAAAGCACTGAAAGTGCTATGAAGATTTCCAGAAACCTATGAAGGTTTTTGGAAGCATCTCTATAAAAACCCACTTGCAAAAATTTAACCGAGGGAGATTTCATTGCACTTTTCTCTATAAAGGAAACGTGCTACTGTATTTTCTAGGGATTCTTCGTGTCTGTTCATTCCTTTCCTTCTAAGAGTGTATTACAGTCTCTGGGAACTGAGAGCTTGTCCTGTCCCTGATTTCTAGCTTTTCTGACTTTAAAGGAACATTTTCTTTTACTGTTTTCTTCTATATCTTGAGGAGGAGAGGTTATTAATTCCCAGTGCTTTAGCATATTGCTAATGCTCGCAAATACTTGATTCTCTGAAATGTTGCTCTTAAATAAGAAGCAGAAAATAAAACTTGGTGCTTTGGGGGTTAGGATCTGGAAGGTGTCAGGCATAGCTCAAGTCCTGGAAAATGAAGAGGCCCTGACTAATGCTGCCAGCTACCATATTAACACCTTCTCAGCTATATAGGCCTCCCTGTGTATTTTTGTCTGCCTTGTAAATTAGGAGTTCCTTGGGGGAGGAAAGCTGTGTGCATCCATCTGTTTATACAAGCATCCTCGTTAGTAGTTTAACACTCAGCCACTCAAATGCTGCCTGATCGCTCTCTGTCCCCCTTTGGAGTGCTGCTGAGGGGGCTTGGATGGGAACACGTGCTGTTGTCAAGGTGGTGCAGCAGCTGCGCTTGGTACACTGCCTCCCAGAGCTCCTGATGAGTACTCTTTACTCTCAACTCAGAGCAGACTTATTTTTTAGGGCACAGCTGTCACTTTTGTACTGTATTTTCAGCCAGTATACAGATCTGCTCACAACAGAGTGTAGTAAGAATTCTCTGCAGTGCACTGAAACCAATATGTGGTACTTCCAGCCTGCCCACTTGCTTTAAGCTGGGGATACTGGAGGTCAGATACCTGCCCTGTAGGAAGGGGATGAAAATTCACATCTCTGAAGCACCAAGTGCTCCTCTGCTTTTCTGAGAGAGGTGGAAGTTGCTTGGCTTTTCAAGGTGATGTCGATGCTTGGGTTTGAGGCACTAAATAAATACTATTAGATCTGTCAGTGACCCCCTGGCTTGGATTTTCCAAATCGAGTGACAGAAATACCTAAACCATGAATCACTAATGAACTGTAACCTGAAATAAAGGCATTTGCAACACCTAGCACCTGAAGGCCGTGTTGTGGTCCAGAGTTAGCAGGTTAAGACTATTACAAAGGTTTCCTGAAATAGCTCTGACTAGATCTCTCCTAGAGATGTTTTAATAAAATAAACCACTGGTGGTCAAATTGAAAACTACATATTTGGCCTAGACAGAACTATATTCCTCTACTTCTGCTACTAGAAAGGAAACTGGGATAAGAGCAAACTGTAACTTAACTGTGTAGACAGATCTGGATTTGAAGTCTAATGCCAAGGGTTAATTAATATCCACCTTTCATTTAAATATCTTTTAAAAACCTCTTTAAATACAAAATAACCCCTCAAGGTTTCACAAAGACACAGTGAAATCTTCTCGGTTTGTGGTTGTATTTATAAAATTTTAGTAGATTGGGGATTAATTTCAAAGGAAAATACCAACAGATAAACACTTTGCATTCCATTCCTTTCTGCTGGATCTTTAAAAATGGGAACGAGATAGTCTTGAATGTGCCTTGACACTTCAAATCTGGCTGCCCTATATCTCCATCTGTACGCTGGTAGTTTGTCCCCAGCAATTACTGATTGTTCTTCATGTCTGCTGTAAATGCATGCTGTAGGTTCACTTCAGTCTCACAGAGAAGCCTGTTAGCTTCTAACTAAAATAGGTATGATTTTGTACTTTGAATATTTTATACAGATGATACACCAGACTTTAATAATGCCTTCTATATAAAGCTCTACTGGACCACATAATCTACATAGCATGCTCTCAGCCAGTGGGAAGAATGGGGAAAGACGTAATTATTTCCTGATACTTACTATGGTTCGGAATTCAGGTACAATAAACTATACCCATCTTTTATATTTGTGAGTCTTACTGTCCATGAAGGTAGGATAAGCTGAATGTTAGGGGTGAAGTGACACCAGGGGAGTGCTGGCCTCTGAAATGGGAATTGGAAAGGTAGAGCTGTATGAAAGAATCCAGCCCAGAATTTGTTACCATTGTACTTAGCTGAAGAGATGACTACAAATCCCTTTAATTTCCTTTTCAAATAAAGAAACAGTGGCTGATAAGCCATGATTGAGATCATTTCCTTATCTTTTACAGTGTAGTTGTCCTGTAGCTCTTAGCATCAGAAAGATACCTGTATTTCAATGGCCATAGTTAGAAATCCATATGAATCAGAAATTCAAAGTTACCCAGGCCTTTTTGGTTGATAGATTCTTCTGAATATATTTTTCATTTGGGTAGTTGTTTTCTAAAAATGCGAGGCAGAAAATTACTCACTAGAGTAAGTGAAATCAGGTCACTAGTTATAACCATGCCCTCCCTCTAAATTTGACTCTGATTCTAGGACAGGGGTGGTTATCTGCTGTATCTATTTTAAGATACACCATGTAAATCTGGGGCTGCAAAAAGCAGAAATCAGAGAAACAGAGAAGGAAGTAATTATGTTAGACTAGCCCTAGCTCTAGACTACTTTGTCCCTTCGGTGGAAGCTCTGTTTCTCTGAGCTGATTTTGTTTGAAGCAACCCTGGGGAGTGCAAGGAGAGGTGTATGTGTTAAGTAAGAATTCCCAAATTAGGGCAGACATTTGTCTTTGAGTAACTGGGATGAAATTCAAAAACTAGTACTTGGTCTTATTTAGCTAAAGGAGGAATTCCAAGCATTTGGAACCCACTGTCTGGAGAATGGAACTATCAGCATCACAAGGTTCACATTTGGTGGTAAGAATTTGCATGTTTCATGAGGAGATAAAAAGTGGTGTCTTAGAAAGGTGACATATAAAGATTATTTTTTAAAAAATCTGTATCAAGAAGGCTCAAGCTTTGGTGTCTTCCTGACAGCCAGACAGTTTATATTAATAGAGAATAGGGATAAATTGATACTGAGGTCATCAAGTGTCCTACGTAACAAATTCAAGTCTTACTGATTCATCTGAGTTTGGCTTTTGTTCACGGTTGGCCTTTTCCTGACCTGTTACTTTATTGCAGATTATGTTTCTTGGCATACGAGGGAGACCCATCAGGGTCAGTAACTGTACAAGCACACTGGGTATGTAAATAATCTGTATTGTTATAGGCTTCTGGATTCTGCATATTTCACACAAGGCAAATCAGTGAAATACATAGAAGCTCATACTTGTGTAATAGGTTAGGAAAACTGCTTGTAATGTGAACATTTTGGTCCTACCCATCTCTTTCTAAGAGGGTGCATTACACTGCAGAATAAAACTCCATCATCAAATATAGCACATCAATTCCTTAACACCAGAAAAATACATCAGGGAATGGCACTGCCATTATCAGTCAACTCTACTCTGCGTGAGAACACTGTATCTGTGGCTGTCCTTTGTCTGGAAAACATAGACTCTTATTCCTTTTATCTCTAATGAAATGGTATAAAACCCCATCCCTTCCAGTCAGACCAGTTATTGGATGTTATTTCAGTGTCTAATCCCAGAGTAATCTCTATTTTTACATAGGGTGTCTGAGTATTTGGGGTGCTGTGATCTAGTACTGCATCCCAGTACTAGAGCTTGTGTTCTAGTCAGCTGAGAGCTCCCATTGTCAGGCTACACTCTCAATTAGCCTGCCAGCCAGTAATGAACACCTTGAATGGGGTGTTAAGAAAGTGGGATTTTTCCTTTTTTCTTCACTGTCTTTGCCTGCATAAGCACACTCTAGGGATGTGCACAAGCAAGCTGGGGAATTGTTTTGGAAGGACTTCTTTGGTTTGAGTGTGTACCTATTTTCAAGTGTTTTGAGGTCATATGAGGAAAGGCAGAGTTAAGGAATTTCACTTCACACTTGATGCAGAAAAGTGTTTGAATTTGTGTTGGGTTTTGATTTCCTCAGGAATTTAGCTTCATGGTTTCAGCCTGGCTGAAGTCACAGGGGAATTCTGGCTCATAGTCAGACTTATCTTTCATTCTTGTTCACTGTGCTGAAGGAGCAGAGCTTTTGAATGCAGCCCTTGTTGTAGTACTTTATATTATCCTTGGGTTTTCTTAGAACTGAGGAATGTAAGAAAGTGAGTATCTAAAAGTAAGAGCAAAGACCTACAGCTTATGTCCGTACCCTTTAAGTACTCTGCTGAAAGCAGAGGACAGCTCTGATGTGCTCACTAAAGTTTGTCTGGCTGATGGGATGTGAAGGCTCTTCTCTTTTAGCTGGAGTTCCCTGGTGGAGCCAAGCTTCCCAAGCAGCTGCGTTGTACTGATGTCATCCAGATGCAAGCTGAGAGGGCTGGGTAAAGTTGAGGGCAGGATAGAGCCCATCTGGAGGAGATGCAGTTCAGAAGGCATCTGGAGCTAACAAAATGGGGTGCCACAGTGAACAACCAGAATTTCTGAACTGCTCTCCTAGTAGCTGGGTTTGTAGTTGGAGCATTGTGGCTTCATCCAAGTTCAAGTTCAGCAGGTTGATGAGGTCATCTCATGTATGGAGTAATCTGTCTTGGTAATGGAGCTATAGTTGGATGTGTGTAAGGTTAAGCAGAATAATATCCTATAAAACTCACTATAAAAGAAGCAAAGCATGTTCAAGGCTTCTCACACACATCCATTTTCTGTCTGCTCAGTATAAGGAATTAATTTGGGAAAAATGGCTTTTAGGAGGAGAAATACAATAAAATCATGCAGTAGATACTGGTTCATTAGTTTTCTGCTTCTGAGTAATGTCTCTATATACTACTCCCATATAAACAGTGATAATTATCCCCTTGAGGAGGGGATAATACGCGGTGAAGGAACCACTACATTGGGCTTAGCCTCTCAAAATGGGAGTAGTGACAAGTAGATGTTGTCCTGGTGCTTTGCAGAAATGTGAGTTAACTTGGAGTTTCCTTCATTTCCATAAAGGTTGTTCCACCCGCATAGTTACAGACTCAGCTGGTGTTCTAGTGTTGTATCTATTGCTGCTTCTATTTCTCATTATCTTATCATTCTGGGCAAGTACTCTGTAAGGACTTTGTGTACAGATTGACTTATCCTGATACAACTTTTGTCATTTTCTTTTCCCAAACAGATCACCCCTGGCAGCAAGGCAGCACAGTCACAGATGAACCAAGGGGATCTTGTGGTAGCCATTGATGGAGTCAACACTGACAGCATGACCCACTTAGAGGCCCAGAACAAGATCAAGTCAGCCAGCCACAACTTGAGCCTCACTCTTCAGAAGTATGTCATACAAGTTAAAGTCTTTGCATTCCTAAGGGCATCCTGTGGAACTCATGACTAAGGGATATCATTTTTTTATTGCTGTTAGATGTATTTCAAGTGTTCACGGCACAGATATGACAGAGAAAACCCAAATCTGCTCTGATTCTCACAGAAATCAGCGTGGTTGGTATGTTGAGTGTATCTGGGTTGAATTGTCCCTGTGGGATACAGGTGTCATCCCATATCCATTCAAGCTGCTGTTAAAAACTACATCCAGCAGAGATGTTTCTCTTGCTTATGCCTATGTGTAGAACACACAGCTTTGTCTGATTAATTCCTGAATGACTGTTCTAGAAACAACCATCCTAACAAGTGCTTTGAGTGCATGGGAGGAACCTGCCATTCACAGGGTGAATGACCAGAGCAGGCTGAGAATTGATGTTAATGGTCTGGCACCTACGAGTTTGAAAGTGGCCTCTCTGCATCTGACAGGATAAGAAAGGTGTAGTCTGAGTGCAGGATGGGAAATCAGTAGACCATGGAGAGGGCAGAGTCTCTCACAGAGGTGTGATAGGAGTTGTCTTGCCATTGTGAAGGCAGAATCTCTTCACATAACAGGTTTCATAACTTTACTTGGTTAATGTTGCTTCCAAGGAAACTTGTTTCCTTGCACTGAGATTTTCTGCAATAGTTACTTGAACGTTTAAAGCTCTATAACTACATAAAGCAAAGTAACTTCTACCTTTATTGCATTGTGGAGAAAGTCCTTTTTACAAAGGCTTGGCAAAGACTGGTGCAGAAAGCAGGTGGCAGTGTGGAAGTACAGCTCCTGAGAATATACCAGCAAATCTCATCCATGGATGTGCAGCAGACCTAGGCAGTATCAGGAATAGACTCACACCTGAGGGAAAAAGATTTTTAGCTGAGGTTCCCAAGACAGAGCAGGGTATTCTAAAGCAAAATGTATGGCTGAATTCCCCCCATGGCTTTGTAACTCTCAAGTTTGTCTTTAAGTGGGTATTCCAGTTGACATATAAGTACACAAAGTAGAAAGATGCTAACAAAGCTGCAACATCTTTATTAGCATTTGTGAGAACACTGGGTAGACATATATTTCCTGGAAAAGAGTTTAAATTGAGCTCTTTAGATTTTCAGATGTTTCAGATTTTCTCAAAGGAAAATTGTTTCAGATTTTTCTCCCAGGGTGTGATCTAGTTTCAGTGAATACGAGGGAGGTAGGGAGATGCATGGAATACTTTCTGCCACCTTGTATGATGTGCATGTGTGCCTCTAGTGTGCCTAGGCAAGATTTTCAGGCCAAATTAAAGAGACACCAGGAGGCCTAATCCTATTTGTACTGCTGTGGGCTCGATAGCAGAAGCCAGAAGTAGTCTTCCAAAGTTCTTGAGGGAAGATGAGGCACTATCTTGATGTGTGTAGTTAAATTCTCATCCTGTGGCCCACTCCAGCTTCTTTTTGCTCCATTCTGATGAATGCTAGTCATACCATGAATATATGCATGGTATCTTTCTTAAAGAAGCTTTATATGTTCCGGATTATTTCCTATCTGGAAGTTAAGGAAAATTCTTTATCATAATTTCTTTCAGAACTTCTGTCTACTTTTTTTGCTGGATCTTTGTGGTTTTTTTGTGTGGAACTGAAAAGTGATCCAGTGGCTGCCTCTATGGCCTGGCATTTAAAACTACCAAGTATCACCTCTCCTTCCACACAGAGCTCCCAAATCTGTGCTAACAAAGACAAAGTATCCTACCAGGTATCACCTGAACTGGTAATTTTGATGAAGTGTTGGCAGGGATATTTCATGTGAGTAGTTGTGCTTTTGTACTTGCTGACCTCTACATTTTACACCACCAGGAACTCTGCCAGACACGTTTATATTTTTTTAAGTGTGTTACACCACCTGGGACAGCTTTTTTATTGTTTAATGATGGAAGTAATTTGGGGGTTTTCCATAAGGATTTTCAGACTGCTAAAGCTTTACTTCTTGTGGTATATGTTATTCTTTGACCACATAATTCTAGTGGAACTAACATTATTTATTGCTTTCTTGGTCTATCTATTGTTTCTCTTGATCTTTTAAGGTTTACTTTTTCCCTTGGTTCCAAAACAAATGTTTCAGATAATCAATTTATGTGGATAATGAACAGCCAAAGGAAGCAGTAAGGTGTGTTCCACTGACTGAAATATGCTTGCCTAAATAATAGATACAGATGAGTTAAGATCCATTTTGAAAATAGGATAAAGGTAGAAAGTGATAGGAAATACTGTTAAGCATAAATTGGTTTGACATCTTTGCTAGCAAGTGAGAACTTTTGGGAAGTTAGATTAATCTCACCTTGAAAATATGGTTTTTCCCAGGCACAAATGGGTTCATTTGCCTTGGTACAAAAAGGTGGTGGCAGTTTAGTCACCTGCCCAAGATTTACAACGGAATATACTTTTTTCAACAAAAGGTATTCTACAAAGAAGTGAGAAGTAGGATCGTTAACGTGCAAACACAGTCACTAGCGTTGGTAACTTTCAACCAAGTAAGTAAAAAACAAGAGCAAAGCAAAATCTCCTGAGGCTTGGTTACCAGGTACATGAGCATACTAAGAAATCATTTTTACTTTTTCAGACATAGCTGGCAGCAATGAAACTGGAGTCGAGTGTTCTACTACTATGGAAAAATAAAGCTAGTTTCCCTAAAGATCACAGAGATGGGTACACTCAGCTAGCTAATCTTGCATAAAAGCTTGGGAACACTGCAAGTCCTTTCAAATGGAAAAGGCAGTGGGAAATTGGCCGTTGTGATGGGAACTAAGCCCTAAATTTGGACATTTATGTGAGGTAGTCACGTGGCTCTGCAGAATATGTTTCAAGTTCAGGGAATGCCTTACCAGGCCATCTGTGGCTTGGGTTTGCTGTTGGAGGTAGACATGGGCCTGCTTGTTCAGTCTATAAGGCCATGGAAGAGGCAGTGGAACATGAAATCTGGACGTAAATGCTTTTCATTTTTCTAATGGCTCTTGACTCTCAGGAGCAATGGCCTTTCCTTTTATCGATCCCGGCCGTGAAGGTTTCATGAACATTGTTTATCACTTGACAGTTCAGACAGTGTTTGCTGCTACTCACTTTTATTACCACACTTAAGTTTCCTGTGAGGTTTCTTCTTCAGGGTGGAGAACTGGTTATTTTTCATTTTGATGCCAAGAAAAGCTGTACATGGTGTCAGCAGTTGTGCAGGACATGAAATTACAAGACATCAAACATAGCTGAAGGGGAGCTTTAAGAATGCCTGTTGGTACTTGCCTGCCTAAGCAATGAGAGTCTGCACTCCTCTGGCTATATGAACTTATAAACTTAGTTTTTCTTCCAGTGCCATGATCTGCACTGTGCAAGGTGAGTGCACAGTGAGGTCGTAGTGCAGAGCGCTGGCCTGAGAGGAATTCTCCGTGGTTCCATCAGGTAGATATCCCATTATGGGTTCAGGAATTCGGGGATGTCAAGATTTTTTCTGGCAGATTCCTTCCCTAAACTCCCAGCTATATTTGTTCTTTGGTTTTTGAGTGCTCATTTTCAATGCCTGCCTGCCTAGCTCCCCAAAGCCTGACACGCCTCCTTGTGCTGCTTTGGAGAAGGCAAAGGATGCCACCAGGCAACTGGCAGGGAGTTGAAGTATTTGGACCATACCTGGAGAAAAAGACCCGTGATCCAGTGGCGTGGAAAGGTATGAGGAGGGAGTTCTCTTTTGCTGAAGAAAAGAAAGCAGGATTGAGGGGAGAAGGTTCGTTCTTCGACACTGTGCACTAGGACCCCATGGAGCATGACAGTATGCAGGCACACAAGGCTGACACTCTGAAACATGAGGTGCTTAGATGAGTCTCCTTCCTTAGCACCCTGTTACTGGCTGTACTGAGGGGGGATTGGTGCTGCTCCTGCTGGGCAATGCTTTGGAAGGCTACGCTCCTACTCTATAATGGTTGTGCTGACAAATGACACTGCTTTGCTTTTAATCGTTTTGTGACCTCCTGGCGTTTAGTCATTTTTCAGTATCAGTTTCTAGTCAGCTACCTGAGCTACACAGCTGCCCCCGGGCATTTTATTTCTGGGCCAGTTGAAGATCATCCTTAACTGGCTGGCTCTCCCACAGATACCAGGCCATTAACTTATTGTCCTGCAGTATTCAGTTCACAGGTGAAAAATGAAAGGCATGCAAAATCTACTTCTATTTCATACAAATGGGTTTCTTTTTGAAATGCAGTGCACAAGAGTGGAGTATTATTTGTCAACATGTTTCACTGGAGCATCTACAGCATTTATTTGTTCTTAACTCATGGAATCTGATCAGGCTCCTTGGAAAGGCTTCACCAAATGCATTGGCTTCAGTTTGGAAAGTGCTGTAACATGAGTGTGCCTCATTCTGCTGGCACAAACATTCCTGGGACACTCTAAGACTCCTGCCTTGGCATCACCCTGTGCTGCTGGAGTGGAGCTGTGGAGGTGCAGTCTTTCTGTGCCTGGTGTGTGTTGATACGACCTCCCCCTCCCAGGGCATGCCAGTGATGCTGCCATTCCCTTCCAGACAGTCCAAACTGACTGTCTTGTGCTGGAAAATCATGTACTAAATAATCCTTTTCTCTAGTCAAAGTGTCAGAGGCAAAGCTATGGGAGACATGGTAAATATTTAATAGCTTTCCTTTTTTGTGCAGCACCAAAAGATGGCTGATCCTGCAGTATTTATTTCAGGCCTACTGTAAATAAAGCATGTGGTGGCAGCAAGGGAAATTCAGTGGTTGCTGTAAACTGCTTTCTTTTGTCTGGAGCTGTGAATAGTAACCAATTCTGTGCGTGTTTTAGGTCTGCTGAAGGGCACATTTTCAATCTGAACCAGATTCAGGCTGCATTTATTCTCAGAAGAATTAGGAGATGGTACCTATCCCAGTTTAAGAGTAAGTTAAGAATTTATAAGTAGTGAGGAGAGGTATTATAAAATCTACCTTTGGAAAGATAAGTGGAGTAGCCAAAGAGCTGTTTATGTGTTTTACTGAATCACGATGTGTATAAATTCCAAATGTTGAGCAGATTAGTATAAAAAAAAGCTAGGATTGCTGATGGGGGACGTAACATGAGATACTAGTCAGTTCATTTTGCTTACATGTGTGACTCTAGAACTTTTGAGAACCATCTGCCTCTAGTAGCCAAGGCTTCTTCCCCTGACTTCTGATGATGCTGTGTACTCAAAGCATTAAAAAAAGCCATATCCTAGAGTGGGTCGAGGAAGAAGCATCTATTCCTGTGAGCTGAGAGAGGTGGGCCTCCCTCTCTCCTCGTGACGTGCAGATGAACCCTGCTGCGTGCCCAGTTGTCTTTGTACACAGGTATGAGAGGACAGTAGAATTTGTTACTAGATTTTGGGCTAGCATTGGGACAGGGCTGTGAGTTGCTGTCTTTGAGTAGTAACATTTAATACTGTTAAAATTAATGACCAACTTTTTCCATGGAAAATGAAATAAAATCTCAATGGCAACCTCTGCAGTAAATATAAATATATTCCCTCCATGAACAGTTGAATTGAGTGGACTGCTATTTGCACTCGCTGTATAAAGTGTCCTCGTGTAGCTTTAGCAAAGAGCCTGGAAACTGTGGCTATTTGCCAAATGCTTTAAAGGGCAATGAAGTTTTCATTACGACAGGATTCTGCCGAGGGATTAGAACTGTTCTCAGAGTGCACATCACTTTTTATTCCCCCCGAATGCCAGTTAGAGATGAGATTAAAAGTCATTGTGTTATTTGTCTGAGAAATATTCTCTGGATGAGCTAAAGATAATCTCCATGTGAATCCTTTCACATATTATATCGCACTCGGCACAGAAGGGTTACGATGGGTATCACAGGCACAGTTCACCAGAGTCAATGGGCTGATGCAACTTACTAAATACACAGGACAGTTTAATCTTTCAGGCGACCAGTTACTGGTTGCAGTCTGTAATGAGGAAGCTGATATGTTACCCAAAATGTTGCGGGAGACAGGAAGGTCACAGTTATCAGGGCTGGGACCTTTCCTTATTGATGAACATTGATTAGCTTAAGCGTGGTCCTATCAAACTGGAAGCTGCACACTGGAAGCTAATTGGAATGGATGATGCAGTATTTTAACGGAGTGGAACGAGTAGTCGTTCAATCAAATAAAATACCAAGGCTTTCCTGGATCAATCTTGTAATGGATGATTTGTGCACATGAAGTTCATCGGTGGATCCTTTTTACTGTGGTGTTTCTTGCCCGCCAGCCACTATAGAAGCTGTCAGGCCTCATTCCTTTCTCACAAAATCCAAACACTGGTAGCCCCGTTGTTCCTTACACAGAACAGAGACACACCAAGGTCCGTTTTGCCCATCTTTCGGGCATCTCCTGGGGCTGGCCTTCTCTTCATGTCTGTGCTCTCTCCCTTGCTGGCGGCTGTTGCAGGCATGTCAATAGTGAGCACTGGGCACTTGCTGGCCCTGTGGGGGTCATCTGCACAGTAGGAGAAACCTTTCTGGATTTGGACAACACCTGAACTTCCTCTGTGTGAGCAGAAGGCAGTTCCAAAGTTTTATATTACTTATTTTTTTGTGAATCGCCGTATCTTTGAACTCTCGCTGTGATTCCCTGATTCTGGAGCTGGTTTTCTAGGGTGATGCTCTCCAGCAGTCCACAGGGCCTCTCTGAAATCTGTACCCGAATGACATTCAGGAATCTGTTAAGAAGCCAAGAGCTGCAAGACTGCAGTGGAGCCTGATGATACTCGAATGGGGGTGGTCTCAAGTCTCGGGTCTCCAGCTGCATGGCAGGTGACAGTTCAATGGGGCAAATTGCTGTGGGTCACTGAAGAACTTGTGTAAATATTTGATTCTTCCCAGTTGTTATTTATTGTGTTCACTGGGGAGAGCTGTGTCACATCTCCAGACTGAGGTACTATATACGAGTACTGAATCTTTATTCCTTGCCTTTTCTGCTCTTTATTAATAATAGCTAATTATTTGCTCTGCATAATTAGATCCTTTCATAACCCAAATGTTTTTTCTGCTTTTCTTAAACTAACAAAGTATTTTCTTATTTGTATGTTTACCTTAAATATTCGTTTTACCATCTCTCAGTTATTAAAAATAATCAATATACTAATGAAATCATTAATATTAAATATGCTGAGATTTCAAGTAAAGCACTATATCTAAAGGTTATATACCATTAAGCTTTGATCCTTCTCTGATAATTATGATTTTATTTTGGCATCTCACTTTTGCTTCTGTACACCATTCTCTATGGCTAGGCAATTAGCATCTCACTTTTGCTTCTCTATAGCTAGGCAATCAAAAATCTGCATTTAGCTGATTTATTCTTGAGGTTAGAATAGTGGCTGCGTGCATAAGCAGTACCTGTTTGTATAGTTCTACGTACTGTGGGTTTACCCACACTGTGCTGGAAGTACCCCTTCTGTTCATCTTACAGTTTCTGCTGTTATTTTAATGCAAGCTTTGAGAGGAATATTATCTTTGATGCTTTTATCAGTAATAGCCATAGAAAACATACTAATCAAAAGTAGGAATAAAGAGAACCCATATCCTCCCTCCAATAGCATCCTTTTTCAGCCTAGTTGAAATGTGTTTCACAGGTGAATCCTCTGCTATTCAGAGTGAGTTATGGATAATTAGGAAAGCTGTGCAAAACTCCCGTAATAAAATCTGAAGTCAAATGTGAATTTGGATTGGGTTAATGTTAAGAATTCAGGTAAGTAGCATTGTGATTATAATCTATGGATGAATCGCCTCAAGCAGAGCTAGTAAAATATCCTATTTGAGCTTAAAACAGAGCAACTTGGCTGTGTGAGAGATCTGAATGATAATACAGTGATGACAACAAGGTTTGGCAAGCTCTAGTACTTCACCGTATTACCAAGTGATCTGTCTGGTAATTCAGCAAGCTCATTTTCAGATTCTGATGATCTACTTATTATTACTTGGAAACAAAACTCGGGATTAATTAATATATTCTTTCAATACTGTTGATAGCAATACACCTCTCCATACAAATTCAATCCGTGGCAGCATAAACGAGTTCTGTAACTGGATGAAATTTCCTGGCCATGAACTCATGTTTGTTTATGGGTTACCTGAGTTTTTAGTAGTGATAAGGGTTGGAAATGGTTTAAAAATAGTGTAAAGACAGGAAGAAGAGGACAGCCAGAAAAATCACCTCCCTGGAAAAAAAGGTGTCCGTGTCCCAAGGAGGTTGCCAGTTGCTCCGTTCCGCAGGAGGACAAAGTGGGGCAGTTCAGGAAAGAAGGGATTTTCCATAGCAGAAGGGAGGGGAAGAATTAAGATGCAACAGGCACTGTGCAGATGCCACAGAAGTAGAAGGGGTCAAAGAGGGACCAGGAGAGCAGAATGAGCTTGTCCAACATTTTTAAACATAGATGCCTTTCAAAAATTCTCAGCTTTACACACTGTCTCCAGTTGCCTTCTTTCTTTCCTTTCACAAAAATCCTCAAGTTTCCTTCTCTTTTCCTTTCCCTTTCTATCCCATAATGTTTATGGCTGCCCCAGCTCAGATCCCTTCTAAAGAAAAATGGGTATTTCATACTCACAAAGAAATTGTTGTGGTTTATTTTTGATAGCATCTTCCCCTCAGGCTGGTGCCATTTGTGCAGAAGAAGTTTTTGTCAGTACAGTGCTGTGGGTAGGAGCAGGAGGTCTGGAAATTATAATTGCCTGTCTTCAATCTGAGTGCAGCACAGTGCAGGGAAATAATTAATAAATCAGGCATCCAGGCAAATGCTAATATTTGCATTTGCCATTGATATATAGAGAATAAAATTGCTGATGGAAGTACTTCTCAATGTTATTGCAGGCACAGATGATATCCTGAGAGAGGGAAAGTAGGTCTCATCCTAGCCCCAAAGTGATGGCAGTTGTATCTGAAGTCCTGTGAAATGTTCAGGGGTTTATCTTTGGGAGTCCCACTGGAGTTTGCTGATGTCCCAGGCCCGGCTTAAAGAATTAAGCCCTGGTATTACGAGACTCAAGGTTTTCTGTGCAAGAATTAGAAAAAAAAGATGAAGCTTCTGTTTGGCTACTTAATTCACTGCTTAGCTGAAGATTTAAGTGGCACATCACTAATCTTAGCACGTATTCAACGGACACCTCAAACTTGCAAGCATAAATAATATTTAGTCTGTCCCTTTTATGTCTCTCCCACCCCTCCCCATCCCCACCAAACTGTTAGGAATATTATCATGTTAAAACAGATAGGTATTAGAAGCCAAATTCTACATGCTTCATGGGTTTGCGTCCTGCTGTGTGCTCACCTGCTCCACTCCAGAATGACTCCATTTCAATTAGGCATTAAGAAAATGATGTAAAATGTTTTGTAAGCATTTTTAACCCTAATCTAATCTGTTTTATTACCTTTCTATGCATTTGACCCGTTCTCATTTTCCAGTTGTCTTAAGATACCATTATTAAGATGCTCAACAAGGTGTAAGTGCTCGTGTGTAATAAAATGAAAGGAAAAAGCTTAATCTAAGAAAAGAAATGTTGATTTTAGCTGAGAATTAGAAAAGAGAAGTAGGCACTGAGTGGTGAAGATATGAAATATAGAAAAGCCACATGCAGATGAAAGAGAGCTGTTATCTCTTCACCTCTCTGGGAGTACAGTGTTGTTCTCCCAGTGTATTACAGGATCCTTCTGCAGCCCTTCCTTAGACCAGCAGCTGACTCCTAAGGAACCTTCGTTGTGAGTGCAGAGATACCAGGATTGAAGTCAAGTGCTCTTCAATTAAAGATGCATTGAGGTTGGTGGGAATAAATAGAAGTTCTGGCAGCTATATCAGCAGCACTATCAAAATTGAGCTACTTTGCAAAACTACATCCATTTGGTTTTGGACTTCATTAAAAACTGGTACTGAGGGACAAGGAAGGTGTGTCTGGGAAAGGAGGAGAATTTAAAAAATACCAGAATGATGTATTTGGTCAATCATTAAAACTGGTTTGAGTTTTCATTTTGGAATGAGGTTTATATTTCCATTTTTAACTTTGAAAACATAGACAAAAATGTTTAGAAGTGAAAATCAAAGTACGTGCTTCAGGAAAACTCTTGATGGAATATTTCAGCATCAGATCTGAAATTATCATGGTCTTTTGTGCAGTGTGGACTTTCATCCTCCTCCTCGCCCTACTAAGCAAGCACACTTCCCAAATGTTCATCTTAAAATAATTTTGCAATCAGGGGATTAAAATTTAAACCTGGACACACGCGATGACAACAGTACCATGAGTCCTTGAAAAGCAAACTTGTGTTGCTGCAAGATTTGATTCATCTAGCAAATGATGGAGGGGGAAAAAAAATGTCCTGCACTTGCAGATGTTTTTCCTGGAGGAGCAGTGACTCTTACGTAAGTAATCCCTTTATTCTGGAACTGCATACACTTCCATTCCACAAACTGACTTCACCTCTTCTGCCCCTTTCTCTGGTGCAAGCCTCTGCTAAACTGAGCAAGCCTCATCATTCCCTTTTTAAATATCAAAGCTATAACCATCCAGGGCAGAGTTATACAGGAACCTCATTGTTTTAAAGTAACCTCTTGAAACCTCCAAGTCAGTGTGAAAAAAAAATCTTCATTGGATAGCATTGTGACTGACAGATGTAGCTTGTCACTAACGTGGAAGAAATACAGCTTTTTCACATCATCTTTTGTGCTCAGGTAATGAGTGAGGAAAAAGAGACATACAGTCAGCAGCAGAAGTGATGGAGGAATCTGGTAAATAAATTCCTCTGCTACAATACAACTATTTTCCAGCTACGCATCAAGAGAGCAGCAGGATGAGGCTGTTCACTCTAACTCTGTATGTGACAAACAACATCTACAGTGCTGAGCAACCTTGACACCAACACTCAGGATCGGGGAGCAGAGCTGAGGGGGCATTTCAGTGTCTGCTGTTTCTTCCAGGCAGTTAGTGATGAGCTTCTGTTGTAGGACTTGAAGGTGTCTGTTTCTCAGATAATTACCTATTGTGCTACATTCTAACTGTGGGTATCAACATTAGTGCCTTTTACAGCTTGCTAGCCTGTTTTTTGAGAGTGCTTTGTCACTGAAATTCTCAAGTTAATTATCTAGTGTTTAACAAAATGCCAGTTTTCATTCTCTCCTTCAGCTGTGTTCACTTTCATAGTATCTCATTGTGAGGTAGGCATCTATTACATCGTTTTCACTTTCACCTCTCAAAGCAGCATCATGTTCATATCTCTGGATGGAAATCTTCCTGTTCCTGTAAGGGTTACTTCTTTTATCCCTAGGTTTCTTTGTTTACTCCCGATGATAGGACTATTTTATGCCTGGCAGCTAAAGCTCATACTCTCAGGATGTCTCGTAACAACAAATTTCACCTCAGGTTAATCACCTACTCTAGGAAAAAATCTTTGCCTTCATCCATTTTATGTGTGTTGTCTTTTCAGTTTTTCTTCATGTCCAGGAATGTAGCTTTATTTCCCTTTTTCTGCCATTCATTATTTTCTGAGCATCTTCCCTTTTCATCTCCTGTCTAAAGCAAAGAATCCCTAATCTCCCAGTCAATTCTACTTGATTTCTGTGTTGTATGTATTTTTATTTCCTTTTTGTGCCTGTCCTTATTTCAAAATGTACTTTTTAAAGCCAAGAATTCCAGGCCTAATCTCAATCCATAGGTTGGCAATAGGACACTACTGGTATACTTCTGATCCTTTTGACTGGCTTTACATTTTCTCATTTCATTTTCTCTGGAGTTCCCATGTGTACTGGGAAGGTTTCAGGTCCCACAAACACATCTTCACTTACAGCTAGCATTTGTCACTGTCATTTATTTGTTATGTTGCCATGAAAGGGCAAACTGTGTGTGTATTTGTCAAGTACAGGTGAAAGGCAGGCGTTTGGAGTGGTGGAGTGTGGTTAATGAAGTAGTGATCTTCTCCTTTTGGGACTAAATTGTCTGAAAAGAAGCTGTGTTTCTTCTCTCAGAGAGGTTTAAATTATGGCAGTTGCTATACAGTTCAAGCTACTAAATAAGGAGGAGTTGAGCTTGAGATGCCTGAGAACTAATGTTTAGTCTCTGCATTTTTAAAGTCCCCTTTTCCAGAGTGCTGCCCACACCTGAATTTATCTAGTTGTGTCTGGGTGTCATCTGTGAAAACACAGCTTGTCACAAGGCACTGGAAAGTGGGTGATCTCCCAGATCAGAGGCTGCTTCTGTAACTGGTGGCTTGTCAGCATTCAGAGGAGCTGTATCAAGCTTTTTCTCACAATTAAGACCGTTGTAAATGAGAATGTAGAAAAAGCGTAATGGTGTTGGGGCACAGGCTGGACTTGATGAGCTTGGAGGTCTATCCCAGCCTCAGTAATTCTGTGATCATTAGACAAAGTCTAGGCCGTGCGTAGCTTTCACTCCCAATGAAGCAGTATTTTTGCATGAAATTAGAGCTGAAAATTCAGAGTCCAGATTGCTTATCTCTTTTATTCTTTTGGGTTCCCAGATCCAAACGGCCAATACCAGTTTCAACCGCAGCACCCAGAATTGACTCTCCCAGGGCTGTAATTCCTCACCAGCAGGTATGTGGCACATTTCTTCTCTGTGAAAATGAATGCCATTTTCATCTACTGCAGGGAATGCAGATACCAGCTACAGGAAATAGCTTTTGCCCACCCCAAGTAAATAAACATCGACTGAATGTGCAGTAAGCAAAACTGTCACCATGCAACGTAGTAGTCGTCTGTATTTTGCTAATCTCTGATTGCCAGAGCCAAAGCATCCAGCTATCCTCTGATATGAACTGGGCTAACCCATTCTGAGCAGTTTGTTTTCATCTAGGCTGCAGGAGGCTACCAAAGCTTATGTAGATTGCTGGGGGAAAAGCATTAGGCTGTGCCTCAGTGTATTCAAATCCTGTCTACAAGTGAGAAGACACTGATTTGGACAGAGGACATTAGGGTATGTGACAGCTCGCATCAGGTTGCATTCTTCTCACATTAGTCAAAAGACATGAGAATAAAAAGTAAACAGGATAAGTAAATTTAATGCGTAACAAGTGGCACAGGAAATGGATGGCTTGCTTTCTGTCGTCAAAACTCATCATCTTCATTAAATAAATGTTCATACTAGAATAAACTGCATTCATTTTCTGTATCTTTGGAGGCACTGAGGAGAAAGGATACCTGAAGGATAGTTTACATCCTTAGGCTTAGGTACTGGGTAGGACATTTGTATTGTTGACACATCTAATTAGGTAAATAAAGAGGAGGTAAAATCTTTGTTGTCACAACTTTATCCCTTTTGTGAATGCCACTTTCATCCCTAGCATGCAGTATAAATAAGAAATACTGAAGATCAAAATACACGGGGATTAGGTGATGTTTTACTGTGTTTAGCAGTTCTGACTTCCATAGATCAATTTTAAGTAATTTTTATGAACTCCATGCTTTCCAAATTCAGAGCTCAGAAGTTGACATCATCCCTCTCGCTGCTGAGGATATGTTCAGGCTAAGAGAATAGAATGCACTTGGGGAGAAGAATTTGATTCAATTTTATTTTGTCAAATTTGAAATGAACCTGTCTGGCCATGTAGTAGTTGAGACAGAAACAGTGTACTTTCCTCCAGATCTTGTATGCTTTTTGGTGAGGGAAGATCTCGGATTAAGTTATTGGAAGAGTCACCAAACAGTATTGTGAGATTCCTAGAGCAAAAACAATCTCATCATACTTCTAGTTAGACCTGGTGTTCAACTGCTCCAGCAAATAATAGGGACAGAAAGGGGGAGAGAGTAATTATTTTCTCTCAAGAAGTACACAGAATGGTGTTAGTTTCCAAGGCAGCAGGTAGCCATGTCTCTTCAGAGTCAGTCACCAGGACTGAGAACCACCATCAGCACCTCTGCAGGTAGGACAAGCCTGCCTACTTCCTCCACAGGCACAGAAAAGCTTTTAGACGTCGGATGTTCCTGACTCTATTAGATGTGTTTCTTCCCTGGCAAGTGTCCATTTGAAAACTACTGCCATAGCTTTCAAAGCTGTTTACCACACAAAGTGTTTTGTCCCTTAACTGTCTACCCTATACAACAGTTAATTCCACCCACACTGTAGGTTTTTTAAGGGTCCTAAAATTACCTTTGGCCTAAAAGCTTTAAAGTCGCTTCACATTTCCTATATTAACCTTTCAGAGAAAATGAGGATCAAAGGATCTTTGTTTCAGGAGCGTATTTTCTCCTATTTGAGCATTCTGTTCCTTGGTGCTTAGGAAAGGTTTGTAGGCACTGTCCAAGGCAGTCGATTCAAAGGCTACGGGCAGCACTTGCAGTTGGAGAAAAGATTTACTGGAACCTTTTTCTGGAGGAAGAGGGTAGCATCTAGGAGAAGGTATGGTGGGAAATGGGGCATCTAGCCCCACTCAGAGGGGTCTTCTTAGGTGTAGGGATTTGGCCCAGGGGGAAGATACAGCAGGAGAGTGCTAGAGGTGGGGGGCTCTTTGCAGGTCAAGAGGAGTGATGTTTGTGTCGCTAGTATACATCAGTAGACAACGCTAACTTTTTAATTAAGAACAGTTCTTCTCTGAGCGTGGTTTGGAAGGGAATGAAGGCATTGAATCACTGGAGAAGTCCCCAAATTCAGAATAAAAGGTCTTTACTGGTAGAAACAGTGGTATGGGGATGTTGCAATGAGGTATTTTATAGTCAACGTATGTTAAAAATCAAGGTTTCTTCGCTTGTCCCTTTATTTCTAGTAACAGTGTTACTGTAGAAATGAAGGATACCGTGACACACAGGCAGAAGCTGTCACTTCCACATCACTACTTGATAGTATTTAGGCTCTGATGGTTCACATGAAATGAATGAAATTGCATTTCAAAGAAACAGCAAAAAACTGCTTTACAAGACAGTCACGACAGCGTTGTCTTCAAACATCCAGAGAAGTTTTTCAGGCTTTCTCTGCGTCAAGGTTAAGGCATGGCAATGTCAGCTGAAAAATCTGCATGTGCAAGTTCAGCATCCAGTTTAAATCATAAGTGGTCTTGTACTTTATTGCTGATCTGGTTGCAGCTTCCACTAATTTTCAAGCATGTATTTCTTCTTTGACTGCTATGGTCATGGGGTTTTGTGTGTTTTAGAAAAATAAGCAAATATTTTTTTTATGAAAACATAAGGGCAGTATAAAAAGCACGGAGTTCTTCACCATGGCAGAAATCTTTCTCCATTCCACAAGCAACATACATTCTCTCTGTATTTTCTTTATGGATGACACAGGTTCTGCAACCACATTTAGAGCATCGAATGAGGTGTAGGGCTAGTGCTGGAAGTAAAAGTTTGAGTGATTGGCAATTGGACCTGAAAAACTGGTTGTGTCTTCCAGTATCAGTTTGTGTCTTGCTGCTCGGGTAGATACGAAGGAGTATTTGCCTTTCATAGAAACTGAGTATTTGTAACAAAAAGAACTTCAGAATGGGGATTGAGCACATTCATAGCTTCCTTCTGTTCCCAAATGTTTGAGACTCCTCTACATTTATCAGTTTTGAGCTCATTCCCTGACATTACACTGGGAAATTAAAAGGCAGTTTTCCCCTCCTAGTCAGGGATTGCTGCAGGATCCCAGCATCTTTCCCGAGGGAAGAAGCCAATTGCTCAGTGTCAGAGCCTCCTCTTCTGGTCGGCTGCAGGGTAGCATCAGACTTGCAGAGCTGACAGTGTGAGCGGGCTTTGCCAGCCGGTCTGAAACAGAATGATGGGAGAGATGGGAAACAGGGGACCGTTTGTTACTGTTGGCTGCATCCCATGGCGTGGAATGCTAGAAGCCGGCTGCTCCTGCTCAATCTGACCTTCACAGTCAGAAATGGTTTCAGAAATGCTGCATTGATCTGGTTTTGCCACTGAATTGGAGGAAAAAAAAAGAAGCTAAAATACCCTACTGAGAACAAGAGAAATGAGAGATTATTTGTCAATTACAAAGGGAAAGAATTAAATAAGAATTAAATTACTGGGCAGTAATTCTTCAGAAGAAGTTATACAGCTGCTCTCTTAGACACTTGCCCCTTTAACCCTTTCCCAGCAAACACAGGCAGAACAACTACCTTGAAACTCCAATGAATATTAACTCAAAATAGAGAATTGTACCCGGGCTGGGTGCATAGGAATTTGTAGAGAGCAGCCCTGCTTTCTCTCTATTTAATGATACATGGAAGGTCTGCCACTTAAGGGTTGGTTGTTCCTGTTTTCTATGTCAGGGTATAATGACTGATGTAATTCAAATTCATTTTTTAAAAAGGCATAGCCTGCAAAACACTTTTAGGGTTCTCTATTTCTACAGCCTCGGGAAGCTGTTAATGGCAGCTAAAATCTCTTCCTGTTTATTACTAAGAAAAATGTTCTCAGTTCATTTTATCTGCCTTACATTTTTCAGTCAAAACATTTAAAATGTATTTAATGTTATGATTAATCATATCTTTAGACCTTTAGGGTGGTTTTGCAATTCTTTTTAATTAATCAGGCCAAATTATCTTGAATTTAAATGTAATCTCCCTAAACTTAAATCTGCAATTTAGAAAAATCCAAGAGTAGAATAAAAAATACTTCTCTTTCTAGGGAACTTCAGTATTAAAATCAGTAAATGACATTAATGATAACCAGCCAGAGGCCAAATTATTATTTCCTCCAAGGCTGTGAGGGTGATGCATGTAAGATATTAAAGATGGCAGGTGAAGCAGTGCCCAAAGGTTGTCACTGCTGGCTACCACCTGCTCTTCTCCTAGCTGTCACCAAGGGCAGATTGTGAGCTCCATCCCTTCTTCAGGATAACATCCCCTGCCTGTTCCTGTCCCTGTCCCTGTCCCCCAGAGCTGAGCTGCAGCACCCTGCCAGCATTGCTGGTGGGTCTCTTAACTGTGACCATTGTGGCATCTGAGTACCAGTTACAGCTGCAATGTAGCTAGGTCCAGAGGGAGAGGTTGAAGTGATCCCTCTTCCATAGCAAAAGCAGTGTAGCCCGACTTAGGCTGGAGCCAGGAGCTTCTGAGATAAACTGCAAATTGATATTATGGCTCTAGAGAAATCTGTCAATTGCCAGTCATTCAAATATTTTCTTGGGTACCTCAGCTACAGAATTTTTTGTTGTCCAAAGCATATAATTACAGACAAACAAAAGTGAAGAATAAAACACCTTTTGAAACTATGTAATTCAATATTTTAAACATATGCTCATGAGTTCCAGCACTCGGGATGCTTGGTTCAAACAGCAAACATTAAAGAGGTGTTAAAAATAATCAACATTAGAATCTCACTGGTCATGCTCTGGCCACTGAGCCTTCTCGGTTAAAGAATAAGAAAACTGAGAGTAAAGGTCTAAAGTGCCTACCTGAAAGTGAAGTTGGTATTCCTCAGATAAAATTGTTCATACTGCAGGTAGGTAGACTCCCAAAAAGTACAGAGCTGTGCTCATTGCACATTGGCAGTAGCTGGAGGAGACGAGGCAGCTTAACCCTGATGGTGCTCTGCACCTCCTGCGAATCACCGAGTACCCTCCAGTCCCGGGGATGGCCAACGTGTTGCACCAGAATGAGCTTGAAGCAGTGACAGTGCTGTCCTAGTGAGGAAAGTTATCTGGGGCGTGCCTGTAGGACCAGACACCCATCATCTACAGACTCATGGACACATTCCTTCCAGTGGGACTCAGGCCGAAATGATGCCAATAGCAGCATCCTACCTGTCGAGCAGTACCTGCTCTCGACTGCTGCTGGTCTATCTGCTAACCCTGCTGCATGGCCTAATGAGCATGAACCACATCCTTGAAGCGTACTCATGCAGAATAGAATGGTGTACTTTGGAATTGTTATGGGTTTTTTATAATAATGGCCTTGACTTTTATGTTTGCGTACTATCTTGAATGATTCTGACCTCCAGGCTTTTTTTTTTTTAAGATTTCTTAATTATCCTAGAAATTAATGGACAGTATTGTCTTTATAGAAAATTATTGCTATGAGGTTGACTAGTAGCAAATGCTCGTTTGATGTTAAGCTTTATTTGTGGATTTCAACTAAAACCCAGTAAGAAAGTGCCTGAGTATGTTTTGCTTCCCTTGTTTTGAAACAATGCATTTCTTTGTTGAATATCTTCCCTGAAAGGTTGGATGGTTTGACCCCCACCTATCTATTGCAAGTTTATCAATATGTTTTGAAAGCAGTAATTGCAGATAATGTTATTTTTGCATGTGTTCTATGATTGCTCTTTTCTTTTTTCTTTTCTTGGCCTGCATGTTTGCTACTACAGGAACCCGCTTGGGGAATCAATGGCAACAGAACAACCTTCAGTCCTCTAACTAACACAGCGACTGGGCCTGTGGGTAGTGTTTTAGCAACCAATGGAACATTTTCAGGCTACCTCAACAAGCAAGAGATCAGCTTTTCAAATAGCTCTTCCTACTTAAAGACTACCACAGTTAGATCTTCCATGTCCTCTCAGTCTGTGACTCCTGATATTTCACCTGCAAAGAGCAATCTAGGTTCAAAAATAAGCCCGGTGTTGACTGATGGCAATAGTCCTATTCACCAGCTGAGCCCTGCAAGGCAGTATAACAACCCTATTGGCCTTTACTCAGCAGAGACTCTCAGGGAAATGGCTGAGATGCATAAATTAAGTCTCAACCGAAGGGCTTCGGAAGGCGGACTTCCTAGAGGGTAGGTAACCTGGTCAAATATTTAATATTTCAATAAATAATGAATTTGGTGGAAAATGAATGTAACAGTACCTACCCTATTTCACATTTGCCTACTAATCATGATTAAGATCTGGAGCGATCATTAAATTTTCCAGTACCCCAAAAGATATAGACATGGCACCACTGAAGAGTAACTCTTGGTCCTTGGTACCCAAATGGCAACATCCGATTGGCAGTGGGCACCAGAGCGTGAGGAGGAACACTGCCTGAAGAAACTGTGATTGGCTGGGGGTTCTGGCACTGACTGATTTAAGCAAATGCACGCAGCAGTCTCACAGAACTCACAGCTCTCACAGAACCAGGTGTCACATTTGCTGTGTGACCTGCTCTAAGGGGTCCTGCTCTGGTAGGGGGGTTGGACTGGATAATCTTTCGAGGTCCCTTCCAACCCCTAACGTTCTGCAATCCTGCCATTATAGAAGATGCTATGAGACGGATCTGATCAGTACTTTCCTACAGAGAAGTTGCTTTGACCAGCAGATCTGACCTGCTAGTTTGCTGGAGTGTCCTGCTACAATTCCTGCCTTAATGTGTTGGCTTTACTCTGCAGAATGAGTCAGAATTGCGGTCTTTTGAACCCTCTGTTTTGAACACTGTCTGTCCCACATCTGTTAACTTGTGTGTAACAAGGAGTGATCTCTAGGTACTCCCCAGATAGCTGGATCCCATGCTGTCAGTGTCTGCAGTGTTACTGTCTTGCCGATCCAGTGTTTCTTTAGTAAGGTTGTGAAGTGAGGAGCTTGGACTAAAGAACATGAGAAAAAGCAATGAGAAACAGGTTTCCCTAAAGTGTCTGCCTTCATATATTAATGTGCAAACACATCTCTAATTTATTTGTGTTTATTTAAAGTGAAGATACATTTCTTATTGTGAATGTGGGAAGAAGTGTACGTTCAACACCGGAGACTCGGCTTTATGAGGAAAACCAGAAAATTCAGACAATCCACTCAAGGTCTGATAGCCAGTGCGTATTTTCAAGTAGTTCAGATGCCATTGCAGAATTTCTTTGCAGGAGTAAAACCAAGGGGGTTTAACTTGTAGCAAAGTAAGGATATTTTATCCTTGTGAAAGAGAATACATACATGCTGTAGAGTACTCAGGCGGTTTAGATGAGTCATTGCAACACTCTCGAGCACTCGGCATTAACAATCCTAATTAACTGATCTGAAAAAATCCTATCCTCCCTTCTTACAGTGCATAATTAAGAAAGGCAATTAGTGTTCCAAAGAAAATGATTTCAGTTAGTAAGCGTGGTCAGCAAAATAAACCTCACAATGCTTCTCTCTTTAAATTAATTTACCATTTTCTTGAGCAAAAACTAATCCTTGTCTTGTTTCAATATGCAGAGTTTCCTGGGAGTCTATCTCACCGTCTTTCTCCCACTATCTTTACAACCTTCCTTAACTGCAAGGGCGAGGGTGAAGGAAGGGGCTGTAGTTTGGGTGGCTGGTTCTGACGATTTTTTTGTTATCAAAATTACAACACAGCTGCATCCATCACCCACTGAAGGCAATGTGAAACATTCTGTTGATTCCAGAGGTCATTGCAATAGGACTACCTAATGCGACAGTGATTGTTGGGGTGCAAAAAAGGGGTACCTGCAGAAAACACTGTCATCACCCTACTGCTTTTCCATGGTTTATATCTCCCTTATTTGTACATATTACGAAAAATTTCTTCCCAGAAAGAGTTGTCAAGCACTGGCCTAGTCTGCCCAGGGAAGTGGTGGAGCCACCATCCCTGGAGGGATTTTAAAGCTGTGGAGCTGTGGTGCTGAGGGACATGGGGTAGAGGTGACCTGGCAGCACTGGGTTAATGGTTGGACTTCATGATCTTAAAGGCTTCTTCCTGACAGAATAATTGTTGGTTCTCTAGGTCAGTGCACACCTGTGGCAGGTTCTACCTTAGAACAACCATCTGAGAGGGGTTCTTTTGGGTTTTCTTTTGAACAAAATGTTTGGGAATTGCTGTCTGTCTGCCTGTAGTATCTGTAGCACCGATGAACAAATAAGAAAATTTATGAGAAATCATCTAAACGTTCTGTTAAAAAAATCAGTGTTTATCCTGCAGCCCAGGAACAATCTCAAATGATGGAAGAGCCCAAAGCTACTAAGTACGTGTGTCTTGTAGCTAATTCCTCAGAGTTTTAGAGAATTTTACATCCCAATTTACATGCAGAGAAAAATCAATACTCCTGTCATCCCTGCTGCCACTTGAGGGTTACTCATGAAGTGGGAGACGCCTTTCCTCTTGGTCTGTGGAGAGTAACATGGAACCTGTAACTAACCTTGGCACTTGATCTCATCTGTGATAGTCTCAATCTCATTGTGGATATATGTGAAAGTGTGCAGAAGGAAAGCACTCTGAGCTCTGCAAAATCATCTCTGGACTCCATCGTAGGCATTCTTCTCATATAGTACAAAATGGGATGCTGCATAAAGTTTGTGAAATTACAGTGCTCCAAAACTGGGAATTTAATATGCATTGCATTTGTAAACATGCACTTAGCAGCATGGCAAAAGCTACAAGAAAAGTCGTGTTTGGGGGTTGATCTTAAGGTATGTGTCCTATTTCAGTTTGGTGGGTTTTTCACCAAATCATTTGAACTTAATTGTGTGAATTGCTCTTAGAGGTTTAACAAAACCCTTTCAAAAATCCTATTGGAAAGCCAGAATTAGTTTTTAGCTTATTTCCTTACCTGTGAAGAATAGCAAAGCCTCTGTTTCTCTGATACATTATTGCATTCAAGCTTTATCACCCTGGCCCGGGGTGAAAACTAAAGGGAGCCCTTTAAGAGTGTGGATCTTGATGTGCTCTGGGAAGGGGAGCATTAATAAATACAAAGAGTGAGTCATAGCTTGTAACATGTGGTTCTTTTTCCTTCCATTGTAAGTTATATTTCCCATTGTAGGTCAAGGGCAGTAAATACCTGTCCCCCACATACATGCCAGGTGGCTTTGGGTTACTGGCTTCTTGCCGTGTGACCTCTGTGAGCAGCATGTTGGGTGTTTTGTACATGTCCTTATTTAGAATCAAGCCAAAATAATGTGTGTCTCTCAGCTGGAGAGAATTTTCTCATCACATACTAAATATAAGGAAAAGAAAAGCTTTACTTTCTTTGAAGGAAGCCATAGTAGCTTCTTCACAGCTAAGAATTCTTCACGGAGACACGGCTGTCGAGCTGTTCTTAGTGTGTGCATGTAGTGATCTGCAGCTGGGAACATATTTTTCTATGCAAACATGTGGCTCCTCTAATTAAGGAGTAGTTTAGGGATGGTCGTTCTGCCTTTAAAATATTATTTTATGTGTAAGGCAGGGCCTGGATTAGCAGATTAAACCAGACCTCAGAGTCCAGTTCAGACAATGATACTATTACACCATGTTTCATTGCAAACGAGCGCCCAGCTGTCCTGCCTGTACCAGAAATGGATAGAGGATCACTGAGGTGCTTACAGGCCACAGGGTGTTCTTAATATATCTCCACTGGTTCCTGTAACAGACAGCTATATTTGGTCTAAGGATCATTATTAGGGATTATAAAATCTGAAGAATAGTCTTGATTCTGAGCATCTGAAGAACAGTAACTGCAGGAGGAGATCTGTGACTGCCTTGTCCATGGAATGCAGAAGTGCAAAGCCTTTACTGCATCTTTGGCTCATTACAGGGCTTTTGCCAAGGAAAAAGCACCTGGATGAGCCCATGAGAAAAGGACTGTATGCAAAAAGAAGCAGTAATATCAAAGGTTCTGCAAGGCAAAAAGGCGGGCAGCAAACCTCCTGTGAATGTCACTCTAACAGTACTCTGCCCTTCCTGTCCAGTATTTTGTGTCAATCCCAGATCCAGAAACGTTACGGCAGCAAGTTGGAATGTTCAGTGCCCAGTTTGTCAACAGCATTTTGTGCAGCTAAATAAGAAGAAATGTTTATTAACTGATCCTCAACTGAGACTATAAGAGCAAAATAGAGATTTTCTAAGCTTTGAAAGAACTAAAATAAATGTCACAGCTAATGAATGCTATTTGTGTGACCACCAGCAAGAGGTATCAGTAAATAATATGGTATTCCAGTCTAAGCACACCATCACTGGCTGTCCGGAGAGGTCTGCAGCTCTGGAGACGTTCAAAACTCACCTGGACACGTCCCTTTCCAACCTGCTGCTGGTGAACCTGCTTTGGCAGGTTGGGGGTCAGACTAGATGGTCTCCAGAGGTGCCTTCCAACCCCTATCCTTCTGTGATGCTGTGGTTTGTCCATTGCTCCAAGCCTTGCCCCACATAAGGCCTGTACTGAGGTTTTATTGTCTTTCTTTGGAATTACTGTGCAAGCCACTGTCACTTCTTGTTTATGCAGTGAGGCAGGATGTAGCATGAACTTTCTTTTTTCATACCAGATGGAATAAAATATCCTGATACAGATAGCCAAAAAACCACATAATGCATGGATTTACTTAATTTCCCATGGAATAAATAAGGAATGACTGTTCTGAAATTAATTGGCTCACACCACTGTTGGCATAATTTAGGCCAATGGTTTGTCAAATACAAATGCATTTTCCTTAGTTTTAGATTGAAAACATCTGCCAATATATTCTTTGGCTATTCTCCTGCGTGTAGAAGACCAAAAAGTCAATCTTGCAATAACAGCTCTGAGGGCAGCCTGAGGAGAACAGACTTCATCCCTGAATATTTAGTATCCGAGGGAAGAATAGCATAGAGGGAAGAAAAAAAGCACCCTGCCACTCAGGTGCTATTGTCAGATGAGAATATACTCTGCAAATAGTCCTTTCTTCCCCCTGCCCCATACCTGTGGTAATTGTACTTTAGGGATGCAGAGCAATGACTGTCTGAGGGTCAGCCAATAATTTGTCTGGGGGTCAGCCAAAATGCCACAGTACCCTACTAAACCATAGTGGATCAACTATGAGCCCTATGTTTTTTCCTTTCTTAATCACATTGGGGTTTTCAGGCATGCTTTTATTTTTTATTCTTCTTATTGTTTTCAGATGGTCTGAAAAAAGCTCTAAAAAGGTTTTGTAAATACCTTTTACCCTTTGCACTCCAAAAACTATTGACTATTTCTGTTGGGTTGGTTCTGATGTTGTTTGTTCTCTTTCTCCTCTTTTAGGTCGTAACCAACACCGCTGCCAAGTTAGTATCACTTCTGTGTAGTGCCAAGTATTTCTGTGACGCTCTATGTGTGAAGATTTGTTTTCTGGGGTAGCATGATCCCTTCTGTTCCTGCTGTGTCTGCTTGCAAGTGGAAGTACTTTTAAAAATACCTCATTGGTACAGCAAGCGTGGTGGGCTGCCACTGGTCTCCAGTGGTGCTTCCTTCTGAGCACACCACACGTTCAGCATTTCTTGGTGATGTTCTAATACTGCAAATGGAGTTAGCATCTGAGCTTGCTCAGTTCTTGCAAATGCTTTCAGATTTTTTTTGTCTCTACAGTTCAGGTTTAATTCCTCCTAACTCTTGAAGTAGTCTTCATGCCTTCAGGATTTGAGATTCCTTATCTGAGCCTTTTTTTGGTGTATTATTACTGATGTATTTTTTGTCTCAGCATTAAATCAATTTCCCAGGTCCCACTCCACTAAAATTCCTCTTTAGGTTGGTCTGGGATACTGATATGAAAAAGATATACAAAGTAATTTACTGTAGTAGATATATTGCCCAAACAAGAAGCACCTATTCAAAAATATGATAGATCTGCTTTATTTAGGGAAGTTCACAAAGTCCTCGGCTTTGATCTTTATTTTTCTAAGGACAGAGGATTGCCTCCAGATTCCCACTTTCTCTGAGCTGAATGTTGACCAGAAATTGCTGGAGAGTTTGGGTTAAATTCAGGATAAATTATTTATTTGCTAAATGTCAAATTTAAACTGACAAGAGAAGGCAAGAAGTAGTAGAATACATAAAGTCAAACTCTACTACATACAGTTTACACCTATCTGACATTGCCTGTTGATTTTAATGAGATGGGGGTATGATGTCACGCAAATGATGCCACTCCTTTGGAGTGATGAAACTATCCAATTTACATTGACAATTATTCTGTTACAGTTGTCCTGGAAAGCAGAGGTCACATTTTAAGTGCGTTTTTAATCTGGCTTGCTTTGCACTTCATTTTTGCTGATCCTTTCCTAGCTTGGTAGACAAATCCCATTCATTTTGCAGAGGTGCTCCAGCTGACTCTAGGGTCTTACTTCTGCCACTTTGTCCTAGATCATAGGACCCCTTAATAGGAACTAATATCTTCCATTTACTTCCAGAATTAGAAAGAAAACTCTGCAGTTGAAAACCTGTACCTTATTCTGATATTTTTCGTGGGAATCCTGTTGAGTGAAAGTTTTGCCTTGGTACATCTAATGAGACTAAAACCTCTTGAAAGACATCACCAAACTGTTCAAATACCACAAGCGAAGGCCCAAATCTGCTAGGAAAGCTTAGGCTAAGATTACTAGCTTTTATTTTTGTGACTGTGGAAACCAATTGCTTTGACCTTTACTTGTTAAAAGTGACATATTTAACCTGTCTTCATTCACACCGTCTGCTTAGATTTGGGCTTGGAATCTCTTCAATACTTCTAAAAGTATGGGGGAAAGAGAACAATAAATTCCCAATCTCGAGGACCCGCGTGTTCCTAATTATCATGTCATCTGTTTAGGGAATTACAAAGGAAAGAGCATTACAAGTTATAAAGACCATTGTTAAAGTCAGGCATGTGCATGCTGAAAAGTGAAGAGCGTAGCAACCTGCACCCCTCTGCACGTCACCCCTCAAGAGATGATGTCAGTAGAACAACATCATCACAGCTGATGGTGAAACTTCTTAAATGTGAACATGTCTTTGTAAAAAGATGATTTTCATTTTCTGAACACAGTTTACTGGTTGCCTCCCTTCTCATGTGGATGGCTTTGGCTGCATACAGCATGTGCATGTGTACGCCTCTGTTCTTTGAGCACGTGGCTCCATCGGGTTCTCGGAATGTTGTGTGGCTGTGTCGCTCTTACTGTCCATCCTCACTCATGGCATCCTACCATAAAAAAGGCTGAATCTGGTTGGGTTCAGAGGTGGCACATTGCCTTTGGTAATCTCTGGACGAGAAGTCAGATGACTGCTAGCTTTACTTGATTTTCCCTTTTTCTCCATGCCAGGTTGAGGGTCTGAATTTAACACTCAAACACTCTCTGTGGCCTGCCCCCAGCAGACAGGCACGGTATCGGTGCCTTGCCAGGCAGAGAAGTTGTTCAATCACGTGAAAAAATGCAGCAAAAGACTTCTTATTAGTTGCTAAAGTTATGCTGTAATGGTTTTAAACTGGAAAGGAAAAAATTTCCAATCAAATGGGGGTACATTTTTCAGAACTTCTTTTTGTGGGAAGATAACATCCATTTCCAGCTTTTGGGCTCTGCTGAAAACAAAACCTTTGTGAAATACAGTTATTTCCCAAAGGAGAGGGTTCTCAGTTTTGCCCAGTGGGGTGAGCGTATGGTGTCTATACCGCTGGCAGGACGGGAACAGCAGACTGGAGATCCGGCCGCTCTCCCGTAGGATAGAGACAGCTCAAGTTTAGCCTGCTCACCAAAACTCCAGGCAGTGCTCAGTCCTAATTCTAGGGCTAGAGCAATGTACAGTGAGGTGCTGCAAGGAAGCCAGGTCGTCTTTACCTGAAGCCTGACATTTAACTGACTCTGTTGCAGTGGCTCAATTGCTCGAATAAATAAACCCTTGGAAACGGAGCCACTGGAAAAAACGGTGGCTACTCTTCCAGCAGCAGTTGATTGCCATGTAGGATATCTGGATCTGAGACTGGGCATTTATACCACCATAGAAACACTTCTGGCTGGCTGTACAGAGATTTGGGAATCTTAGTCTTTGCGAGGAAAGCTTTGAAGATTAGAAGATGCCTGTACTTAATTTCACCACGATTAATACGCCAGACAGAAAGTACTGGAACCTTCTAAATAACAGAGGGCCTGACATCTTTTAAACCATTGCACTTTCTGGCTCTTTGTAAGACCCTTCTGGAAGAATGAATGGATGCAGTGAATAAACTGGGTATCCTTGGCAGCGTGTCTGTACGTCCCGGGGCGTGCACCTACATCCGTGCGTCTATCTTTGTACGTACTTCTATGTATGGATGCATGTGAGAATAGAATTTTAATGTATGGAAGTATCACATAAACACTTAGGGATTTGTCATGACTTTTTCTACAATAACAGCTGTTTCACCTTCCTTTCTGTGAGCCAACAACACAAAAATGTCATCCATCAGTGCAGCCAGGTTTTAAGTGTTACTTACGTTGTCTCTGACCATCCAACCAGAAGCATTTGTGGTGAGCTTGCTATGAACAGACGTGCACAACCCTCTGTTGGTGTTTTTTCTCTCACTTAACTGTCATGCCTCTCTCCTTTCTTCCCCTCCCTTCCCTGTCGAACCTCACTCTTGCATAACCCAGCAAGGAGTTCACGGAGCGTTTCAACCCCAATGTCCTGAAGGACTCTGCTCTGTCTACACACAAACCCATTGAGGTGAAAGGCCTGGGTGGCAAGGCTACTATAATTCACGCCCAGTATAACACCCCGATCAGCATGTATTCCCAGGATGCTATCATGGATGCAATTGCAGGCCAGGCACAAGCCCAGGGTGGAGAGTTTGCTAGGTAAGGTTCTTTCCTCGTGTGGAATGCTCTTTCTCTGCATGGTGCAGCTAACAGTCCCCACCTGCATGACATGGCACCTCTTCCTGCACTCTCTTTTTTTTTCTGGAGTATCTTTATGCTTGAGATGTAGAATTCAGTTCTAGACAGTGTTCAAAAGCACTTCATTGGTTTGAAGTTAAAAGGATGGAGAGTTAGAAGCTGTAACATTTTGGGGGGGTATTCTTCCTAGAACTGCTAAATCCCACTAAAATAGATCTAGTGCTCTCTACCTGACACTGGATGGCTTTTCATTTACGATGACCATGCTTTGTAATAACCACTCTATTTATTATATGCATGGCAGGGTGGGATTATTATTATTTTTTGTAAGAATGCAAAATATTTATTTTGTACTGTTTTTATTCTTCCAAATGGACTGCCACGCTGCATTATCTCTGTACTCTCTCTACACAGTATATGTGGTTTATGCATATCCTTTGGACTATGGCAGAATCCACTCATCTTTAATAATTCTGCTTTTCCAGTGCATGTTTCTGATAATCTTATCTGATAAACTTACCCACAGTCATTATGACTTAACTGAAATGACACGTGCAATGAATGTAGCCAGATTTCTTGTTGGGTATCTTCCTACCTCAAACAGAGCTTACCTTTTTTCATGTGACACCAAAACATAGGAATAGCAACACACTTGGACATAGTGTCTTTTCACTGAGCTAGCTGCAGGCTTACTTAAGATGTAGATGTCTTATGTATTCACTTAGTGCTTCCTTTACTGGCCATTTCTTTTATCTTTTTTTTTTCTTTTTGTAATTCTTTCCCCCCCTCCACTAATTTTTTGCACCAATATTATTCTGTTCCTCATCACAACTCTCCCTGATGCTGTCTCCTAAACGATATCCTTAGCTGGTTTTGACCATGACTTTGTGCATCTCCTCATTTGTTAAGGACACTCATATTTCCAATCAGTAAAGAACAACAAGGTTTCATTCTGTGTTCTTCATAATGGTTCAAACCTTTCCTAGGCATGGATAATATCAGATATTTTATGATATTGGCATTTTCTACTAAATGCTGTGATGTTATATAATGCAAATAATACCATTTAAAAGTTTTCCCTAGCTTAATGATCAGCTGATGATATAATTTCACTGTTCAGCGTGCAGATCCTTTTCATTTTAGAAATGAATCTGAATCAAGAGAGGTTTTGAACCATAAATCATACAGTGGTAATGATTTATATTACCATAGACGTGTGTCTTGAAAAGAGCTGAATGAAGGTTCACACAGATGAAAATACAAAAGGTATTTTCATGGACTGTTGAGTCATTGCACGAGCAGCAGCAAGAGCTGTGTTAACACCCCTACAAAAGCTCTGGTTTAACTTTTTTTTTCTTCTTTTTGAACATGGAATGCAGCTACCACATGGGTTTTTTTCAAATGAGATTATTATTTCCATTAATGCTTTTGTACTCGACACTTCTACTGGAACATTTTTCCTTGTGCACAAGCCCATGACTACATTCTCCCCTGTAATGTTGCAAAAAAAGTTTTTTTTTCTTCAAGATCTGCTGTGGTTTAAGCTTTTCCTTCATTTTGGAATGTGAATCCCAAGCCTGACATTCATCTGGCCCCCAAAGAAACTAATGCTTCTGTTCCTACATAGAGTCAGGTGCAGGGGTCTCTCTAAGTCTCCTCTGCTATGAGCTACAGCCTGTTTTGTAAATTCTTTTTTTTAAAACTCTTAACTCTTAGTGACTAAACAATTTCCTCAGCAGATTGATTTCTTACAATTAATACAGCTTTTGTAATCCAGGTATAAAGTTGAGGTTTGTGCTGACCAGTGCCTCACCTGCTGACTGATGTTCATTCAACTAAACCTGTCACTCCTTTCCCTTTGACCTCTGTGATATTCTGGTTTTCAGTGGAAGCTGAGGATGTTCTTTAGTTTGCTTAGTCTGACATCAGGTTGTGCTAAATGCAAGAATATTTGTATGAGAAGTTTGCCACATAACAGCAGATCAAATTGTGAACCAATTCATTTTGTCTCAATTCTCTGCCTATGATTTGATCTCAGCAGTTAATTACTCTTCTTTGGACTTTGATTTTACATTAGAGATAAGCCCTGAAGCCACAGGGTGTATATAAGATGGTAAGTTTTTTTTTCTTGCAGACCTAAAGGGATTCTCTTCTGGTCTACTTTGGCAGGCAAGGGCTGGGAAGAAGACTGCTTACTTCTTTTCTCAGTGATGAAAAAGAGAGAGGATTAAGATAAGAATTAATTTTCTAGTATGCCCATTTGAAATCAGTCAGTGAGAGCCAAATCAGGCTCATGCCACTTAGAAAATAACCCTTGTACACTAGATTGCCATGGAAACACAAAGGAAAGCATATCAATTATTGCTACTGCAGTTACTCAGATCTCAGGCTGGAATCTAAAGGTAGAAAATGTTGAATGCACCGATTTTATATCTTTCAACCTTTTCTGTTGCTTGGTTTTAATTTTGTTATACCAAGAACCAAGAGCTGGTTGCAGTAAAACCATGAGGTCAGTACATTTCAAGTACCTTTCTGCCAAACCTCTTCTAAATTCCCTTACAAACTTTTAGCCAGACTCACAAGTCATGTAAGCAGACATAAATCCAACAGCTTATCATGATTCCCATCTAACAGTCCTGGGAGCAGAATCAATAATGGGATTGTACAGACTGAAGTCTCGTGTATCCTCTACAGCAAGTGAACTCCTCTGGATAATTTACCAGTCTGCAGCAACTGTTTGTTGGGTTGAGGGCTTTTTTTTAACCACTTAGAGAGCTTTTTTTGTAGTAGGAGTTAGTTTTCCTAGTGATTTACCTAAAGTCACAGTATTTCATTCTATGTCTGCATCACGGGTAGAACACTCCTAAGTTTTTATTTATCTACTTAAATCTGAATAATGACCCCAGGGAGGGATTCCCATGGTAAACCATAGTCTAAAATGAATGCCCAAACCACACTGCTACTTATTCAGACAGGTCTGACTGTCTGAAAAGCTTCTTTTAATGTTAGTAATGTATGACTTATATGATGATAGGAAAAAGGGGGACAGGTTTTTTATGGAATCCTATTAAGATACCTTGGGCTTTAATATGAAAAACAATGAAAACCTCTGTAGCCATTTTTTTTTCCAGCAAGATTGATTTAAAGTAATATGCTTACAGACACGTGATATTCCTGCACATACACACCCAGATGGAAAACAGATTAAATTAAGGGGTGTAACAGAGGTATTAACATGGTTACACGCATCTTTAGGCTGTCTGCAAGAATCAACTCTCACATTTAGGTTTATGAAATGCTCATAATCAGAAATGCCCTCTATTTTACACTTTCATGCTGAGTGGCTCACATGTCCTAGTTACTCAGCTACAATGTAATTATGGTTTTTAAAAAAAGAAAAAGGCCTGCTGTATTAAAGACAGAGTTGGAAATATTCCAATGTACTGCATTAATTTGGTTCAATTTATCTGAGCGTGTTTCACTCTGCTAGGGGAGGTTAATTCACCAAGCTCCACTTCCTGCCTTAATCACCTACCAGAGGGATATTAACATCTCAATATTAATGCCACACATTGATGCTGTGAAATCTGTGATCCAGCCTCTAGGGATTTTTACCTACCTTTGAGCTATGGCATATCTATACCTACACTTTTAAACTGCTTTTTTTGTGTGTATACCGTAATACAGGACAAGGTACCACATGCTGGTAGTACTAAGGCATAGGTCTGGAGTGCCTCTGGGAACGTGAGAACTGGGTCACCTTTTGGGAAACTTTAACTGTTCTTTTCACAGTGACAGAACTTTTTCAGCATAGCCAAGAGTGAGAAGTGGCAGCAAAATGGCCACGAGGGGCTTGCTGACTTCCTTTTGCTATCACACAGTATCTCTGCTCCATATAAAAACTATTCTGCATGAAGTCAGCAGGAGGCAGAACCTGCTCCAGTGCTTACACCCCTGCCTCAGCAAGCCCTTCTGCAGCTTGTGGAGGTCCAGAGGAGGAAGACTACTGCTCTCTTTCTTCCATCTTCATCTAAAGAAAGATATGGCACTAATCTGTCCACTGGTGTACACAGGAGCCACACTACTAGAAGCCACTGATGTCCCACTCTTCCCAGAATAAACAAGTCCACATTATGCCTTCCATACCTTGATGTTGTAAAGGCAGTGGTCTAGAAAACGGGAGCTAAAGAATCAGCTGGGAAATGCTGTTTCCTCCTGCAGGGCATCTTCCCTGCTAAGAGACCTTTCTATATAACTTTTAGAAGTTTTGTGGCAGAGCTTAAACTGAAAAGGCAGGGTTTCTTTCTGAGCTATGCTCCATCAGGTAGGTGATTGTGCTGCAACAGCCAAAAGAAACATACCACTCTGCGCAGTGGTGTCTTAGAGAACACCAACGCCGAGCCTGAACCAAGGAAGCCCTTTGATAGAAGGTGACCGTTCCCAGAACTTTATGGCAGTGACTTAGTTGGACCAAATGACCCTTAACTTTTAATGGAGTCATTTTTCAAAAGTTTTCAAAGTTGAGCATGCTGCTTGCAAAGCTCTAGATGGAATAGCATGGTAAAGCTGTTACAATAAATCACTTGCTTCAGAAATAGACCTTGTATTTGGAGAAGCCCTGGAACCAAGTTGCTCCAAGCACATATCATCCCCTCAGTGTATATTTCTGCAGCTCTGTTAATATTTAATTTTAACTGCATGCTATGCAGAACTTATTTTTGCAGGGGAAAAAAAAAAAAGCTATTAAGTTACTAAGTCTGTTTCTAGCTTGAGTTATAAATCAAATAGAGGTTACCTCACTTGTGCTACAGAGCTTTGTAGCTTTGACTTTAGGTGTGCAAAATTAGAAGTTTCTTCCTGGATATATCACTTTGCAAGGTGATTAGAGATGCTCCAAGACTCCGAGCTACATTCTGCTGTCAAAGATTTCAGACACTAAACAGGTATGGAAGTCTAGAGTCCAAGTCTAGACTTGTTCTGCTTGATGCGTTCAGTAGACAATGAACCCAGAGTTATGGCAGCTGGAAGTTTAATTCAGAGTTTGGAAAAGAATAATCATCTCTAGAAAAAGCTATAAAAGCCTATCACATTATTTTTATATTCGCTGCTGTTTTGATTTCTAACTCCAACTTTAAAATAAAACATGAAGTATCAACATGGAGCTGGTTTTGTAAGAAATAATATGGGTCAAGAATGCTCCGAGAAATAAATGATTTTGCCTGGCATACTCTTTTATCCCATGTTATTCTAACCACTGTAAGCTTGTGGCTGCATTGTCTGAGGAATCAGCAATGGACATTTCCAAGCATTTCCACACTGTTTGAATAGGCAGATTTGAATGGTAACAGGCCATTTCAAAGACAGAATGAGCCATAACATTCTGAAAGCACATTCAATTGATCTATGTAATTTTCTTTGTGTTTAAGTAAGTGCTGTTTTCAAAGCCATGGTTTAGATTGCTGTTATTCTGGCTGAGAAGCTATAAAACCAGAGAGAGGTTGGGATGAAAGCTACCACGTGCTGTTTCACGTTTCACTTTCTGAATTGCAGTTCCCTTCCTATTAAAGATCCTCACGTAGACAGTGCCTCTCCGGTGTATCAGGCTGTGCTTAAAACTCAGAACAAGCCTGAAGATGAAAGTGAGGACTGGACTCGCCGTTCTGCCAATCTGCAGTCCAAGTCTTTCCGCATCCTGGCGCAGATGACTGGAACGGAGTACAGTAAGTCAAAGAACAAACCATCCCCCTCATCCTGATTTTGTGTTCATGTTCTGATTTTCTTACCCCAGGAGTAGCAACTGATGCTTAAGGAAGGCTCATGTCCAGCTTGTAGTCATTGTCAGTGAGGGCTAAGATCAGAGAACTCTGGATGTAACTTTAGGAAACTAGCAAATCAAAGTGTTCAGTCTCACCTTATTCTTTATCAAGAACATTCTTTGATCTCCCAGAGGTCTCACCATAAAAGTAAACCAGACTATATAGTAAAGGAGCATTTAGGACCCCACAGTTCTTACTTACTAATCAAATCTCTGCAGTGTAATCTTTCACTTCCCAGTAGCCTAGACATACAAAATTGTCCATTCATTAGAAAAAAATTATAATATAAACAATGTATGTCTCTTGTAACAGTCTGTTATAGCAGCGACTTCTGGAGGTCAAAAAGACCCCTCACAGATCACTCTTTGTATTGAATTTGCAGTTCTATCAGCCCTGTTCTCTAAACACATCTGCTGTGAATGTCACAGGAGCTTGAACTTTGTTGCTTGTTGCCTATGGAACTGTTTTTCAGACCACCTGGTACAAACCTCAGAGCTTGTTTCTGATCAAGAGAAAAGGACCTTCAGGGATGTTTCCCACATCAGGGGTGGGGAAATACTTGGTATTTCCTCCTCAAATTAATCTGCTGTTGCTTCTCACAGTTTTCTATAGAACAGCAGGTCCTCTTTGTAGAGCAGCTGCGAATCATTGCTAATAAACAAACGAGAAAGTAGCTGGAGTAGCTGCTTTCCTACCAACATGCTTCTTGCTTGCTCAAGGGAACTGCTCATCTTTATCAGCATAAAAATCTTCTAAAATCTCCTGCTAAGTCAGCATGAATGCACTTTTAGTGAGGCTTTTGCTACTTTTCTAGAGAACTTATAATTTTGTTATAAAGCTGATTCTTCTATTTCCTTTTTTTGTTTGTTTGTTTTTTTTTTTTAACTGAAACATTTTTTTGCTTGCAGTGCAAGATCCAGATGAAGAAGCCCTGAGGAGGTCAAGGTAGGCAACTCCCTGTGAAAAATATGATTTTTTTTTTCCTTACTAATAACCAAATAATGTTTTACAACAGTGTTAATATGAATGTATGTTATTACCTTTTTGTCCTAAAATACTCTAATATTTTTACTTAAAACTCCCTAAAATCAAAATACTATCGCTGAGCAGCACTTGAGTGAAAAGGGCAATAAATTAGCATGTTTTTAGGAAAGAGAATGCAAAATTCCTGCAGTGTGTGTTCAACTCTGAAAGCTCTCTGCACATGCAACTTCTGTGTAATTTACCAGGTGTGTGAATGCTGTGAGTTCCTAAGACCAAACCCTCTGTAACAACGTGATTGTGTAACCAGATGAAAATACAGAGATGTTGTGATAGCACTGCAATTCATGAGCAATTTATTTGGATGATCTTTGACTGACATTCGATTCTCCTGAAACGATACAGGAAAGGAGTTGTTTCCATCCATATCCATAATTGTTTTGTTTAGAGTAAATGGAACCCAAATTTGTTGAATAGGGAAGCACAGGACTGCTTTTGCTAGTGGATAAATGTATTTGTTTCATGTGATCTACCAAAAACACTGGAGAAGTGCCTATGTTCAGAGATATATAATAAGAAGTTAAAGATTTTTCTTATGTTGTCCTGCAGAGCCAGGAAATAGATTAGAATGTCTTATGTTGAGCTTAAAAATTACATCTGAATCAGAGCATCCCTCATGCAAGCCTGATTTTCTGTTTGAACACTTCAGATCCCTATCTTATGTCAGCTACTGTGAGCTGCTGGCTGGCTGGTGATGTATTTGATACTCAATCCACTTGCTCTTCTTTTGCCACTTTGTTTTGGTTTTATTTATTGCCATGTGGTTCTGTGGAGCGTTCTGAGCTTTTGATCACAATGTGAGTTAGAAATGTTGAACCAGTGAGAGAGATGTCTGTCTTCTTCCCTGTGAAAATAGAAGTATGCTTCCAGTTTGTTTGCTATAACAGCCCAGCGTAGTTCACTAAAGTTCATGGCTTGGTGCCTGAGCATCAGACCTAATGTTACATCCCTTGGGGATTTATCTCTTCCCTCAAATGTGCAAGCTTAATTCTTATTAAATGTATTGTGCATTATCTGTTTTGATGTAATAGCACACATCCAAATCCTTATTATGGTGGGATTTAAAGCATTGTGCTGAATTTAACAGCCCCCCCATCCACATCTGAGAGTAATATGTCATTTTAAAGAAATTATCTTTCTAGCTGTAGTCTTTGGTTTTGGAAAATACTGGATACTGGAAACTGAACTTGGTATCAGAGACGTTGAAAATAATTATCTAGCAACCATGTGTAAATTGCACTTTCTATTCATGCACTTCTGTTCATTATTTCCCACCCCCCAAGGACAGTTCTGGTTATGAGTATATTTAGGCACTGGTGTATTACCTGAAGAGGTTTAAGAGCGTTCGTTGGTAGTAGATGCAAAAGGGAGTAAATGCTTGGCAGGTATACGGGTTGAGTAGATGCAAAAGGGAGTAAATGCTTGGCAGTTACACGGGTTGAGTGCACCTGGCACGAGCTCTGGTGCAAGGAATGAAATGGGGGCTCCTTCCTAGGTACCCGACAGTGCTCAGCCTATCTCGGTGGCGTGGTGCCTACCTCAGATGTTGCACGTGCTCCACTGCAAATCTGGTATCAAGAGCCCTGGCTAATGCCTGCATCAACCATACACTACTCTTCTGTGCCTACTGGGCCTCTTTTTTTTGGCAAGGTCCCTGCCACTTTAGGCTTTGTAAAGGATGGAAGGACCTGTGTCAGATACACAGAATCCATGCTTTAAACTCCACTCTTCCGGCACAATAAGGGAGTAGAAATTCCTCTTATCTACTCCACACACCTATCTCCACATCCACAGTTTGGGACCACCTGGAAGGCTTCCTGGACTCTCAAAAAGTTTCCGTGGAGCTGTGGAACCTGAGTCTGGCCAGATTCAGTGTTGCATTAATCCCATGCTGGGCTGGCTTTTTGGAACATGAAGGATTTTTTCCCAAACTTAAACTGACACAGATCTCACAGCGCGGGGAATATTGGTCTCTGGGCATGCTGTGAGCAGTCTCTTGCTGTGTTTTCCCTTGTCTCTGTTAGTTCTTGGGTGTCATCAGCAGGAACTGCATGACATATTGATGAGGTTTCTACCAAACACTTGCGTGGGTGGGGAGGGGAGGAACCAACGTGTAGCTTGTTTTTGGCAGAACTCTTTTACAGAAAAACAGTCGCTTCTTGATTTCTGCTTCTAGCTTGCTGACATAGCTCTGAACAGAACCCTTAAACCTCAGGAATTTCAGGTGGCATAATATGCCTTCCAGTTAATATTAATGCCTGCCTGGCATTACTGTCCTCTGCTCGTGCTACTGCTGTTTTGAAAGCACACAGATGATTATCACTTCCTATGAAAACTTTTCATTGCCATTGTGATGATCGTTATGGAATGTTTTCTGGAAAGAGGGTATGCATTTCAACCCAGGCAGATGTTTCTGAACAACTTTTCCTTTAGGAGTGCTACTGGCATGATGCTGCTGTTAAGAAGAGAAGATTTAGCACTATCAGTGAATTTACTGGCATTTACTCTGTTAATTGTTTTGTGCCTTTCCTCAGTCTGAGGGGTAAAACCAGCCCAGTCTGTTAATTTCTGCTTGGCCGGTTTCGCTCTCAACCTCTGCTGCATTAACATGATTGTCTTGCAATTTGGGTGTAAATAATGGGGGGGGAGAACTGCCTTGTTTATAATGAATCAAATATGTTTGTAAAATAACAGGAACATTCTGGTTTTCATTCTGTTTGATCTACATCTCCTTGACTATGCTCTCATCTCACATCCTCCTCCTTCCCCTTTTTATCTGCGAAACCTGAATATAAACTACAGGATGTCTAGAAAAGATCAAATCCTGAGAGGTGTTGAACATTGCTTGCAGTCTGCAGTCAAAGATGGCTAGCAGCATTCACAGGCGGTGGCCAAAACTCCACAGCACTGTGGTTTTGAAAATTCTGTGTTATTCTGCTTTTTGGCACCAATGCCCAGAAATACATCCAAGCGTCACCGCTTGCACTCGCATTGTGCTGAGAAAAGCTCTAGAAAAGTGCTGCTGGAACCTGTGTCCGACAGTCAGGACAGGGAGAACAGCAGGATATATATAGGCTGAGCTAGGTATTACAGAATGGAAAATACTTGCATTAATTTTGCTCTTGGATGGAGTTTCACTGACTGCTCATTTGAGGGGAGGGTGGGCAAAGCCAAGAGAATCAGCTGGCAGGAGAACAATGGGATTACACTGCATTTCTAGCAAAAGCAGCCCTGTCATACCAAATGTGAGTCAAAGGATGTGAAGTTACATCAAGTTACTTCTCAGAAATTAACAGCTGCCAAACCTTTCACACGTGGCTCAGCAAGGATCGCCCAGCCTTCTTTGCACTGATTTGAAAGCTGAGGAAAAAATCCAAATAAATTGCCATCACCCTGGTTATAAGGCAGGGGAGTGGTAGCCATGGTCCCTAACCCCTTTCTTTCTCCCTCCTTTCTTTCTTCTATGTGTGTGTCTCTCTCCGCCTCCCCCTGTCTCTCTCCCTGTCTTTCTCTCTCTCTGCCACAGGGAAAGGTTTGAAATGGAACGTAACAGCCCACGATTTGCCAAATTGCGCAACTGGCATCACGGCCTTTCAGCGCAGCTCCTTAATGTTAAAAGTTAAAAGCCCACATTTAGCAGGCAAATGCATGAGATCGAGAATTAGAGTTAAAAAAAAAATTAACTGCTGTCCTGAGTTAGAGCCTAAGAGTGTTCCCCACGCAGGAAAACCTTGCTGCTGGGGTCCTTCCGAGTGCCTGCCTTCCGTAGATTTCTGTTGTTAGCTTGCTGTCAGTCACTGTCACCAAAAGTAAAAATCATGATGCAATCCAGGTCAAACTCTTCATTATAAAGTAGATTAGCTTTTGTCCTTCACTGGATCGAACGTAGCCTCAGGATACATGGAAACATTACTGCTGGAATTGCTTTAATTCTAGAAGAAAAAGAGAGGGAAGTTATTGATAGTGTTTCTTTAGGAGGAAGAGGAATGAGCCTTTTACTGAGTTTTACTGCTGTAAAGATAATTGAGTAGGAGAAAGAAAGATGAAAAGGAAAACTGACCGAGCTTGGCCCAAACTTTGCTTAATGTACAATACACTTACCTCGAGTGATGCCATTTGAAATAAGATCTTAGCAACATGAAGTTTTATTCCTTCAATATATTATACTGGTAGAAGTCATTTCCTGAAACCATTGCTCTAAGTTTTGTGTTGGAAGCCTTAATTTATCCTTCTGTGAAAAGCTAGAGATAGCGGTGGTTGCTCAGAATCTCTGAGGAAATGACATTTTGCTCAAGGTGATTTAGGAGTGAGAAGAATCTATTGCTATTGCTGCCCTGAAATTTTTAAAAGCATCTTGTAAGTTTTAAGGAATATGTTTCCCACTCTGTATTGTTCTTGCTTTGACCCACAATTTTTTCTGTATATAGCAGCATGCTTTATCTGAAATAAAAAGATTTAAAACTAAAATAATTATGTGCCTGTTTTACACAGTACTTTTTTTTTTTTAAACAATAACTGCTTCAACTGATTATTGGAAGAACAACTTTTCTTTCCCCAATGGAGAATTCGCTCCAAATTCGATTGTTAGATGACAAGCGATGGGTAATATTGATTAGCATTTCCATTTGAATACGATGCATTCTCTAGCAGTAACTGTTAATTTGTGCCCATAGCAAAGGGACTTGAGAAGTTACTGGTGCTCAGAATGGGATCTTTCAACATTACAGCAATGCTTTGCTTTTAGGTGAAGATATGGCAAACCTATACCAAAGCCCCCAAATACTTCTGTCTTCTGTTTGACATAAACCTAGAGCAGCATCACTCCCCTTCCTATAGGCTCTGATCATTAAATGAATCCAAAAATGCTGCTAAATTCACCTGCTTGGGGTTTCCATAGAAACAGTTAATGTTAGCCCTCAACAATCTGCAACAGGAGTCCATAGAGTTACTTGAAGCAAAAGCTTCTGGGGATGAAATACTGATTTCTGGGGATGAAATACTGATTTCTGGGGATGAAATACTAATTTCCAGGGATGAAATACTGATTGATTTCTACAAAGGAAGGGTGACTGCTGCAGCCCAGCCCACAGCCTGTAAACTGCAAATTAGGTACCTTTATCTGGTAGCATTATTTCTTATCAAACAGGTTAGTGCATGAGATTAGACAGTTCTTGCTTCTTCCAAACATCTGGAATTTTTATCAGCAGTCCACCCAAGGACAAAGTTCACTCAAATTCCCATTGTTTTCTGTGTTATAGAAGGAAGGAAAAGCTACTGCTCGTGAAAGATTTTGCATGAATTGCTCAGATACTCGAGTGTTTAAAGGAAGAAAATGTGGCTATCATACCTAAACTAAATTGAGCATTATTTAAGAGTATAAGAGCACTAGTTCCTTTTGAAATGCATTTAACTTTTCTCAGACAAGTACCATAACAATTCAGTAGACGTGCCATTTAATACATAACATTCATTGATATTCTCCTTATGGGAACAGAGATTCTCATCATACCATGTTATTAGTGCCTGTGGAAAATCAGTGTAACTGCATGAAGTAAGAGCTGCATTTTAACTTTCCATGAATGTTACTAAGATCAAACATTTAGTCATAGTGGGTGAATTTTATTTATAGAGGGGAAATTTTGGTAGTATTTAAAATATAAATAGGCAGTTATGTTTTTTCATAAACATGAAAGGTACCAAAGGAAAAAAAAATATTGTAGGTCTAATTTTCAAACAAATTAAACATCTTTCTGTATAAGTAATAAGACAATGTTTTCACTTAAATAGTATTTGTGTATCTTTAATGTTTTATTAACATCATGCAGATGCTACTTGTTACAAATAAGCATAATGCATGCACTGTAATGGAAAAGAAAATGTCTAGATTATATCAATGTTTACAGTCAATGTTATTTTTAGAGGAATTTAATAATCAGAAGAGCATAGCTTGATAGATATGAAATTAAATCAGATGTAATTAAGGAACCCTGTCCCCTTGGCTCTGCGTCAGCGGATTTAATGATTGAGTGCATAGAATAATCAGTAATCAGACAGAAAGAGTTGTAAACCTTTTTCCTGGAGGATACTCAATAGAATCTAAACACTCTCCAAACCCGTAAAACCTCAGTTCATGGCATAATTACAGAAAAATAATAATCTTTGGTAGTTGTTAAACTTTAGAATATTGCAATGATAAGGGCCTTCTGTGAAGGTGCTGTCAATAATCCCTATGCAAGACTGTTTACTACAGCGTGTTTGTACTGCTCCTCCAGTCCCTGCAAAGAAAAACCCAAAACCCAACAGAGAGCTCACAAAGTGATGGGCTTTGTTAATTAAACTATCAGCCTTTTTTTTTTTCTATAGAGTTTCTTGTTCATATTTAGAGTAGTAATTCCTTAACTCTTACTCATCCAAAATCTGCCTTTACGTTGTCGTGGCAATCTTCAAGCCCAGAAAATGAATGTAACAGATCTTTCTTTGTCTAACTCTTAACAAGCCTTTGTTTTTCCCTCCTGAGTAGGAGGCAGACTTGTTCTGTAAGGTGGGGAAATGATGATGGACTTGTCATTCTACTACATCTCATTGCTAGAGACTGTAACAGACTTGGTCGTGATTTGTTACCAGGCCTAACTTTTCAGAAGCCGCTAGGATTGTTTTAGCAAAAGGTCAAGTCTGGCCTCGTTATGCCCTGTATTTAAAAAGTCCAGGTTTATGTGTTCCTTCTGCTTGGCCAGCCCCGTCTGGCAGTGTTCCTCGACCGTTTGCATGAGTTTTGCCTCAGTTAATGACAGGGAAGCTTAAAAAAGGATCCTGACCGAAGACTCCAGGAGTCATATAATTCTTTAAAATCCCGCTGGTGATAGGCAGGTGTATCTGCCCCACACCCACTGTATGTTCAACTGTGACTCTTCTGCTGAGCAGAGGACAATGGCTGGTGACAATACCGTCTTCTAAATAGCCTCCGTGCCAAAAATAGAATCAAACGCAGGATGTGGATAATGATATCAACCCCTGCCCTTCCCAGTCTTGCCAGTAGAGCGTAGTGTTAGAAGCATTTAATGAAGATGCAGCAAAGCTGATGCGAGTAGGAAATCAAAACCAAAAGGCCTTCCAGGTAAACGTGCTTGTCTGGTTATGACACAGGGAAATGCTCCTTTTCTGCCGTGGTGTAAGACTGTTGGATCTAAACTAACCCGTTCCTGAATGCCGCCGCCTTGCCGCCTTCTCCAGAGGTCTCCTCCTCTCCTCCTCCGGTGCTCGGTTTGCAGCAGGAATACTGACTGCATGCAGTGTGTGCTGCGGGGATGTGGCCTTCCGGAAAGCAGGCATGAAAACTTCACCTCTCTTCCTTTCATGCATGGAAAATTGCAAAAGGAGAAAGGTTCTGTGGCTCCTTGCCTTGCCTCCCTCTTCTCTCACCTGCATGCCTGGGAAGGAGAGTAAGTTTTGGGGCTGTAATAAGCGCAGATGTCGCTTGCTCTTCATTGCGGTTTCTCTTGCATCAGGTGCAGCTATGTGGGAGTTACATTCAGGAGCAAGGAATGAGTATTTTAGAGATTACTTTATCACTTCTCAAAAGTCCAACCGCTGCATAGCGTAGAGCTGTCTAAAGCCCTCTGCCTAAGTTGAGTTTGTTGCTTCTTTAGCGGTGTCCACCAGGAGTTTCAGTGACTGGGACTCTCGATGCATATCACAGAATATGTGGATACTTGACAAATTTTAGTTTGCAAAGTTCAAGAGCTAGACTTTTGGTATAGTACCAGGGTAGTACCAGATAATTTCTTTAATCAGTTAGCCTTTGATCAGCAGCATCTGCAATATACCTGAAAATTAATTGGCTAAAATTTGGTCTTGGGAACAACAAGGTTCCTTGCTGCTTATCAGAGCCATCTGACACCATCAAGACAAGTGAAGGCACCTTTGATCCTCTTTGTTTGCCCTGATTTCCAACGATTAGCATTACTGACCTGCCCAGTTGCCAAAATATTCCCATCTACATGCTAATCTGATTATCAAAATCCTTTTGAAAGTTATACCTCATTTTTCCACAACAGCCCATGAAATAAAGCAGATTTCTGTAGGTAGCTTTCTCATTTAAGGAACAGAACTGCAATAAAGAATGTGAAGCACATCAGTTTAACATGATCCCTACTCACCTTTTAGCACCTAAAGAGTGACTAAAACATAGGAATAGTGAAATAATTCAATCGTCTCTATGGAATTCTTAGTGAAACCAGAAGGAAAAATTGATCAGATATAATGTCTGCCTTCCCCAAAATACTCCTGGAAGATCTGTGGGAAAAATGAATTGAGAGATCATAAATTCCTTATTTTCAAGCCAGCTTTCTGTAGAACCAGTGATCAAAAATGGTGACCATAGGTATGGTGTAGCCACTAGAAAGTCTACTCAATTAAAAGTGCAAGAGCAAGGCCTCTGAATGACATCAGCAAAAGCCATGAAGCTTTTCCAAAATAGTTCATAGACAAAGCAACACATAAGCTAAGATGGCTTGTTAAAGCTCAAGATTCTTTTTGGGGGAGGGGTGTATGTGGACTGACCTATATTAACATCTCGCCTTCACCATCTCAGTCTTAGGCATGTTCCTGTCCAGCACTTAACTTTTGCATGGGCAGACATTAACATTGCTTTCATTCCTCCTCACAACCTTTGAGACTCCCATATGCATCCTGCCCCTGATGCAGAGGGCTAACTAAGATACCAGTGCACAATACTCCCTTTCTCTCGGACTGCTCCTTTGTGTTGCCTCCAGTTCCACGAGGATAAAGCAGTTCTTACATGGAGCAGGCTTTCCAGCTAGCACGTGTAACAGAGGTGGTCAGTTGTGGTCTGTGGATCATCAGACTGGCTCACAGAGCTTTGCTTAGGGTGAGCTGGAGAACTGGCTGATAGCATAGCACTGGCACTGCTTCCTTTTATTCTGCTTCTAAATTGCATTAATGTCAGCACAATTACCCTAAATACTAATAACTTCCTATTAGTTCATTTCCACATAAGCATTTGTTGTAGTTGCCCCAGAATGTCCTATGATTACAAATGAGAGGCCAAAGGTAAGAAAATCCTGAAGAGCATTTATGCAATGAAGTGTGATCCGCGTTCTGAAGGGAAGACAACTGCTCAAATTCATAGTGCTTACTCACTTGGTTCAGGAACTGAATGGGAAAGACATATTAGTACAGTTCAGAGGAAGCTTCATACTTAGGATAATGCCATGTAAAGCAAGTAAGGGTTTTCTTATCAATGCACACAAATTAAAAAGTAGCCCTAAAAAAATACCAGCTGCAACTGAGATCTATGGGTTCTTGTCCTTAGCTTGCCCGGAGTCAGGATGAGAGCAAGCGCTTCGGTGAGAGAGGAGTGATGTCCTGGTGTACAGTACCCAAAGTTGGCTTTGTCAACAATGGTCCCAAACTGAGCGTCCTGATCCTGTGTTCAGGTACCTGGTGGCAGATGCCTGCACTTTACTAGTGGGGCTGTAGGGTTCAGATAAATCCAGCTGCACACTTAAGGCCAAGACAGAGTGTAATATATCCAAAATAGACAACATGCTAACCTATAACATCCTGGGATATCCCAGCTCAGTTTGCTCCCCATACTCAGAATTCTGCAGTCTTTGCCCTTATGAAAATGATAGGTTTACCTGTAAGAAGCAATGGAGTGCATACACTTGCATGCCAAATATCACTATGTAAATCTTGGAAGAGAGTTATCTTAACTTTCACCAACCCCAGTACTGCTGTATTTCCAGCTGCATTTATTATCTGCCTGCTAAATGTAACAGCAAACCAGTAGATGCCACTAAAATGCATTCATAGGAGGCATTTGCTTTGATATTTAATGAGCTGCCTTGAGTTCCACCCTACTTGTTGAGAATGAGTTGCTGGTTGTTTTTTCTTCCATTTATTTATAATAATGCATTTCTTATTATGTGGCACTGTCTGCACAAACCAGGATAACTCTGGCAGAAATGTATTTGGCTGGTTTGGAAAGCAGACATCCTAGCAGGATATATTGCAATTGTTCTGCTGTGGGCTGCACATCCTTAACTACAGTGGCTGAAAAAGAGAGACTAGCTTGTCTACCCCTTTTTTCTGGTCCTAAGCTAAAGTTTTAACTAAACAAGCATGATCCTTGTCTTCTGTCCTCTTTGGTTGACCGCCTGTGATTTCTTTGTGTGTCTTGTAGTGTCTTTTGTTAAGATAACAAAAATACAGCTTGGGGGGAAAAGAAAGACATACAATCTTCACAGTTTTATGTTCATCTGACTCTGGAAAAATTCTCAGCTGCAGACACAGAAAGGCAGAAATAGCCTTATTGGATCAGACCAGCAGTTACTGTAGCTCAGTCTCCACTTTCCAGCAGTGTCAGGAGCTCATGCCTTTGAGACAAAAATGTGTGGAAGGCAATTATGGAATAGCTTTCACACAACTGTACTCCCAGACACCCTATAAGAATTTTTAAAAATATTTGGTGACTTCAACCTCTTAAAAGGAAATTTTATTTGTAGGCAAATATGTCTATGTAAATGTAAGTGAATTTTAGGATGAAAGCTGTTTACTTTAAAAAGACAAGTCCTGCAAGTCCACTGTATACTACTAGAAAAACAGATTATTCTTTTTTGTTTGTTTGTTTCAATAGATAGAGACACTAATAATAATAATAAAAGTTTTAATAACTATTTCCTCCTTGAAAAAAAGGCCAGTATGTATGTCAGGTTCTACAGAATGCTGATGATCAAGACAGGAAAATTCTAATAAACTGAATAGTAATAATGATTTAAAATATCTGTCATTGACTATGAAAGAGGCCGAGCTGATATTTTAAGTACTCAGTTGAGATTCAGGAGAGCTTGTTTCAGTTCTTTGCCCTGCCATGGAATTTCTTTTTGACCGTGAGCAGTTCCACTGTTTTAGTTCCTTATTTGTAAAATGTGACAAATAGTCTTGCTCTGTGAGAATATGGGGGGGGGATGAATCAATTATAGCATTCACTTACTGCTTTGGTACTGAGACAGGAGAGTTGGAAGCCCATATGGCCTCTCAAGGATGCCTCGTGTTCCTTATGTCATTAGATCTTCATTACAGATTATGCTTCTGTCTCTCCAACGTTTAATGGAACAGAGAGGAGCTGTTCAGGACAGAGGGTCTAGAGCTGTTCTTCTCTGGAATATGAACAGGCTCTGCATTTCATTACATGTACATATTAGTTTAGGAATCTTTTGGCTTCCAAAAATAAAATAGAATGGGAAAGTATTCCAGTCCACAGAGTTCAGATTCAGCTGATTGGTTTAGTGGAAACTCTCTGAAGCTTCTTCAGGCTCTTTTTAGGATCCAGTAGCACACACAAGCTTGGCTTGGAAATGAATTTCACATTTTGTCACTCAAACTACTCTAGTTCTTGCTAGTGTGTGGGAGGGAAAGATTCTCTTTCTGTCATTTTGTTCACTCTGTCTTTATGGCCATATCATGTAGCATATTTTTGTGAGAAGGAAACATAATTTTCAATGGATAATATACTATGTATTGGGAGGACAGTACGTTGGATAAATAAACCTTGTCTGAGATAAATGCCCAGTATTTAAAAAACTCTGTAGCAGTTGCACTGCTGTCTCAGAACAGTCATTGTCTAAGGCCCTTCTATCAAAAGCAATTTCATCTGGGGACTAAAAGGACTGCAGACAGAAAAATAATGTCTATTAAACATCTCCTATATAGCTCAGAACTGCTGTGTGCTGCTGTCACTTATTTTAGCAGCCTCTTTAGTCACAAATTGCTCATAATATTCTGAGCCAAATTCTTTAATGTTGCCAGGGGATCAGTTTCACTGAGCCTGCCCTAGGGATGTACTTGACTCCAAAAGTAAAATTAATTGTGCATTTAGTTAGTAAAAAATGCCCGATTCTAAAGGCTGGAAATCCAATAGTCCGTTCCTCAAAATGCAAGTATTGCAAATAAGGGACACATCTGATCGTGAGCCTTTCTCACTGTTAGCCAGACAGGAATTACTCCTCTTCGCTGGGAAGAGAAATAGTTCCTGGAAGCCAAACCATGCAGAAGTATTGTGTGCCTTTGAGCTCATCTTTCCCTCTCCTTTCTGCCTTTTCCTTTGCTTTAATCTCTGGAAGTATGCTTACTGTACTCTCTCTCTCCTTAACCTTTAGAACTCCCCTGCCATTGTCACTCAACGTTATCCTGTACTTGTACACCTACAGAAAAAGCTCTTGTGAATCCTGACCTCAAATTCTAGTGACAGTTTTCTGCATCCTTCAGCGTAGCCACAGCCACTGAAGCAGAAAAGCTTGGATCAGATGAATAGTAACCACAGAGGCTAACGTGGCTTCTGCCTGACCCCAACTGCCTGCCTTTTGCTCTTGATTGTAATTTCTCACAGAATATTTGGCAACACTGGAAAAAAATAACACTTCATTCTTCTTAGGCTGTGACTGCTTCTGAACGTTCTTGCATGACGATGGCTCTTGGTGTGCTAACGCTTCCCCCTGCCACAGGCACAGTTTCTAATCCAGCCTCCTCTACTTTGTTTCATCCCGGCTTTCCTCTACCTGATGTTCCAGTGAACTCACAGCTTGGTTACCATAAAGATAGTGTTTGGTTTCTCATTGCTTTAGAGTGGTGAACCAATTGATCTCACTGGGGTACTCACTTTCGAGCGAGGTTCTTCCATTCTGCCCACAGTGACAACTCTTAGGTGGCCACAGCCGAGGGTCATTTCAGAGCCACCTCTGGGTTTGAAAATCTGGCTTCAATTCATAATATTTTAGGGGTTACATTTTAGACAGAGGTTTTAAAAACTGGTAGGGAACAGCTATGCCCGTACCTTTGCTGATAGAAACTGAACTGGTTTTTTTAGCTTCATTGGAGCTAAAGTAAGGAAAGACTAAGTGACCATACGTATATATGTAGCTGTACATGCATAAACCCAGGGAGAAAGAGATGAAATGCTACTAATAACATGATAAAAATTAAGAATAGCTCTCCAAGCATAATGTAAAATAATGATTTGAGCCTAACAAATCCACATAACTAAATACATGTATTCCTTTTTTTCTGAATGACTTTTCAGAAAGGAGGTTCAGGAGGGGAAAGGAAAACTTTCGCTTTGTGCTTTGTAATTTTAGAATCCGGTTATGCCAAATGGGAACATCTTTCTTCTGTCAACTTTAAACATGTTGAGATTCGAGCACAATCCCTTAACTGGGAAAGGACATACCCACCCACTAAACTGCTAAATCTTGGGACCGTATCAATTACTTTACTTAACCGGATTTCAAACTTAGGAGTGTAAGGCCAAAGGATTATTTTCTTTATGAAAAGTTATGTCTTAGCTTCTTACAGATAACACAACTGCTTGCCCTTAAAACAATTATTTTTGTAAGTGCTTACATGTGTTTACTTCTGTAAACAGCCTAATTCTCTGTCACTCCATGGGAGGCTGACTTACTCCTCACCTCAATGAAGAAATCATTTGACTTGTTTCTAACTTGACTTAGCCTGAGAAAACTAGTACTCACCTGGGAAGGAGGGAGACTTTTTAGGTGATGCCAGACATATAATCCATCTTGTATGGGTCTTTGTTAACCATTTAGCTGCTTAGCACTTCAAAATACTGGATCCTTGAGGACCGCCTAAAACTGGTTATTTTTAGTGCTTGGAGGCTGGCATCAGAATACGATCCACTGGAATAGTCTTGAAAAGTTCCTTTAAGAGGGAACTTTAAAGTCAAAGCTATGCTTGAAATTATAGACTTACATACAGTGTCTAATTTGTAACTGTTGATTTTCCTTCTTTTTACTTTAATATTCAAACAAAGTTGCTTGCAACTGAGAAGCAGCATAGAGTCAAGTTGCATATTTGGTGGGTTTCACCTGGAGAGCTGAAGAGGTTTCTCATAACTATATCTGAGCAACCACTCTAGGATGCTTTTTGCAACCAAACATTTCTCTTCACCCCATCTTCTTTCTCCATGTTGGGTTTGGTTTTGTTTGGTTTTGCCACCACTAGTGATTGCATTTACTTTATTCATCCTGTATCCCCTCCTTTCACAGAGACAAGGAAAATGTGGCTGAAGCATCAGAAAACAGGTAACATTTGCTGTGTGTATTTGGCTTACCTCCTATTCAGAGTCTACGTCCACTTTCTTCATACTGTCCTTACCTCAAGAACACACACCTTGTACACTGAGCAGATGATGAAGGTAGAGGTTTTAACTGGGTCAGTTTGCCAGGCATTTCTTTCTAATTTAGACTTCAGAGAGCTCTGTGAGATGGGACAGACAGGGATTACATTTCTCAGAACGAATAAACCTGAAAAAGAAGCAGCTTTTATCAAGTGTTCTTAAAATATTCAGTTTGTGCTGGAGTTTTAAGAACAACTTCCATTCTAAATTTTGTCCAGATTGTTCAAGATGTTCTTAAAATCTAAATAAGTTTCTCTTTTTGGTATTTTAAGAACGTTTCTATATCAAATTCTTGCATAGCTTGATTGATCCTTGATGGTTTATGAGGTTCAAAACACAGTATCTCTCTAAGTCAATTCTTTGGTTTCACAAATTGTTTTCTTCCAAAGAATCTCAGCACTTTTTGCAGTGCCATGTAGAAATGTGTTCTTTTCTATTAGCTCATACACTAAAACCCACAAGTACTGAAACACAGGGGCTTCTTGAGTGAATCTGACCAGTTGTTTAATGGAGCAAAGAAACACCTCTTATTAGTTTGTCATGAAAGGAATTCTACCTCACTGTTTTCCTCCGTCTCCTTGATTCCTGCCTAAACAACCACTTTTTTTGGTCCATTTTTCATATAACTGCTCACATTTGAATAAAGGTTGCAGAGAGTTAAAATCTAAGTGCAGGCATTATCAGTACTAATGACACAAGCAAGGGCAGCTGGCACTTGGAACAGAAGGGAAAATTGAATTTATTTTTAAATTAATTATGTCAAAAGAATGAAGTAACCCCCTTGATTTCTGCATAACAACTACATATAAATTAAATTAAAAAAAAATAACACATGTTAGCATTTCACTAGCATTTTCATCTGTGTAAAAACATCTGCAGGATGCAGCTGCTGCACTGAGATATTTTTCTTTTTACCTATTTTATTTCACCAGGAACAATTTCTGACGTATGATTGGTGTTACTGTCATACTTCATTGCCTTAATCTTGCATGATTTATCATACCATAGCTTTTCTCCACCTCCATTATCATCACAGCTCTGCTACGTGTCTTACTTTTGATATTCCCAGCAATATGGTTTCCAGGTTTAACACAATGTACATTTTTTTTCCACTTAAAGCCCTTCTTGGTCTTAAGCAGTAATAAACTAATAAACGATCAAGATTTTCTCAGTTCTTCATCTATGATATCACAATGATCTCCTACAGCATAAGGAATTTGAAGATACAAAAAGAGGACACTGAATATTTACAGATACAGATTTTCTTCCAGGAAAAAAGGACAAAATAAAGCCTCCATTATTAAACCTAGACTTAGCCTGACTTTTCAGTTATGAGGTATTTTCCTTCTTTTGCTGTTCCTTTGATCTTGTTTTTTTTTGAAGGCTTTACTCTGTATAAATAGTAACTGCTGCCTTGGGATGCTAATATATTTAGCCCTTTAAAATGCTCCTTTCTTTAGTGTGCTAGACAGTAAAGAAAAAAACCTGAACCAAAACCAAAACCCAACAAAAATTGAGCCTTTTTTTTTCTATTGAAACATCAGCCGCTTCTCCCTTTTTTCTGTTGAAGCACCAGCTTCCTCTGTGGCTGGAATTCTGTTGTTCCTTCAGATACCTGCTATTACCTAGGGAATTGGTGACACGATACTAAATCCCTCATTGACAACTTCCCTTGTGATCTTTGTTACCCAGGGCTACCGCGCGTGTGCCACAGTACGTGACCTCCAGTATTTGGCATCCGCCTAAATCATGCACCACTGATGCCAACACTGACAATGCCAAGCCAGTGGCCTCCAAGGGCTCTGTGAGGCTTGGAGCAGGTACAAGTCAGAGGGAGGCCAGTTTTGTCACTGCTGGCCAGAAAATCCCTCTTACTTCATCCAGTAACCGAAGGTACACCGTGATGTGTAACTGCTTAACTGACCCGGTGTGGAGCTTTGGAATGGTTTGGTAATAACAGCCTCTAACTCCTTCAGGTGGAAATGCCCCTTGCCTAAAAGGCAATGCCACAGTTGTACAAATTCCAGTCCCGTGTGGGTTTTACGTTTGAAGTGGCACTCTTGGGGATCCCCCCTCCGTGGAGAGCCAGCTGTCACTGAGCACCTTCTGCGGAGGAACAGCAGCTGATGTCACTCACTGTATTTCTCCAGATGTTGACAGATTAAAATGCAAAGCTCTTCCACCTTATGTCTTTCTGTAAACACCTTCTCCAGCAGGTTTTTTGTTTCTTTGCTACAATAAGAGATGATTTTTGCCTATTCATTTTTATTTTTGTTCCCCATATTGTCAATTCTTTACAAGAGATCTGTTGAAGGATTTGAAACAAAAAGTTCAGATATTACATAAAGGAGACTAAGTACTGCTTGAATAATCCACTCAATTGTTATTGGGACAGAAAATCACAAAACTTAGGACTTTATTGAAAAAAGTAATAATCTGCACTTATGTTTTTAAACATTAGAGTGCATTTGTTGCTGTGTTTTCTCATTATGGTTGTTAACCATTATTATCTTCTTAACCTCTACTGATCTATATACTTCATGAGTGAAAAACAGCTGAGAAATGTGTGTTTGTTTTCATCCACATAACTTACTTACACTGCGTATTTTCTTTGTTATAACCAATATGGAGATGTTTGAGAACATCCATTTCCTTTGACTTCTCTTAAAATAGAAAATACTGTAAAGACTAAAAGTGAACACCTGACTGTGTTTAAAAAAAAATCAAAATGAACACACCCCAAGCTCTGTATTGTACACAGTAATGAAGCTTTTGTAGTAGGTGATCTGTTGGATAAAGCAGCATCCACAGTTATTAGTTCCTAAAATTCTTCTGCACCTAAAGAACCAGTCAGACTGAAAACCAGGAAAGGAGGCAATCTTGGGGGAGGGGAGTTACATTATTTTCTTTGAATATCTAAATAAAATTTAGTTTACTATGAATATTAAATAAAAGAGCCAAGTTAGTCTGAGTTCTTTAAAGCAGAGTAGAGAATTAGCTACTAACTGTGTTTAATCTCAGTACCAGCTCGCCCTGATTTTGGACTTTATTTCTTTTGTATTTCTTCCAATTCCCTGTTCTGTTAATGGATTCTACCTTGCAGGAAGTTGATCAAGACTCTAACATTTTAATCTCATAAAAAGAACTATTACAAATAGCATACAAGATAAAATTTGTTTGTATTTATTTCAATTTTTTATAAGGTTTTCCAGCATATTTGCATTTATTTTATTTGTGGTTTTGTCCAGGTTGAATCTGTCTCCACACAGACCCGTGTCCACTCATCTTTAGATCTTTTTCTTGTTGCTGGTTTTGTCTTCCTCTTCCTTTTCAATATATGTATATCACCAAGTATGTGTTTTGGTTAACATTTTGGAGATTGTTACAACAATTAAGTAACTTCACTATTTTTTTTCTATTCAAGGTCCGAAGTCTTGATTCTTTTGAAATCTGTAGCAAATTCCCTTTTCCCATCAGTGAAAACAAAGGCAAAATAGGTGAAATCCTAGTCTGTGTTTGGTTTTAGGACATAGATTAAGTTCCATTTTTATGTGCAGTATAGTTTCATTCCTTTCCTGTGCCCAATCAAAGATATGCAAGAACTAAATTTTGACTCCCCTCTCATTTACGTGACTATTCCAGCACCCACTGTTGCCCTGGGAAAAAAAAAAACCAGAATTGCAAACATGAGGAGTATTTTCAGGACCTGTCTTGTTAGGGATGTAATTGCAGCTGGAACGCATACGGGAGAAATTTCTGATTTTCTTTTTCATGGGTTGCATTCAGCTTGGAAAGTGGCGAGCATAGCCACCACTCTTCCATTTCACCTCAAAGAAGATCCATCATTTAGACTGCTAAACCTTAACAAGAAGGCAGAGGAGGAGGAGGAGGAGAGTGGAAATGGGATAGTCTCTCAAAGAGCAAGGGGTATCACAAATTCAGAGGTACCAAGCACTCTTTGTAGGTCCTGAGGAGTAAAATGTGTTGAATCAGTCCTTCTGAAAGCAGCAAAAGAAAATATTGGATAGAATGGCTGAAAGACAGAAAATATCTGCACAGTGGCAAATTAGCATAGGAAGGGGAGTTGACAGAAAGAATGTTTTGAGGGCTAAGGTTTGGCTGAAGATCTATCGTGGAGTTGTAAGCTTTCTTTTGTTATTTGGTACTTAACTGTGCTCAGGAAATAGGATTTGGGGCATTCTTTGTGGAGCACACCAGAGAATTGCCAAATCCTACCACCCTGCTAGAAGTCAGAGATGTGGCAATGTTGGGCCAAAGGAGTTGGGTCAAAAGAATTAAAAATATGCCCGTTATGCTCTTATACTGCTGTTTGTGGGCAAGAGAACTGTGTCATGTGCAGTAACGCCATGATTTCAAAATAAATAAATAGGTGTATTGAGATAACTACTAAGGAAAAGGAATCTACAGCACAATAATAAAAGAAAAAATGTGCCTTATGCCTGGGGAACATATGCTTAGACTGTCACTTAAGTTTGTGACCTGAAATATTATAGTACTCTGAAATATCAAATTGTAATTAGATATTTTTCAGTGGCTTATTTGTACTGTGGATAATAATAAAATCCACAGTGAAATCTGTTTGAGCTCAAAATTAAGCTTTGGCCTTTTCTTGTTTCCTCTTCCCCTCATCCCCGTTTCATTTTAAATGACCAGGTGATGCTTCTGTTATTCCTTTTTTTAGCTCTATTGACAAGTGAATAATGAACATACATCTTATTATTCTTCTGTTGGTATTAAGTTCTGTGAAACAGTCAGCAAAGAACTTGAATCTTGCAAATCCACTGAAGTTTTTGGTTTGCTTTTCTATCTTACAGTCAAATAAAGAGAAAAATAATTAAAGATTAATATTTCTCTGCTCCGTGTTATCTGTGCCACAGCAGCACAAGGGGGCCACGAGGGTACCAGCTCATGCTCATCACCCAAGTGGTTTCAAAACTGCTGTAAGATTTTATGCTACAACTTCCCCTGGTAATTTGCATACAGTCCTGTGTGTAAATAGGCATTTTACTGAAGGGATTTCCCAGCTATCAGAACTTGCAGGAAACCTGCTGATACAGGACTATCATAAGATCCTTTAAACTGCTTTTCTTCATCTAATTAGAAAGTATTCTACTTCACCTCCAGGAGTAAATATTGGGTGAAATTTATCCGAGTTTCTGACGGGCTCTTTGCAACCATTTAAGTACTGCATGCCACATTTCCTACCACTGCCTTCAGTGGGAGCAGGACTGAAGTGTTTATAACCCCTGGGATAAATTTCAGTCACGCAGGACCAAAACTGCATCAGAGTCTTAACTGCACATCCAAAAAGACCTAATAAATATACTTTTTTCCTTGCATAATTGTGCTTTTCTGTCAGTAATGCAGCCTGCTACTACGTTTGCAGCTTCAGGTTCAAACATAGTAGGATTTATGCTATCCATTTAAATACTCACCTTCTTAAGATGCTTCTTGTTTTATTTAATTTAACTCTAACTGTAGTACCCCTGTTGAGCATGCTCCAGTGTCTACCAGTTCTGCCTCTACTCCTGCACCACATGCTTCAGCACATCAGCCTGCTACTGCTGCTCAAAATCCAGCCCGTATGATGACACCACCAGCAACCACCTCAGTAGTGCAAGAGTCTTTCTCCTCCTCCTTCCAAAGGTAATGCTTCATTGCTTTGTCCTTCTGCAGGTAGACCCTTGTCTGGCGCTGGAAATGCTGCATACACATTCTTACCTCAAGAATGTAGTATGTAAAAGCTGTAAGCTATTTGATAAGCTCTTCTATATTTGTTGTGGTTTTCTACTTTGGAGAACATCGCTTATGTTTGCAAACAATATGCAAAATAAAACTGCCTCCCCCCAAAATGAAGCTGTAAGTCTGCAATACAGCTCACATTTTACAGAAGGCAAGTGTAGGGTTAAAACAAGCCATGGTTTTTCACTGCTCATAATGAACCAGAAACTCCTCAGAACAGTTACGGTGGGTGAATGAAGGTTCTTTTAATAGTGTCTCTGCAGTAGGATGGGAAAGGGAAAATTAGAAAATGTAATTTCTTCATGAGATGGAGCTTACCATAGCACAGCAGCTGGCAGGAGAAGATGGTGGGCAGTGAGCAGTCTGTCAGTAAAACCATACAGCTGATGACTGACTTGCTCTGTAAGCTCTTAAGTCAATTAATTTCTATTAAGTTTATCTACTTCTTTCTTTGTTTTTCCAATAAGATTTAGCTCTGGAGCTAAAGTGAGTTTCAAGGAGGTATGTGTTCCTAACACTCGTAGTACCCGTGGAGGTATAGTGAAAGTTGTCAGTCTGTGAAGAAATGTGTGGGATGTATACTTCTGTCAATTAGTTTATAGTAATTCTGGAGGTAGTAAGAGTGAATACCTTTTGTGTATATTATTATTATTATTATTTTATCTGTCTTTCTTGCTACATGAATGTTTCTAAAAGAAAAAAAAAATACACAGAAAAAAAACCACTTCCAGTAACGTAAACTTCTTTAAATGAGACCTTAGATTTTTGTAAATGGAAATGGAAAAGTCCTCTTGGCTCTATTTCTTGCTTAATTTTTGCAAGTTGACTTAAATGACTTCTGTGTGCTGACTACTTGGTTTCTTACCTGGGTCAGTTTTTACATAACCATGCCCCACCAGACTCCAATGTTCTCATTCCTGTGCAAGAAAAATCAATCAGCCAGCAAAGGAGCTTGGAATAAGGTATTCTCTTGCAACTCAGAATGTCCAGAAAGGCACGCTCACATGAAATAATGATACATTTTAAGTGGTTGTTTTCCCTCAGCTGAAGCTGTAACATGAAGAAAATGGATTATCTAATACATGCTTCAAAAAGAAATGCCTCTACTAAACTAACCATGCCCAATGACTTGTGTTTTAAATGGGAGACACTTTTGTCTTGACCATTAAAATTGTGGCTTGAATTCAGACTCAAACATCTTCAGATCTTGCAGATAAAAACGTGCCTCATTGAGAAAAGCCCTGTCCTGAAATACTGTCTGTCTTCGTTACCAGTAGAGTCTGCTTTGAAGATTTTTACCTAACGTGTGCGTTTTGTCTCGTGTTCTTAGGAATGTGCTGGCTTGTGCTGTTCTCTCGGTCTGCAGAGGTCTGCTATAGAAATACCAGCTCCTGGTAACTGTGTAGCAGGCCTCCTGCATCTCAACTGCCCCAGACCGTGATTCTGATGTCACTATTTTTGTCCTTGTTATATTATTTTGTACATACTTTCATGCTTTTACTGTGTCTTCTGCAGAGTGCTTGCAGCCCCCACCTCTGTTTCACAGCCTAAGTCTTTCCATGGGTCCAAGAACATGTCATTAGCAGCATCCACTATTTCATCTGCTCTCTCATCTCAGTCTAGGTATATCTGTAAAGCTCTCTTCTTTTTCTTTTAACTTAATTTGTGTTTATTCTGTATTACTCTTTCCAATTTAAGGTTTTCAGCTTCTTAAGAGGTTGGCTTGGCAGAGACTGTTGAAAAGCATGACGTGTTTAAAGGAATAGCCTTCTTATCTTTCCCACTAAAACCAAGCTAGGAAACACCCAGGTTTTGCCATCTTATTTGTCCAGTGACACCGGGTGCGAGCGACGGGGTTGGTTTTATGGGGGTTTGGTTTGTTTTTTTCTCAGGGAAAACACAGGATCACAGGAATCACACACCTTCTTTTATTGTGCTCTTAATCATGACTAATGGGATGCCACTGGAAGGGAAAGGTAGAGAACGCTGCTGGACTGCCTCCCTGCTAAGCTTTTTCACTGCTTTCACTAACACTTTGTCAAGGCTGACAGAGGAGAAGCAGTAGATTTTAAGGTTAATTATTTGAACACAGTCTTCAGAAAAAAATGAAAAACTGCACCAGCAATACATTAGAGATGATAATTACCCATGTCTCTCTTATCTTGTTCATAGAGTCATAAGAGTTGATTGGGTTGGGAATGATCTTTTAAGACTGAGTCCAACCGAGCGCTGCCAAGTCCCCCACTAAACCATGTCACAAAATGCCAGCTTCACGTGTCTTGGAAACACCTCCAGGGGTGGTGACTCCACCACTGCTCTGGGCAGCCTGGTCCAGGGCCTGACAACCCTTTCAGTGAAGAAATTTTTCCTAATATCCAACCTAAACCTCCCCTGGTACAACTTGGGGCCACTTGCTCTTGTCCAATTGTTTGTTCCTTAGGGAAGGACTCAGTGCATTTCAGAAGTGATTCTTACACTGCTTTTTTCATTCAGTCCTGTGGTATGATTAGACACTTAAATGTCACCAGCACTATTTCATCCACTGTTTTACTAACAAATCTCTTTTGGAATGATCACATATCTCTGTGAGAAGAGGGTCCTAAATAGTTCAAAGCCCCTAATGTAACCAGGGATAGTCCTTTGCTTCCTAAGCAACTATCACTGTATGTATTTGAGTTCGATTAAATTCTGGCATGTGAAACCTATTTATTTCTTCTGAGCTACAGATAAGATTGGGTTTTGGAGTTCCTCTCAGCTGAGGAACAGCGTGTATCCCTCAGTCAGAACATGAAATTAAACTGAAGCCTTGGTGACTACCCTGGCCAGATAGGGGACATCTATTCAAGTTCCATCAGTCTATATCTTAGGACACATACAAATCTTGCTGTGAGAGGCACATTCTCCTACATGTGGATGAGAGATTTTCTTCGTGTTCTACTAGCTTCAGTGAGAATTGTACATAATAGCTAATAGTAGGTCTCTGAAGCTTGCATGTAGTAGCTGTACTGCCTGAAATACCTTTTATTTCTTCAACATATGTGTTTTTTGTTGAGATGAGCATTGATGTCAAAAAGGCTCGAGGTTTTTAGTTTACCCCTTAAAAAAACCCCAATCAGATAATGAAAGATTTTCAAATAGGGACCAATTGTGGGGGAACGTGGAAAGGTAAAACCACAGATGCATTGCACATATCACTTCTAGGACTCCATTGGTAAAATCTTAATCAGATTTATTTTATTGCCCATCCAAGATTAGAGTGGCATTTTTACATGCCAAAAAAAAAATCCTACTGACAGTTTCCGAGGGTCTTTAATAGGAGGGCGTAAGGGAGGGCTAAAGAACACATCACACTTTAAAAACATCAAAAGTATGGATATTCCTATTTCAAGGAATGGCTTTATTTCAGAAAATTTCCTTTGGACTTTGTTTTTATTATTCTATCAAGCCGTCTGACTAGGTGAAGATGGAGTGATCTGAACACTGAGGATGATGCCAGGCAGGAGGGCCATTCTAAAATGGGGCTCTTTGGTTATAAAACCACACTCAGTAATCTAAAAATTGGGGAAACCTTTCTGCATTTACAACTATGTGTAATTTGCAGAAATACATCTAATAAATAAGTATAAAGACAGGTATTACTGGCTGGCACTCCTTGCATGGCTATCTCAGCACTAATGTAATGCTCCTTCTTGACTGAGCCATTTTCATTTCACTTGAATTCCACATTTCTTTAATGAGAAGGGAAGCAGTGTGAGACCTCCAAACTATAAATTTCATCCGTAGTTATGTGTTAATATGGACTAATCCTTGTGAATCACACTGTGTGATATTCACACTGAGATAGTAAATATATATATCACTGAGATGTTAAATTTTCTTTCCAATCCACATACGATTGGCACAGACTGCTTTAGGCAGCAGATTGCCTGGGGAGGCTGTGCATCTCCATTCCTGGAAGTTTTTTCAGATGCTGCTTAATAAAACACTGAGCAACCTTCTCTGACTTCAGAGCTGGTCTTGCTTTGAGCAGGAGGAAAGCTCCTGTGAGAAACAACATTCCATTTCAGAAAGCAAGGCTTTAATCTGTCTACTAAAACCTATGCTTGTACCTGGCGATGATTCAAGCTGAAGACAGAACTACAGTGCAGCAGCTTTATGTGCTACTGCCCTAAAATCTTGCTTGCCAGTGGCTGACACAGTTATCGTGCCGACAGGTGCATCCAGCTGTTAGCAGCAGGCAAACATTCCTGTCTTAGCTGATACCTCTCTTGGAAGTTCAGTAATTCAGCTAGCCTTGGGATGTAAAGGCAAATCAGGAACTTGTAGGACCTGTAAAAAAGTTGTTTCCCTGATAATCAGGTACAAGAAGCAAACTCTGGTTTTGGAGAGCTGTGCTGCAGGTGAAATAGGCTCTTTATCTCTGTGTGCTATTTCCATGGTTGGCTTCTTTAAGCTGTCAAATATTATAGCTGGCATATTCAAACGTAACTGATCAAAACTGGCTTCTAATTTAATTTATAATGCACATTTTTGAGCATTTGCTAGCTTTCATTTAGCAATCAAGCAGTGCTTCAGCATGCCAAAATACTGACTGAAAAAGGGAGTTCCAGCTTGAAAGGTACCACTGCAGCATTTCGGGCAGCTTCAGCTCAAAAAAAAATGTGGCTGGCCTTAGTTACAGCAGGATGCTGTAACATGTGCTTAGGTAGAGTGAGGCTGGGATTTTACCACCATTGTTCCAGTCTTTGTAGGTTTTTTTTGCCTTCAGAGACCTCAAAATGCAGGGGGATTTCTTGATCAATGCCTTCAAGTATTTAAGGCTGATTTTAAACAAAACCAGGAGAAATGATGGGAGGAGTTAGGATTATGGTCCTCAAACGAAGGTGTAGTTTCTGTGATCCTAGAATTTTAATCCAAGTACTGTGGCTGTAGTAAAGGGAAGAAAAACCTTCTCACAAGCTAGGAAAATAACTGACATGTAATCGGCTTCTGGTGAGTCTGGCAAATGGGGGCTGTGCCCCTGGGGGCTGTGGGTGACACCGTGTAGCCCTGCGCTGCTCTCGCTGGGACAGGAGCTGTGTTTGATCTGAATTTTCTTGCTTCTCAGATCGTACATTGTGCAGACACTTAAGTCCTTTCTGCATTTCCATAAATTATGTTCTGGAAATGGTGTTGTTTCTTCAAGGGAAAAAAAAACATCTCCTTGTTTGCTTTTAAGATTTGATGCAACTTAAGCTTGTGACACTGATGAAAGAAATTCTGAACTATTTTTCTGTGCTCATACGAATAAATGATGGATGTCAAAGCAAGCAGGCTAGTGGCCGAGTTAGAATTGAAGGATGAACAGAAGTGGATGGGACTTATGGAGCAACATACTCAGCTCACTTATTTATGTTGCCATTAGTCAGTTATGATTCCTAGCTTAAATAAGAGACTCAAAACATTACATAATACTAACCCTACATTATTATAAACGTGCACATGTTGTTTACTTTAGCACTTAAGAGCACCTCTTATTCATAATGAAATTCCCTGTAGGACAAGATAACCCAATTTCCTTGGTATATTATTTTTTTCAACCCCAACTTTTGTCTCATTTTAGTTTCAACCGGCATTCTTCCACCTCCATCAGCTACCAGTCAAAGACGAGGTATCAGAATGTTTTGTGCAGCTACTCTACCTTAAAAGCACTTAACAAATCAGTTTATTGCTCCTAGCAGGCATCTAGTGAAGTGTTAACATATAAATGATCTGCTTAGAAATATTTCCTCTTTCTTTTTCTGACTAATAGTTTTCAGAGCAAGTTTTTAATTTGCTGCCTGTCACCTGCCACTGGCTGCTATGGATAAATTCATTACGGGTGCTTTCACTGCTTTTTGAGGTGCCTTTGCTTTCTATTCCATTAAAGCATCTCTGCTCCTTAGGACATCTTTTTATTCATTCCTTTCTTTTTTCCATTCATTTTTTCCTCTCTTTCGTTCTTTGTTTTTTTTCTCCTCTCTTCTGTTTTTTTTTTTTTTTCTTCTCCTCTCTTCCATTCTTTTTTTCTCTTTCCCATTCTTTCAATCCCACACTTTTTCCTTCAGCAGAAACTTTGATAAATCTTTTAACTTCACTAAACCCCTTAATGATGTAGTCTAATGCTTTTCTTCTTTTGCCAAGCCTTTTTATCTTCCTTTCTGTATTTAATATGCACCATACACTTCTAAAAGTGTTCAGTATTTGACTTCTTTCAATTTTGCCATGATTTCATGGGGGAAGGAGGGGTGTTGGGTTTAGGCTTGGGGTTTTTTTCCAACTTCATTTCCCTGTGGCCTGTTTTTATCACACTTTGGTAAAGGCTTGGGTTTTAAATAATCATTTTCCTTCAGGACAGTGTATGTGTCACTAATCTGGCTTGGAACTTCTTTATGTATCTCATGCATTGAGACAGCTTCAGATGAGTCTTTCTACGAACAGACCCACACATCTGGGAGTGGGTTTTCCTGAGTGTGTATCATTTTCAGATTAAAGCTGTGTGACCCACCATTTAAATTCTTTTAATCCACATTGTAAATAGTGAACACTGACCCCGTAAAGGTAAGTATGCTTTAGTGGGTTTCTGGCTAGTTTACCTTGAATAGTAGATTATAAAACCAGGGAAAGGATTTGGACAGGGGGTGTTTAGCTAAAGGCACTTGGAAAGCTCTGTGTGGTCAGTATCCCTGAGGGCACATCTTCCTGCCTGTGCTGTGGTAGGAGCTTAGTATCAATCAGATATGCTTCCATTCCTTTCACTTCTTTCTTCTCTCTTGCTTCCATGTTTGTAATGTTCTTTTAGTGGTCTGTGAAGCAAAGTCACTACAAATAGGCTCATGCTAAGTAACAGACAAGTAGGAGAGGCATCCATGTCAATGTGTTACTACAATCAAACTGAGAATCACTATCTGAGCCATGAAAAACTGTATCCTAATGATGTCAGGAATCCTGAGCAAGTGCATTTAATCTAGGAATGCAGGAATTGCATTGTAATATTGCACATCATTATCCACGTTGCATATTAATATTGCACATCATGTGCTTTTCATCACATAGCTTAATGTGAGTGCTGGGAAAAGTTAACGTCAATTTGTAGTTTCAGCCTAAACAGAGAGAAGGGTTGGTTTCAGAAATGTTTTTGAGAGGTCACAACAATGTTTTTGAAAGGAGTACCATGTTTATAAACAGTAGTACTTGTAGAAGTAGCGATTGTGCTGAGCCAGCATCTTTTTAAGTCAGTGAGCCATCCTTCATTGGCTTATCTTGGACAACAACAGGTCTCTTTGGAGAGGGACAGAAAACAGAAACGTTTTATGCACGTTCCTGAAGTCAGAGCCTTTGTTCCTGTCATAAGTTTGTTATACATCTTCAATCAGCTCTTATCTGTAGACAACAAGAGGAACTTGGCATTATTTAAAATCCTTATTTTGATAATTTTTCTTTCCAAAGAATTGTCCAAGCTTTTCCTAGCAGTGACAGAGACCCCTGCATCTCACAGCATTCTCTCTGTAGCTCTCAAGGACAGTTACTCTCAGAGTGATTTGGGAGCTGCCCTGTCTGTAATTTCATGACCAGTGATCCTGCTCTTTCTGAAGCTGCTCATACCTTCGTTTCACTTGTAGAAACACAAGCCAGTCATACACACCCATCCCGCTTTCTGGAAGCTACAGTGAAAGTCCAGCTGCTTCTGCTTCTTCAAAACAGAGAGTTGTTACTACTGCCAGCATAAAGCCCTCTGTCTACCAGCCAGGTAAGCTGACTTCAAAGTACTGAGAGGATTTGGGAAAAAAACCCCACATTTTTATTTTAGAAAAAGAAAAGGCAAAGCATGAACATAGGGGACACATAGCAGGAAAGGTTTATATAGGGGGGACCAAATGCTGCTAGTTGCTGGGTTTGCTGCAGACTGTCTGAAGCTCGAGGATTGTATTCTCTTTCAGAGTGAAAATGGGGAACAAATGGGGGAAAAAGAATAAAAGCAAAGGAGAAGTCTGTAATAAAAAATGCATAGCCTGACTTTTGAACAGAAACCCACTTGGAAAATCAAGTGGGAAAACCCACTTGATACAGTACCTTAAGAATGCACAGCTCGGGAAGGAGATAAAGTAAGTGAGGGTTGCTCGAGTGGGATGTATTTGAAAATAGATATTGAACTTCTCAAACTCAGGCTGATATTTGAAATAATGGCCCCTTAGAGTACCTCATCATGCTGTGCTTCCATTGCCCACAGAGCCCGTTACCGAAGGAATATATCTGATTATTCATTCATGTGGAAAAGTTGCTCCTTGGTGTTATTTAAATTCCCTTTGGATTAATGTGTTACAAATGTAGTGAACTTAAAACCATTAATCACCCTTAGGAACCTTCAAAATGAAGGAATTAAATGAGGCAGCAATAGAAGTCAAAATGCTGTTCTGTTTCAAATTAAGCGTGTTCAGATCTTAGGGAGAGAATTAAAAAGTTGATTTAAATCGTGGCAGTCAAGTACATATGGAAAGAATGCTAACAATCTGAAATCTGTCTTCTGTAGTGCTCTATTTCTGCATCTACGGAAACGAAAGCAATGCACCAATTTTACTTTATAAAGCAGACAGACAATTATTTATATTTGAGAGATAAAGGTGGGAAAAGCTATCGTGAGCTATTTAAGGGTCTCAGAGGAAATAAAGGTTTCTTCTCCTTTGCTTTGAGTTAAGTGTGCCAGCATGTTCTTAGCAAAGGCAGGTGTTATTTTGGCCTTGCAAAAAAAGAAAGGATGAAGACAGAGGGTTTGTGTCCATAATGCAGAGCAGAGGCAAGTGTGGCAACTCAGAGTACCTCCTAAACCACTCTGATTGATAGTAAGCCCCATGCTCATTTGGGGGAAGGAAAAACTCCCGTTCTCAGTACACAAACTTGCCAGAGAAATAAACCCATAGCTATATCCAACCAGTAACTGTGTCTGTGGAAGAAAATAAAACAACAAACTGTCTGGTTAGAGTCAGAATAAGAAGCAGTGCTTTTGTCTTCTCCTGTGATGGGCATCTTTGCAATTCCTTATATTGCCAGATTTGAGCCTCGTTTGCCTCCCCATAAAGGCTTAAAATGCCCAGTATGGAAACAGTATTCTGGGTCACTCTGAATACAACAAGCTGTCTTCAGCTGCCTGTGTGTGGAAAATTCCTACTTTGCAGGCACTGCGATGGTTTATTGTACTCCAGAGGACGGGAGAAAGTTCAGAATAATATCTGATGTGAGGTATTATAAAGACAAAATTCAAGTATCATTAAATATGGCAAAGAAAGGATAAGTCTCCCTGTATTGCTCAGCAGTCTGAAGTATCCAGTAAAGGATTCTAAAATAACTCCATAAGTGAACTCCAAAGTGACTCAGGTACAAAAGAAACCAAGGACAGAGATTTTATGGAAGATATTGTTGGGGGGTTTGTTGGGTTGTTGTGTTGGGTGGGGTTTTTTTGGTACCTTTTTAAAGTTTTAGATCTTTGTTTTAATAACACTTCCCACGGGCTTTGGAAGATGAGCTGGCCCTAGAGACAGTTGCAGTTGCAGTCTTGAGCAAACAGGACATTGTCACTTGGGAAGAAATGGAGGAACAGTTTTTCCTGCCACAGATGGGAGCTATCGATAGTCCAAACCACCAGTGGAGTTAGAAAACATCCTCACCCAACTTTCTCCATGCATATACACGCTGTCCTGCAACCTTAATCTGAGAGAACCAGCTGTTCTCCGATTATGACACAGGGGATCACAAGATAAATATTTTTTCTTCCAATCTAAGTGCAGCATCAGGCTTTTTTTGCATAACTGCTCTGTCACTTCAGCAAATAATTTCTTAGACTTCTATTTTTGTAAAGCCACTATGTGAAAAGGACAGAATAGTGGAGATTAAGGATTTTCAGCATAGAATTTAGAAGAGGAAAGTCTTTGTGCTGGCCATCAGCTTTAATGAGTTGTCTTCCTTTCCTTACAAATGTGGGCCAGTGACTTCCACGTTAGAACACCCACCAACAGTCTCATACATGCAACATCCAGAAACCTGGATCAGTCACTAGGAGGGTTTCCAAGACCATTTCCATCTGTCTCAGATTGCAAAACAAAATTATGGAGCTGAATCTTGTTCATGCTGGAACCTATCTCAAAATGCAACCACTTTGAGTGCCTGCCTCAGGTGGGAGGACTCAGTAAGTCTACAATTTAAGCAAAGCAAGAGTGCTATTGTGACTGACCTCCGGGGGGAATTTTCTACTGCTAGAAACCTTTCTTTCCTTCCTATAGGGAAAGCTCTGAACTCCAACATATTTTCCTTCTGTGTCCTGGAAATTTTGCAACCCTTCCTTTCTGGACAAGGTCCACTAGATGGCAGAAAATAGTTGTGTATCCCTTTCCTGTAGGCCTTCCCAGCCTAGAGCAGTGTTCTCCTATAGCCCAAGCGATTCAGACGCCAGTTTTATACTACGAAGTGACGTGATGCCTCAAAGGAATGCCTAAAATGCCTAAAAAGCAGCTCTTTCCTTTCAAAGACGAGTTCTAAAAACCCTGTTTTCATAGCACAAGCTAGCAAGTAAGACTAAAGCATTTGAGACTCTATGAATCTTTACTTAAATAAATGAATCTTTGCTAACACATCCTTTTTTTTTTTCTGGAGGGAAAATATTCATTGACCATAAATGAAGAGCTGATGGGGAGCATTCCAAATTCCCCAGAAGCAAGGAATTGGCTTGTTCCTACCACTGCTAGGAGCTGCTACTTCTGCAGTTCTCTGGGGATAACAATAATCCCATCCTTTCTCTCCTGCTCTATGAGAGCCTGAGAGCTGAGAGAAACAAGGTGATAGCTAGAGACTGGGTTACTGAATTATTTAAAGTATTTGTTTTTGGAGAGTTAGTGGTCAGCTCATACAATACTGGTATTTTGAGGCTCTATTCTCTGATATATGGAACCTCAGTACTTTTTACCAGCAAACAGCACCTTTTATCTGCTGCACGTATGTTGGAAGACTTCATAGTACATAAAAATGCAAAGTGAATTTGTATTGCAAGTAGCTACTAAGACAAGAGAGTTGTTCATACAAGCTTAGGGATGGAGCTACAGGAAAAGGTAATAATCCCCTCTCAACAGCAGTAGCTAAATTCTCAGAGTTAGTGAAACCTTCCTAACACATTGCAGTGACACCATTTTAAATCAATAATAATTTCAGCCTGTTCACAGGGAGGAAATACCTTGCAATAAATTCAATTACTATAAAAGTAACTTAGAACAGCTGGAAAGAGAACTCAGAACAGTTGCAAACATCCAACATTTGTAATTTTGCAATAATTCCCCTGGTATCTATTTCATCAACTGGAAGAAAAATTGTTTTGCTGCTTTGTTTTACCCCAGCAAGTAGAGCAGATAGATAAATAAACAGAAATTGAAGGGAGAGAGTATGAAAGACAAAGACCCTTCCACAGCGTTTATCCTTCCAAGGAGTCTCATCTGAACCCAGATAAAGCATGTGATGGCTACATGGCTTGGAATAAACCAACGGGAAAAGTACGACACCAACATTAGGAGATTAAGGAACAAAAAGTGCAACATTAGTAAATTCAGTTTACAACCTCTTAAAGACAGCCATAGAAAAAGACATCCTAAAGATGGTACCTGGACTGCGTTTGTTCTTCCCTTCTGGAGCTCTGGGTTGGAGTAGCCGAGTGTTTTGTTAGGCCCTCTGTGCCAGATGCTGCTCTACTGGCTCTTGGGGGCGGGAAAATCCTTCCACAAACCTGAGCGAGCTGAAAGTCACCTTATTTAATTAAGAGAGCCTCATAGGTGGGAGCCTTTTGAATTCACCAATTAGAGATTAAATATTGCCTTCTAATTTTGTTGAGCTTATACCGTAATACACAAACAGGGAAAGCCTCAGGAGTTGAGATTGCACGTGAACTCTCTGTTCTGCCCTTTTTAAACACTGTTTACCATTCCCAAGCTAGAGAAAAAAAAAAACCCCAAGCCTCAAGCTAAGGTGGGATACAGTTTATACAGTTTTATGAAACAGAAGCTTTGTCAGTGCTGTGGCATAAGAAAATTTTCTCGAGAAGATGCATTAGATTCAACTCTGAGTTCAGTAGGCAGAAGAACATGAGATCCCAGGGTATTGATATATATTGAGATATATTGTTATATATTGATATATTGCCAATAATCCTGGTGTGGTTTTGTATGTGGCAGGGTGTGGGTGTGGGAGGAGTGTCAAGCAGAACACAATCTTCTCACCACTTCCTTATCCAGAAAGATTCACGTTACATTCAGAACCCTCTTCTTGGTTGAAATGCCTTTCGACTTGCAAGCCCCTTAAAACTGCAGACATTGTGTTTGGTGGTCATTTCACTGGCCCTGGCATCTACTACACACAGGGTTTACCTGGGCTGCACTCAAGATTTGATGTGATAATGGAAGGGTGAGGAAAGGCAGTATAATATTTCTAGTTGATACACAGGAGCTGGGGCGCAGGGATCTGGCACCTCCCTTGCAGTTCCACAGGAAATCTGTGGCACAGCCAAGAACTGAAGAGAGATCAGTGGAAACCACAAGCCTGGCCTTCCTCTGAGTGCTGCTGGCTTTGTCTTGCTGGTCATGTGAGCCGAGCTGGCTCCCTCAGTACTGCTTCCAGTGCTGTCCATCTCTGTACCCTGGGTGACCATCTTATTTATTTCTTTCTTGGTTGATATTCAGAAACTAGGAGTAAAATCTGTGGTGACGTCTGTGGAAAAGGCTGCATTTTCATGAATATAATGAGATAAAACTTTAAGTGTAACTTCTTACTGAAATTGTGGGAAATTCCATCTCAAACTTTATTACATGAACTGACGTTCAGCCTGTCTTAAAATAGATGACAGCCTGAAATGGTCACAGAATTGTCCTATCAATTCCTGCTAGAAAATTAAAAGAAGCCTTTGCAAATGCTCTCCGTAAAGGCTGTAAAAGCCACTAGGCATTGACTTCTGTAATGCGTGTGGATTAAAAGCCAGTGATTGTGCTGATATCCTTGGCTTGAGTCCAGAATTAATGAGCAATAATGGGACAGACCATAATTAAGTGTCATCTGAAGCTTTTCTTTCTTGTGTGCTGTGGAGTACCCTTTGGTAAGTGTTGCTGTTTTGCCATCAGAAGGAAAGACTTTAAAATACTTCTTGGTTTCTTTTGGGATACTTAAAACAGCACCACCACCAGTCCATTCCTACACCACTGCCAACGCCGAGCCTGCAAGCCGCCCTCCCTGGGTAACGGATGACTCCTTTTCCCAGAAATTTGCACCCGGAAAAACCACCACCACTGTCACAAAGCACATCCTACCGAGGGGTGCTCCACTACCATCTCCTGCCTCAACTGCTGCCTACCCATCGCCGGTTCCAGCTCCTTCCCAGGCCCCTCCAATAGCCCGGGGAACAGTTCAGAGGGCTGAGCGTTTTCCAGCCAGCAGCCGAACTCCTCTCTGCGGGCACTGCAACAACATCATTCGGTAAGGGCATGTGGTTCTGAAGAGGGATGAAGCAGAAAAGGGAAAAAAACCCTCCGAGAGACCGGTTATTGTACATTAATATACAGTACCAGAGCCTAAGACTTGGTTCAATTACCCAGCAGGGGTGTCTGTTGTCTGCTTCATTAATTTAACATTTCCAGAGCTCCTTTTGCTATTGTGTGGTTCACTCTGTATCCCTGCAAAGTTACACATGCTGACTGTTTGCTTCTCCAATGCGGTGGGAAATCGCCGCCTGTTTTTTAAACGAGTTTCTGGTCCTAAGGTGCCCCTTGAATGAGGTGTGTACAGCTTCACCGGGAGAGCTGGCAAGGGTGGATTATGGAGAGAAAAGGAACTGGGCATCATTTGGGAGCAGCAGTCAAATGCAATTGCTGCTTTTGTGTCCGGAGAGAGATAATGCCTGTGCTCTATTACCAGTGATTCATTGCGTGCCTCTCCCTTCTCCTCTCCCAGTTCATTCTGCTGGACCAGTGCCCGCTGTTCCCCTGTGGACTGCTAACAAACTCCAAGTTTAATGACAGCCTTTCCCACTGAAAGGAGGCACTTTGGTGATGTGGAAGTGATGATTATTGCCCCTTATATATTACAAAATGGAAAGACTCCAGTATTAATCTCTCTATCTAATTACAATCAAGAGTAGCTCACCCAAACAGATCTCATATGTCCTGCTGTTTGATTATATGGAAGTTGTCACCTGACAGCCTGACATTGCTAGGACGTGCCACATGCAGCACGCTCTCAGATGACATGAAGGCAGGAGACTTTAGGAGCTGTTGTGGGGTGTGGGTGGGCAGGTTTGGAAATTAGCCTGCTTTTTTTCACGCTTTCAAATCGTAGTATGATCTGTGTTACAGCCCTTGGCCTTTTCCCATTGTCTTTGCAGCTGCTTAGACTACTTCTAGCTCTGCAGAGGTAAAAAAGGCTTGATGTTTTATCCAACAGTTTTCTGTAAACCCGATCAATGTGACCAAACAATAATGAACTGTTTTAAACAGCTGGAAAAGCATTCGGGTAATGATCTTGGAAGACCCTTTCCGTTCAGGTTTCCAGATCCGATTTTAATGCGCACCTTCGTGGTTCCCGTGGAATGCTTGTAGCACCTGTATCCAAAGTCTAGCAAAGTAAGTTTGGAATCAGGGTCATCTGATTTTTTTGCGCTACAAATAAGATAATTACGATTTTTTACAGGGGTCCTTTCTTGGTAGCCATGGGTCGCTCGTGGCACCCAGAAGAATTCAATTGTGCTTACTGCAAGAAATCTTTGGCTGATATGTGCTTTGTGGAAGAGCAGAACAGCGTCTACTGCGAGCGCTGCTACGAGCAGTTCTTTGCACCAACCTGCGCCAGGTGCCGCACTAAAATCATGGGGGTAAGAGAGCACACTTGACTTTCTCCAGTCACGTGCTTCACAGAAGCAGTGAAACTGTTTAAACCAGAGGCAATGAATGTAGATTTATATGTCCCCCTTTATAACAGTAATCATTTCCCAGCTTGTTGATTATTTCAGAATGAGGAAGGTATTATTTACATAATTTATCTATCCAAAATCTGGGGTATTTCTGGATACCTTACTGAACTCAGGCAGAGTGTGTAATCCAACTGCCATCTCGCCAAGTGTAGAGTCACACTTTCTAGATAGTTCTTTGCCATCCAGTGTGCACCGTGTTACTCTTATCTATCATTTCCTTATATTTTTAGTAAGAGACTTGAACCGGGTTGGGGTTTTTTCCTTATGCAGGACTTAGTCTAAATTTCAGTGGCAAAGTCCGTGATCTTGTGGGAGAGGCACATTGCTCTTGCTGCACCTCGCTGGTATCCAGCAACACAGCAGCCAAGAGGAATTCTGTTGATTTCTGATAGTTGAGGAAATATGGAATGAATACAAATATTTGAATTCCAGAAATGCACAGAAAGATACTGGTTTGTCTTACTGCACCCACACGCAGGCGCAGGTAAATGTATCCTCCTTGGCCCTTAGAGAGTGATGAGGGTGGGATACCAGAAGGCAACTGTTTTGCAAACAGCAACAGAAGTTAATGAGTCTCAAATGGTGATTCTCTAACGAGATATATGGCAAACATAAATTAGTCAATTCTGGGTATTCACTGGATTGCAAGCATGGAAGTCAGTCCCTTTTGTTGCAGCCAACAGAGATATAAAAAGTAATCTTTAAAAGACAATCAGTGTACATATACAGTTGGAGCCACATAAAATAGTCTGTAGGTTGTCAGCTGGGGTAAATCTATGCTGTTTCACTGAAGTTAACAAAGTTAACTTAACGTACACCAGTTATGCAGCTGGCCCTCTGAAATCTGGACTGTTTGAACATGGTCTTGGGGACAAAACTGACAAATTAGCAGGTAACCAGGTGTCAGAGCTCACTGCAGCAGCTTTCGGATTGGGGGACTTGTGTATGACAAGATAAGAAAGAAGCAGCAATAGAGATTGCTCGATACTGGATAGACGAAAAATGCTGATACAATCTGGAGACTGTTTAGAAGAACATCAGTTCCACAGAATTTGTTCTTTTCTGATGAACACATGGCCTAGGAACAGACGTGACTCATTTTCACTAATCACATAAGTTAAAATCTAAGAGTGACTTTTTTTTTTTGTTGGATATTCACAGCGGTTTGTAAAATGTTCTCGTGAAAAGCTTAAAGAAATCGGTACGTAATCTAGGGTGCTTTGAAACACCAGACTTAAACCATGCATTTCTTGGTCTTGGAGAGAAAATTCCTCTTTAAAACGTATTTAAATAATCATACTCTCCCATTGAAGAGTTCGTACAAGTCAAGTCAAAACAAAGGAGAAAATTATCAGAATCTTTGTGCAGAATCTCTGCAGCAACAGCAATTGGGCATGTTGATACAAACAGCTGTCTGAACTAGGGTGTTTCATTTTGGCAAATAACATTGTTCTAGAAAGTCTGCAGCCCTATTTCCTTTTTCTTTCCAGAGGAGCCCGATTTATGTCATACCCCTTTCTCTGAAGGAGGGGAACTGGCTGATACAGAAAGGAAAAATGTAGAGCATCCCTGCCTGGCGCTTGCTCTGCAGTAGGTAGCTCAGGGCACGCCGTTCTGATGGAGATGTTTGTTTGTATGTTTGTTTGGCTTACAGGAAGTGATGCATGCCCTAAGACAGACTTGGCACACAAACTGCTTCGTCTGTGCTGCTTGTAAGATGCCGTTTGGGAATAGCCTCTTCCACATGGAGGATGGGGAACCTTACTGTGAGAAAGGTATGGTAAACTGGACAGCTCTGCTCGGTAATCACACGCTTCGTGTAGCACGGCAGCAACACAGGGCAATGTATGAGAATAAAGCAGCTGATGAACAAAATAAAATCAGTTACCCATCCAGCACGGACCTTGTTTCCACTCTCTGCATTTGCAAGTGCTTCCCTCTTTGAACGTTCCTCTGCTTTATATGATAGACTGGCAGAGCACTGGTCTTGTGCCTCGCTCTCCCAGAATGCTTTTGCCAGTTTTCTCCCTTACATACAGTGACACGTACCTTCAGTTTCTCTCCCTGTCCCCCTTCCTTCCCTGGTAGATTCTGCTCACTAGAAATGTACATGTTATGGTGTGAAAAATTCTTATTTGGGGCTTCTGGTAGCAATTCTGTATGGGTTGTTGCCTACATTCTCTTTACTGGGTTACTCGAATTAGGATGCTGCTGCCTCACCCGAAAACTGATCAGCCAAGACGTAAGAAAAGGTAGCTCTGCTCAGGCGTGCAGTACATGGTAGTACAGAGTTTGTTTTGCCAGTGCTGCAACAAATGTCTTCTCTGGCTTCTTGCCAGCTGAGAAAGGAAAAGGCCCCATTTCCCCAAACTATGGACGGGTAATACGGTTTAATAAATGGTGCTTGCCAAACAAATGAGTTGCCTGACATGGCCAGGAAGCAGGTTAAGGTTTAAGTGGCATTCTGTCTGTAAGCCCTGCCTTGTCCATGTAATGAGCTTCTGGCCTGCTTCTCTCTGGAGAGTCCTTCCTTATGGTTGCGCAATCAAATTTTACAAAGCAGAGTAACTGCTGATAAAGAGTGAAGACCATACAGCGTGACCGACTTGGCACCTACCCTTTAAAACCTCAAATGACTCTCATGAACTCCATGTACCTTAAGAACTTCTGTTCATCTTTTTCAATGTCAAGTGTCTCCAAATTGCACTTGGTATTCAAAGTAAAGTTGTATTAAGCAGCCAGTGTGGGGTTTCCATACTATTTTCCCTTAATGCAGAGAGAACATAAATCCAGTCATGGAAACTTGAACTGTGCTCCTCTGCGACCCGTTAGGTAACACTCACTGGCTAATGAGAATGTGATTTGTGTGACCGTATTTGTCCTTATGAATAACTTCAACATTAAGCTAATTTAAAACTAATGTGAGAAACATAACTTCAATTTTCATGAATTTTTTGTTTGGTTTCTGTGTTTGTGATGACAGCTGTCGTGCTGATGTGGGGTATTGCCCTGAGTCTGTATTTACATAATGAAACAAAAGAAGCAAATTTCAATGAGCGTTGCAGTGAATGTAGGGGGAAGCTGAACAAAAACAATCCAAAAATTCATCCTCTGGAAAGTTACTATTTCTCTTGGATTTAAGACAATTACATTAAGAGTTTGTTCTAAGTTCACTTTTTGTTTTTATTTTAGATTACATTGCTTTGTTCAGCACAAAATGCCACGGCTGTGATTTTCCTGTTGAAGCTGGAGACAAATTCATTGAAGCTCTTGGACACACTTGGCATGATACCTGCTTCATTTGTGCTGTACGTTCTATACCAAATGCTAGCTCATTTCTTTACACTCATAAATTGTGAAGTAACATCAGAAAACTTGAGAGCAGGAATGGATAACACATCTCTCAGAGCGCAGAGGGCTTTAATTTCTTTTTTTGACTTGCAGGTGGAGAAGAATAGGAGTCATTTCTCTTCTTCTCCATAAACTTTTACTAGAATTACGAAATTTAACTATCACAAGTGAGTGCTTACTAATAAAACATCCACTTTAGAGAGTCCGTGCAGTAACACATACCACGACTGCTCTTATTCTTCCCAATGTTTAACAAATAAAGCAGGATTTGAAATAAATTAATGCCGTACAGAACAGTGCAGTTAAAATCTTACTTACAAAGGTTGTATTTCCATGCACGATGCTTGCTGAAACTTGCAGAAAGGAGTCTGTTGAGAGAGAATGAATAGTAATTAGTGCAGGAGCTGGTCAAACTCATCAATCTGTGGTGTGCATACAGCTACGGAGTGCAGCCTATTCCCACACTCGGCACAGAAAATAGTAAATCCATATGATAAACAGTACTTCTCCTGTGGTTCTTATACAGCTGTGCTGCACTACAGCATATTATTCCCAAGGTAATATCTAGAACCTCCAATATCTTTCAGTGGGTTAAGTTAAATACAAATAACAGGACTCTTCATTTCTAGTCTGCTACCCCATATCCTTTCATATGATGTTCCTGTCCCTTGCAGTAGCACAGCACTGACATCATCACTCGCCGCTCTGAGGGCTGCCATAAGCATTAGGGATGACGTTTATTCTCATTCCCAGATCCCAATGTGTTGACTTCCTTAAGGGTTCTAGGCAACTCTGACCTTGCAAGCGGCAGGGATCTGTGTGATTCCAGGACAGCTTAAGCTGATCTAAACCTGGGCTGCCCTGCCCCAGCCCTGCATTCTGACACGCTTTGTTATGTCAACATCAGCGCGTATGCAGCCAGGCAGAGAACTCTGGGGGTTGAAGAATAACCTGGTAGGAATGAGTGTTCCATGATACTGGCTGTCTGAATGACTCACTCCTTGATCATGTAAGCACCTGCACCAGGACAAAGTAATAATAGGAATGAGTATCTAATGGTACCATGGAAGAACGGTACCCCTAGGAGCACGTGTTTAGTTGGGTTTTTTTGTTTGTTGCTTTTTATTTGTTTGTTTCTTCCTTTTGTTTTGTGTTGTATTGATTTTTTTTTTTAATGGTTCCTGATTGTATTTATTATTAATTCTAGGTATGCCACGTTAATTTGGAAGGTCAGCCATTCTACTCCAAGAAGGATAAGCCACTGTGCAAGAAGCACGCCCATGCCATCAACGTTTAAAAGAAGAGCTGGTAGTCAGTAATGCTGGAGAAAAAAGATGACTAACTGGGCAGTTATGAAGTTGATAATTATGGCTAGCATTTCTCTCGGTAAAAGCTAGGAAGTTGATGCTCCTGCAGGGTAACTTTAACCTCTTTTGTAAATGCAGAACATGCTTTTGCAATGTTCCTAGGAAGACCTACTGAATGAACAATCAACACCAAATGAACTAGTCCATTATTAGAGCAACTCTTGGGAGAAATAGTGAAATTAACTAAAAACTGTAATATAAAA
>VWZY01005970.1:32903-46903 GCA_013399075.1 Chloroceryle aenea | reverse complement strand
CAGCCCGCGTTGCGTTCTCTCGCCGTGAGCTCTCTCCGCGTCTGCGCCCCTGGTGTTGTAATCCCGGGCTCGGTGCCGAGCAGCCCGAGCTGGAGCGAACGGCGGTGCCTGTCGTGGGAAGGGTGCGAGGAACAAGGTGCTTCGTTTTCCTTTTGTGCCAGCTTTGAACAAAGCTGTGCGCCGGCTTTCCAAAGCCGTTCCGTTTGGTAGCGTGAAAGAAAAACGGCACCAAGGAAAAAAAAAAAAAAAGCTCAAATCATCGCACGTACCTTAGTAGTAAAAGACTGTACTGTGGAGTACCAATTAAGTACGATGTTTTTGTAGCTAATGACAAAAATCCATTGAAGAGGTTTTCAAAACATGAATGGCTCTTCACCACCCTTCAATCAACCACCCTCTGGTTTTGGTAAAATTAAGCGTGAATTCAGCAGTAGGGAACGATAGTTGTGGTATTTCCATTCAGCAGTTGCCTGTCGCTTTGTGTAAAAAGCCGTGTGATGATTCTTCCCAGGGTAAGCTGGTTGTGGTTTTAATCTACGCTTTTTATTCTGTGTGGACAGGTAATGGGTTTGAGCTCTTTTATCACGTTGGTGTCCTTGGGACCGTTCAGGCCTGTTAGGAATAGAGGAGCTCCTGTTGTAGGTGAAGAAGACTACTATGCTGAAAAACTTGCCTGACTTTAGTAGAACATAGCCCTGGAGTAAAAAAAGTTAGCACGAGAGCAGTTTATACTCAGATACTTTATCCAGTCCATAGCCAGAAATACCCATGTTGTGGCGTTTGTAGTGGTCTGGATAAAATTCTTGCTGGCAATGTATTTGTCCTTTGTTCTTGTACTTTTGTTCATTTTGTAGCGTTTTCTTAGTTTATTCAGCCTGTTTTGTTCAGTGTGTGTGTGTGTTTTATGTAAAAGACATGCAACCTGGTAGGCTTTTGAGTTCTAGTCTGAAATTTTGTGGAGGATCTTTTCTCACAGCTGCAGGGTTCAGCTGTCAGTGCTCTACTATGTCCTGCTGGCTGCTTGTTTCCGGAGACAACGAATATATGTGGCTGGATCTGAATGATTATTATTATTTTTTAAAAAATTGTGAAGTAATTTAGTCTTGAAAGGGACCTCTGGATGTTATCTGGTCCGGTCCCTGTTCAGATTAAGAAAGCCGTAGGCAAACTGCGAGCCTGAAGTAGAATGTTACTTGGAATTCTCTCCTCAGCCGTGCTTCCTGAAACACATATAGCTAGAGCAGAGAGTTTCTTAATTCAGTGTTTGGGATGCTAACGCTGATGGTTCTGAGACACTGCTCTGCAGGATCCTCACAGTGCTTTGTTATGAGGATTAAAAACACTGAATATGGTAGAGTGTGTAAGTGATAGATGTGCTTTTACTGGATACCAACATTCAGTAGCTGAGGATCTAAAATGCAGGAGATGTAACCAAAGGAATTAATCTCAATCGTTACAGTAGTTGGTGTATTTATTGAGCTACTCCAAGTTACAGTAACCAGTGTCTATTAACTTCTTTCAAAGCAGATGTGTTTGCCATAGATGAGCATTACTGTTGTATGGAGTAGTGTGGCTCTGCAAAGAACAGGCTTTTGAAAAAGTGGTAGATGGATTTGTCTACATACTGAAAGGCAAGCAATTGATGGATATATTTACCTAAAAAAAAAATAAATCTTTTTTCTCTTTGTTTTAAAATTAGGAATGATAATGTTTCATTTCTTCTCTGAGAAGCAGTAGACAGATTCCATGGCCAGGTAATGTTAAAAATAATATATAGGGAAGGGCTTATTAAATATTCACTAAATTACTTTCTATAATGAGGAATTATTGCAATATTCATATTTTTAAATAGAAAAAGTGTTTTGAAAACAGTGATATTAAATAACTCAGAATTAATGGAATGTCTCTCAGGTTGTGCATCAGTGTAACGAAGACCTCTACAGCTTTCTAGGGCAGAGTGGGGCACAAACACCTAGACAAGAAGGATCTGAGTACATCCCCTTCATAAAAGGGATCAAAGCACAGATACTGGTGCCTGCACTAATTCTGGTATAGCCAGGTTTTCCAAGAGAAACAAACCTGCCTTCTCCAAAGCCCTTAAAAGCAAACAAACCAAAGGATAAAACCCATCCCTCTTTTTCTTTTTTTGTTCATCGTTGTGGCTGGCAACTTTTACAATGAGGATAGATACCCCTTTTTGAGAGCAGGGAAAGGTCTGACACCAGGGCATATTGTCAGTGCCTAGGATTTTCTTCACTTGCCTTACTGTCATCTGTAAATAAGTAACATGAGGAACTCTGTTGTATCTGGGTGCAGATGGAGTACTTAGAGCCTTGTTTCACTTGCTTATATTCCCAACGTGCAGGAGTTTGGGGCTGGCACAGAGTGCATGTGCTTGGTGACCTGACAGCAGACTTTCCCTTTTGCTGCTGATTTAGTGGTTCCACTTTTTCCTTTCTTGGACAAGAGCTGCAGAACACTCTGCAGTTGCTCCACCACACTCGTGCTTATGGTCCAAGTCTCTGTGATGTCTTCCACGATGGTTAGTGCTTTAAAGGGAAAGGAGGGAATTTCTTTCTGCCTAGTTTGCTTGCAATCCCTTAGAAGTTGCTTGAAGTCTGTGGAGGCTTTGATATTCTTGGACATGAAGTAGTTGTAGTTGTTCTGAAAAATGATTAAAACTGAAAACAAATGTAAAATTTAACCTGATATATTGTGTCCTTCACAAATGATACCAAGGCTAGAATACATGATCCTTGAAATCAGGCAAAAAGTTGAAATAGTCACCTTGTTGGTCTTTGTTGTACAGAAAACTTAATTCTAGCATTCTGAATGCTCTTATTGAGAAGATATATGGACTAGCCACTTTGGGAGGGATTCAGTCCAGAAACATCCACGCAGTAGTTTGTGCTCTGGGTATTAAATCCTCAAGAGGTTTAGTTTGATAAAAGACAAATAGCTGGCCCTCTGCTGACCAGGCACTCAACAGGGGGACAAGCTGCCAGTTTGCCAGAATGGTATTCCTTGTGAATTGGCTCCCTAGCACCTCACTGGGGGCATTGACAGAGCATATTAGGTTTATTTCGTGCCCACTCTCCTCCAAAAGCAAAACAAAGCAATTATTCTCCTATATTTTGAAATTCATTGTAGTAGGTTTCTGACACTGAAGCATTTTAGGTCATCATTTATGTGATATATTGGGAAAACTGAGAACTTCATGTTGTAGTAGTGTTAAGATGCATGAGTTCCTGGTTATGACCCTGTTGTTTCAGCTGTACACAGATGGTATGAGCAATATGACAATTCTCTTTCAGATTTATAATCCTGATTATTTTATTTCTTGCCGTTTTTCTAATGAGTGTCTTGCAGTTGCCTTCCCATTTCATTTGAATTCTGTGCATTTCAGTTAGGCTTACTGTTTTATGATGCTCTAGTTAATAAAGTTCAAAATAAGTAATTAAGTAGGAAAATAAACTCTAGTTAATGACTCTGATAATATTCCTAGATTACATATATGGGATGAAAGGAGAAGCAAAGCCTCATCCAAGGTCCAGTGTGTGACTTTCTACAGTGCATCTATTGTTTCAGTGAAAGCGACTGGCTTCTTGGAACTCTCAAGTTGTCATCTGAATCTGCTACCTCTACCAAATTCACTGGTGGTTGTATTCATTGTGGGGAGTGTTCTGAGTAGCTTAAAGGGTACGAATTTTATTCAAATGTTTTGAAAGGTTCTGATAAGACAAAAATCTGTGAAGTAGCAGTTCGTAGGGTGCACACCTGCAGCATGTGGCTCAGTGCTCCAATGCTCATTTCTTCCCCAAAATATGAAGGAAAATGTTTACGTGTAATTTTAATCCATGAGGAGCTGGCTGTGCGTTAAAAGGGGGGAAAAAAAGTAGTATTACTGACTCAGCTGTGTAGTACTGCAGTTTAATTTACATCATATGTTTTAACAGCAGCAATACTCTTCAAAAACAAATTTGAAATCACTCAGATTTTCTCAGTGTCTCCGCAGATAATTACAATACATGATGGCTTCAGTCAACTTTATTATCGTAAATGTGAAAGCAACTAGCAGCTCTTTCTGTCTGTAGTGCCTCAGCTCACTATCTCAAAGAGAAAATTGTCAATCTTGCCATGTTTTGGCTGATAAAAGTACAAGCAGATGTAGCAGGCAGTAAGTTGGAGAAATATCAAAGGAAGCCTCGGAAGATATGCAACAGGATACAGACCTAGTTCGTGGTAGCGATTTCCTTTTCACTGCTGCAGCTGGTGAAATGGTCCAAATGTCTTTTTCCTTTGTATTTATAGTGGTGCTTCTTCTTTGTTTTAATGAAGGCTTTCATAGACCTTCACACTTCTGATCTCAAAATTACCTGGAAATCAGTGGGCAGAGCCCAAATGACTTCTGGAGAATGGAAGTTGCCAGAGATACTAATTCCCTGCAGAAGTCCCATTCTGCTCCTGAAAGATTTGTTATGCCAACGAGTACATCAGGTGCTTACAGTCAGAATATCAGGGGTATGGAAGTGGTGGATAAGCTTGGACATAATTTTCTGAATTAATTGTTCTTTTCATATTCTCTGTTGAGTTGGGAATTCACAGTGCTGCGAGGAGGCAGAGGCACTATCCCGTGTTGTTCCGCAGGGGTATTGTGGGTTTGAAAAGGAAACGTGAACGGGTAATTTGTGAGGGAAGAATGGATCCTGGAAGCAGGAAATAGTGTATCATTCCCTTCTCCCTTATGCTTGGGAATGAAAGAGCTTGGTGAGTGGTATGAGAACAGGTGGTTTAGCAGAAGACAGCAGAGTGTGTGTCTCGGTGACTGGAAATGTGAGTGAGAAAACCAGAAAGCTGTGTAAAACCTGCACTTCCTTGCTGCTTATCCTTCTTTCCGGAAGAGAAGTTAATCTTTTACAGAATGCCTTGGAGAAGGTTTCAGAAACCCTCCCGTAGCCTTCTCTCTGTTGCCCAACCGAGAAGCCATGCATTTGTCTAACACTGGTTTGGACAGCTGGGATTTAATGACAAGATAGGACTGGGACAGGGCACAGGAAGGCACTACCAGATAATGAGGTGCAGCCATTCATTTCTGAGACTCGGCACCAAAACCATGGACTATCTTCTGCTTAGATCATTGATTTTAACAATAATTAGAAGTTCTGTAGTGGTACTGAGTGTTAAGCAGGAATGTCCCTAATGATAGAGGATGTGGGAAATTTTAGTAAAAATTTTATTGGTGTTGCTGTATTTTTATTAAAAAAACCTTGTTTGGGATGTCTCCTCTCTGAGACAAAGCAAATAAGTCTCGCAGAATGAAAAAGTAGGGTTTTTTTGGTTTATGTATTGATGTATATTTCTAATTTTATCTTCTATGTTGTTTAACTCACAGCAATTTTTTTTTTCTATTTTTTGGTGAAAATAGCCTATAGAAAAAATTGTGTAGCAGTATTCTGAAACGTATGCCTTTCTTTAGGCTTGAAGCTTATGCCCTTCCTCACCCAGGCAAATCATTACTGTGAGCTTAAAATAAAAATTCAGTAGGTTTTGCAGCCAATCTGTCACATTTGCTGAGCTGAACCATTGATCTTCCTAGTGATAATTCTTCTTTTTAAAGAGTGTGGACTGAAGTTTAAGACAGCATTGTATGCCTTAGTCTTTTTCTTTGGTTAGATGTCTACAATTTTTTTTTTGAACAGTGCCCACTCCATTTAGAAAGACTTTTTTGTTAATTACTTCTGCATTAACTGATTCTTTGCAGTAAAGCTTTTCAGTAAAAGTAAACTCTATTTACTGTAGAGCTCTTTTGGTACACGGTGAGTTAATTTTTTTTCGACTATAATTAAATTACTAGGACTCTATGAAGACAGAATCAAAACCTAGAACGTTGTCTTACTCAGAAATTCAGGCAGAGAGCTCTGGTGAAGTGTAGGAACTTTCCCATAGAGCTGATATTCTTCAGTTTCCTGCTTTTAAAATTTCATGGAAGGAATGCAGTTAGAGACTCGCCAATTTGGGTTAAACCAGGAACTGTGAAACAAAACCCGACCCAGACAGGACAGTTTTTATTCAAACCCAAGCCTCTGTTGAACTGTCTGTTTTTGTTCCACCCCTGGCCTTGCCTCTCTCCCCCACCTCTCTTCAAATTCACAATTTTTTTGAAATGCAGAGATGTTTCTAATTTAGAAAATTATTTTGGCATAATTCACTAAAACAGAAAGGAGGGGACTAAACTGAGGGAGGTCAAAAACCAGATGGAAATAGAAAATCTGAAAACATCTAGTTAAAAAAAAATCACCCTTGAAATAATGGAATCTAAATGCTGAAATTATACATCTGCTGGGCAGCTGTGTATTCCTCAGCCAGAGGTTCTGTTGCAGAAATGGCACTAGTCAACTTGGAGAAATATTTACGTCTCTCTATAATACTTTTGGTAACAGTCTTAGGAACCTGGGTGGGGGGAGAATAGCGGTGGAGGTAGGAGCTGGTGAGATGGTGTAAGAATTTCCTTCTTTGCCCTTAAGCATCTGTAGCGTGTACGGTTGTTCCCTGCAATGCAAGCAAGTGATTTTTCTTTTTTCTTTCTTGCTTATTTATGAGCATCTTTTAACTTCTGCTGACTTAATTTCAGGGGTGAGGTTGGTTACAGGAAAGATAACCAAATAAAAGTCGATGAAATGAGGGTGCAGTAGTGAGAAAAGAATGCTACAAATGAAGAAACCCACCTCAAGTGGTGTTGTTCTCAGCAATGGCCGGCGGTATTGCTCCAGAGGAAAGCACACCGCTGAGGAATTACACCAGTGGAAGCTTCTTCCTACATCCCAGTAACGAGGGGCTAGTTGAGACTGTAATTCACTTCACATACTTTGAAGGGTCTATATCCATGGCATGGTTTTCTGTGCTGTCTTAAAACCTTAGATGGAAATGTTCTATACTCCTAAGTGTTACACACTCAGTTAAATGTTAGCCATCCTGGTAGCATAGTGGTTAGAAGGGGATCTTTATAAGCTGTTAAGTTACAAAAATGTGTGCTTTTACACTTTCCTTTCTCTTCTTCTATTTCTTTGTACCGTTTTGCTGATGTTGATGTGCATTGGTTACCTGGTGGTACTGTGATTTGCATATATTAGAGCAAGGGTGGGTTTGATGCTGATGCAGAGGGTGATTTAATTAGTGTAAAAGCCTATGATAATTTTTGCTCTTTAAAAAGTAACAACCAAAGTGATTCTTGCTTCAAAGAATTTTAGCCAAAAGTTTAAAGCTTGAGGTAATGGAAGATAAATGTTATGGTTCTCAGAATTGTTAAATGTAAATTTCAAAGTATCTTTTTTAGGAAGAAATAATTCTTTGCAGGTAGGTATTTTTTACTACAAGTACTTGAAACAGCTGAAGGTAAAATAATTCTCCTTCAGATTACTTTCAGTGAGAAGAAAAGCTGTGGGTGTGCTGCAAATGCCGATGGTAGGGTCTGCTGAGGATTTGCAAGAGCAGCGGTGGGGCTTGGTGCAGGGTGGTGGGTGGGCTCAGGCAGCGGGGGATGAGCAGAGCAGTAGTGGCATGGTGAGAGAGGCTTGAGCCCTGGAGTGCAGCGGGGAGGGTGAGGTGGGCAGGGGTGGGACTCCTCTTCACCACAGCTGCCCTCTAACAGGGTTTCTTGCCTGGGGTGGAAGCAGCAGACCTGTGTATTCCTTTTTCTGTATACAACTGCATAGCTCCTCTTTCCATATCGAACTGTAAGTTAAATTTTCACAACCAGGTACCTGTCTGTAGTTACTGATTTTTTCCCTACAGCATCTGTGACTTTGCCATAGTGTGAAATGAGGCTCCAGGCTGAAGTGTGTCCATTATAAGGTTTCCCTCCTCACAGATTAAATTTAAGACTTTAATTATTTGGATTTCACTCTGTTTGATGTATTTTGTGGAAAAGACTGGGCGTGGACAGGAGAATCTGGGGGTCTGCATGCAGTTGTGTGGCTGCTGTCTTGTTGAGATGCGATGCAGCTGACGTGGCTGGAAACCAGTCACTAGCAGTGTGCCCCAGGCGTTAATGCTGAGTTCCAGTACAGCACAACACCTTCATAAATTACCTGGATGATGGGACAGTGCACCCTCAGCAAGCTTGTAGGGGATACAGAACAGGGAGGAGCCTTTGATAGGGCAGCTGGTTGTGCAGCTGCTCAGCGAGACCTGGGTGGACTGGCAAAGGGAGCAGAGAGAAACCTCAGGAAGCTCTGCCTTTGCATTTCCCTTTGGAAATGGAAAGCCCTGTACCAGAGGAGGAATAACCTCATGTGCTGGTACTGACTGGGGATCGCCAGCCTGGAAAGCAGCTTTGCAGAAGAGGAACTGGGTGTTGTACTGGATAACAAATGGAACAGGAGCCAGCAAATGCACCTTTGCAGCAAAGGTGGCCAGTGGCCTTCTGGGCTGCATTAGGGAGTATTGTGGGCAGGCTGAAGGAGATGATGGTGATGATAGCCTTCAGCTTGGCACTGGCAAGACACACCTGGAAGGCCCTGGCCAGTTCTGGGCTCCCAGGAGGAAATCAGCAGTTGATGTCTGTGGCAGAGAGGTGCTAACTAACAGCCTTGCTGGGAGCAAGTGACAGGGCCTGTTCTGTTCCGAGTGTCTGCAAGTAAGGTGGAAAGGGGAGTGGATGGTGAGGTGGTGAAAGTTGTAGCTGATAGAGGTGGTGTAAACTGGCTGTAGCAGTAGTGAATGCTGGAATGATAAAATACCAGGTGAAGTACAGTAAGTGCAGTGTAACTTAATTCAGCGTAAAACCAGCAATAGGCTCTAAATTAGGCATTAACCCTTGGAGAACCACCCAGGATTTCCCCAACAGCTCTTTGCTGCCAATCTCTAACTTTAGTTTGCATCTGTCCACAGACACCACCACACCACCCCCCAGCCTCCTTCTCTGGCGGTATGTTTCCACATCCTTTCTGGCTTTGTGTAGTTGTGGTGAGGTGGAAGGTTGGATTTGTTTGCTAATCTGACTGAAAACTACTAGCCCTGTAAAAACCCTGGGTTTTCAGTAGTTCCAGCTCACCCTGATACCATCTGAGCATTAAGGGGAGAGGAGGGGCAGCACTTCCCTCCTTAGAATCAGCACAGTCTTAAGTAAATTTAAGCCAATTTTAAAGCAGCATTCTATAGAGTAATTATGAGTTTTAAAAGAATGTGATTATGCATCTGTACACATTTGTTTATATGGACATGCATGTTACGTAGTTCTGCTAACACAATTTCACAAATCCTATTAAAAGTAGAAGGTAATTTTTGTTTTGGTTTGTACAAATGGGATGCAATGCTAAATAGACTTGGGCCTCTTAAGTCAGAGAAACAGTGGAGTGGGAAATGGTGGTGGTAATCTGTAATGAAATTAAGAACCTGGTAGGAACTCATTTTTCACCACTATTTTATTTTCCCCTCCATGGTATGATGGAATGGCAGGTTATGAGCACAGTAAAATGTGGTATTTCTTTCCTTCCTCACAGTGGATACTTTTGTTGAAGAGCTGCTGCCAGAATATGTGTCTGGGGATGAAAGTCCTGTGCAAGTTTGTGATCCCACAGATCTTTTTTGAAGGATGTGTCCGCTGGTGGCAATAGCACAGTCACTTGCATGACCAGTTGTAGATCAGGAACTACACAGGCTTCTGGATGGAGCAAGGGAGGACTCTGTTGTTCTTCATTCTTTCCCAACTGGTCTGATAGCAGGCGGTGTCACGGAGTGCTCGGCTAGACCTGCTGCAGTTCAGTAGGCTAATTCATGTGCCTTTTATCACACCCACGCGCACACAGGCATGTCAGCTCCTCTCCTGTTTCATTCAGTAGCGTCTGTAACGCCTACAGGTTTGGGTTTTTTGCTATTGCATTGGCATCTCGCTGCCTTCACTGGCGTATCCCTTGGGTTTGGTTTAATGATGTTGCCATCAAACATGAAGTAACATGGTTTTAGTGTCTACCTTATCTTGAACATTTTCTGTCCGGGTGCTTTGTTTTGCTTAGTGTGGAAAGACTGATAATGCAGTTTCCTAAGGACTAGAGCAGTGCAGCCAAGCAGACTTCCATTGATGTCTGCAATGAAAATCTTCTAGATGAGTAACTAACTAGCAGATGAAGAGGGCAGTTCTGCACTGCAGATAAGCAAGGCTGGCAGCCGGGTACACTCGACAGGCCAGTTCTACTCCCTGTTAGCACCACCCTTGTGTATCCTTGCCTTTTACTTTACTGCAGTGCTGGCTGCCACTCCTCTGATGCTGTAGGAATTTCAACTGGGTGAAAGCCAATGACCATTTCTTCCTGTTTTTTTTTTTTTTAATAGGCTTAATTTCTTGCCAGTGTAACTGTGGTTGTGGGGGCAGAATAAGTGCCAGTGTTGGTGTACAGAACAAGGGTGCCCCTTCCAGACACAGCTGAGTTGTAGTGTAGCGTGCTTGCGGGTCAGGCTGCCACTGGGGAGTTTGTTTTGGAACACCTCTTCATTAGCATGAATAATCATGATTCCATGTAACTATCCCCCCTCCATAAAGCAAAAATGGGTTGAACAGAAGCTTTACTTTCCCATCCCCCATTCCTCTTTGCTCTTCTCCATTTGTGGTTGTAGCCTTGGTTTTGTAGTTTTAGTTTGTAGTTTTGTTAAGTGCTTCTGTCTCTGATGCAGCGTGTAAAGTTTGGGATTTTGGTAAATTCCTAACACATAAAAACTTCAAAGGCAAGTCGCATGTGTTAGCAGGCTTGAAGATTAGATGTCTGGTAAGATTATGGAGAGGATGTCACACTATTGGTTTCAGAGATCTGTGTTAGTATATCAAAGAGCTGCGTTAGCGTTCCCAGAGGTGAAGGATGTTATGATCAGAAGTGTTCAGTAAACTTGTTACTCCTGATAAGGGTGAAGGAGCAATGCACATAATGCCCAGCCAGTGGGACATGTTGTTCGGCACCAGAGGATGTAGGAGGGAAAGGGAGTGAGAACTGTGGTTAGAGGAATATGCATGCGAGTGAGGAGATGGATACATTGCAAAGGACAGGGAGAGTGAAATCATCCAGGATATAGGGAGAGACCTGGGGCAGGTACATTGGGAAAAGATGTAGACCAAAATAGGATATAAATCTGTAGGAAACCAAACAGGCCATCTTAGGCCTGTGGCTTGTACTTCAGTTTGTTTGCTGTATGATTTATTTTTTTTTCCTCTTCATTCATGGTAAAAAAATAACATTTCAGACCAAAGAATCATTGGAGATAGAAGACCTAGAAAGAGTGTAGGTGTGTGTTTGACATGGGCAGAAGGGATCAGTTCAGCCAAGGTTTTTTTCTTCTGTTTTCCTCAGGCAACCTTGGTTTTAGTATAATAGAGAGAAGGCACCGTAGTGTCTTAATTTAGCAGGGACAGATATAACAACGTGTATGCTATTCCCAAATCCAGTGAGTTTTACAGAGTTGATCAAAAAGAGCTTAAAGTGATAGAGCATCTAGCAAGTGAAATGTGGATGCTCCTTTTCACTGTACTGCGTGAAGCTGGCTCCTGGCTGTGAATGGCGAAAGGGATCTGAGAATTAAATACAGTGGCCGTGGCTGAAGCAGAAGACTAGTGCTTGGACAATGGACATAATGGAATGAAATCCCTTCTTAACAGTGCAGTTGGTATGAGAGAATAATCTAAAAATACAGTGCTGAAATGTCTGACAAGGTCATCGGAGCACCGATGCAGACACATGTTTATGTATTAGTATGTTTGCAGTCCACACTCCTCTACCTACTGAACCCCTTATACTGCAACAAAACAGAGTCACTATCAACTACTTGTTGCAAATTCCCTTGGTTTTGGTAATCCTGGATTTGCCAAACGCTATTCTTTTGCACTGAATTTTCTTTTCAGTGGGAAGCATACCTGGAACTTGTGCTTTTGGAAGCTACCTAGAGGATGTCTGCCATTTCTGTACTAAAGGCATTTGTGAATGTCCTCATAAAACCCCAGTCCTATTTTCTATCTGCTCTTTTGGAAAGCAGAGGGTTCTCAGTAAAATATGTATTCATTCTTTTATTTTTAACGCAGTGGGTTTGATCCCGGTTGAAGCCTTTGGGATTCCTTTGTGCTTTTAGTCCCAAGTTTCTTTATGTATGTTTCTTTTTGTGTGAAATAACTCAGTAACAGGTCATGAGACCAAAACACAACCTCTGGGAGTGAAGGGGGAAGTTTATGTTAAAAAAAGAGACAGCGGTGTCCAAGTGCAGAGAGGATGCTGAGGGTGGAACTGTTCTATAGGCCTTTGGAAAGAGAAGCAACACTGACAACTCGCAGGCTATTTAACAGCTGTCAGGTTATGGTGTTCTGAGCTTCAGTTTTAATGTGTAACCATACTTGCTCTTCCACTTCTGACCAACAATTTGAATAATTTTATTCCAACCAAGTAAGTGTTATTAATATTTTAAAAGAAAAATAACGATTTCTTAGAATGTTTGGATCAGCTTCTGTTGCCTTGAAGTTAAGAGAGAAATGCTGGGTAAACCAGAACATACTCGAAATTTGTGATCCTACTTTGAATTTTGGTTATCCAGTAAAAATTATAAATCAGAAGTAAATGATCCAGAAATAAGTTCAGTGGATGAGTAACAGGTTAGAGAGGTTCCTTTGGGAAAAGATTAAAAAGGTTTAGTTTTGTATAAACTGGAAGACTAAACATATCCTATATGATACACACCAGACAAAATGACTGCCTTGCCTTCTGTAACATAACAAGAGGTCTTGCAAATAAAAGTCAATATTTGCAGTAAATTAAACTTTTTTTTTTTAAATTTAAGGTTCTCTTTGTGTAGGTGACAAAGGTGTCTGCATAGGATTTTTGTTCTGATACATAACAAAAAACCACCCAACCCTGCATTTACTTTGCCTAGAATACAAGACTGTGGCAGCCCGCTCTGATCCTTCATCTGCAGTAACCAAGGCTAAAAAAATGTTCATAGTGGGTTTCTTGTAAGTGTGTTGGTATATTGATAAGGGTGATAGTTTTAATCATCCTGCCTGCTCTAGGTTGTGTGTGTTTGGGGTTTTTTCCATACTTACATCCTTCTGAAGCCTCTGTTATAGTGGTGTTGGACATTCCTCGCTAGATTGTTCTAATGAAATAATCAACACAGGTTTAAGGAACCTCCTGTGGAAATAGTTTTGCTAGTGTTTTTGATGAGTAAAATTACTACTGCTGGAAAAATGCCTTTTTTTCAAGTTACTCTTTGCCTCTTCTTACACTGTGCTGTCACTAGAATGGTAACTCCCCCCTCATCTTTGTCCCTTATCTAGTAGGATAATAGCATTGTAGTAATTTCAGTATGTTGAGAACTGTGAAAATCTTGGCTATATTGTTACAGAAGATACCTATTTCAAATTGCAAGAGACTTTTCCTGTTGCAGAAGTACTATCTTTTATATGGAGAGCAGATGGAGAGAGTTTGTGTGTTACCTGTAAGATCAGCTCATGTCTTCTTTTCCAGAGGACTGTATTGTATTTATTGTTCTTCTGTGTATCTGTGTAACTGTCCTGAAATCTTACCACCTTTTAGTGTCGTTGTATCCTGAATATACTGTAGGTGTATAGTTTGGAAACTAAAATGAATTCACAACAAAGCTGTTCCTTGCATTTGTGTTTATGGAGAAGTGGCGTTCCAAATGGAATCCTGCCTGACGTGATGCACGTCTGTGTTTGGGTTCCGAGATGCAAGGCTCTTTAGGTGGAAAAGATCTGCTCTTACTAATTCCTTGCTTCTGAGTAAGATCTGTTGGTTTCTACGGTCAGTGAAAGCCAGGTGAGTGTTGAGTCGGGGTAGAGACGAGCTGGCCGGGCCAGGCCTTCCTGGCTCCAGGAAGCAGCTGTGGTTGCCGGGCTGCTGGTGGCCGCAGTAGCCGCCGGTCGTGGCCGGCAGCTCCGCCGGAGCGCGGGCGAGAACCGCAGCAGGGAAAACAACCGGCCTTCTCCCCTGCGCCAGGACAGGACCCGAGCC
>VWZY01005970.1:13528-31957 GCA_013399075.1 Chloroceryle aenea | reverse complement strand
GGGCGGCCGCGCCAGAGGTGAGAGCGGCACCGTCTGGTCCGCTGCCCGGCCTTTCCCGGGGGCTGCGGGCTCGGGGGTTGGCTCCGAGGAAGAACTTGCTTCAGAACCAAGCTCTTTCCCGATATTTTAGATATCAGAAGTCCTCGCGGCTCTGCTGAATTTCGCTGAGCTGTGACGGTGTTTATAAGGCCTTTCTAGAAACAGATTATTGTGCTTCAGGTATTTGACATCTAGAAAGTTAATTATCCGAGGCGTTTATTGGCTTCCCATTCTCCAAGTTGTTACCTATATTTACAGTACTATGTAAATTCTAGGCAAATACTTTTTTCATGGAGAGTGTACTCCCCTTGTTTTCCCATCTCTTCCATGGATACAAAATAGCAGTTTGGAGTAAGATATATTGAAGCCTTTAAAGATCATATACTTTCCATTAAGCCTTTGCTCTGCAGCAGTACTCAGCTGTTCCTCGGCAGAGCAGTGGTTGTGTACTTTGTGCACGCTTTTTAAAGCTTTCACCGTGTAAAAAAAAAAACAACAATAAACCTGCAGGACAATATCAGTAAGGCTTTTTATAACAGAACTGTGTTTGTATTCAAGTTTCAGGCTGGCTTTGGAACAGAATGTTCCCTGGAATATTTATTGTAGCTGCTACAGGGCAAAGAAACAATAATGTCAGCTTATATCTATCTACTCTTTAAGACACTGACAACCTTAGGGGTTTGAGTGTGTTTGCACACACACGCTCCTTTCTTTTCAGGCTGTAAATCATTCTGCCAATCAGGTGTTTGTGTTTGTTGACTTTTTTTTTCACCTTTATTTCATTTCTGTGATATGGCACAAATAATGACTGGAGATTTCCTTCAGGAGCCAAGCACAGCTTTGTTCATGGGAAGGCTCAGCAGTGGTGTGAGATATTAAACGATGAATACTGTAGATAAAGTGCTGTGAAATGCACAAAGCAAAGCGATTGCAAAAATATCTTCTCTGGCAACTGGTTAGAGTTGTATTGTTTGTAAAATAATAGGAAACTGTTAGATCATGGGATTTTTCTTCATGGAATGTAACCTCTTTGTAGCAAAAGAGGTAAAATGATCCTGGCTGTGGTTAGCAATGCAGCTCTCTTGTCAAAGGAATTCCTTCTATGCCCCTCCCTCCTCCCACCAATAAAAGCGATCTCCCACTAAAATGGGTAGGCCTGTGTCACAATTCTGCAGTTGTTTTAGAGTGAAACACTCATGGACAGTATCTTGTGCTGAGGAAAATTCTTTGTGAGAGTTGCTGCTGCATCATCCCCTCGCTCCCCCAAACAGAAAGGGTCAAAATGATTCCTTTTGTTTCGCTGCAGGGAGTCTTTTGTCACTTTTACCTCTCCCAGCAGAAGTGTCTCTGGTATAGATTGGAGAGCTCTTCTCAGCCCGAACATGAGGAATCCAGTCTCAGCTGGTTACTGTCCACTCCACAAGTGTAAAATATGAGCATAAACTTTTTGTGAAGATTGAGTTTACCCCGAGGTCAATAAAGTTCGATCTTAAAAGCATAAATCTCACCATGGATGCTGGATCTCATTTTCTTAGCCTATATATAGCAAAAATAAATTACTTGATCACCTCATGTACTCTTTAGCCAAATTATTCTCAGTATTTCCTCAACTTTCTGCATTCCATACTATATTTCAGAAGCGTGTGTAGTGATGGTTCGGAAATGTTTATTCCCAAAAAAGCAGTGTGCAGTGGATGGGGCTGCAGTTGAGGATATATAAAGGTGACATAAAGAGAAAGCCCAAATACCTTTTTGTTTCTGTTCCAAAGTGTACATCTATAGTGGATTTCAGAGTGGTTCAGAGTTCCATCATTTTGAGATGGAGGTCTCTGGGTGTGAAATGCCTAGAAGTGAGAAAAGGGACTATAAATGCACATAGAATCTGTTTTCCTTAGCTATGTGTGCCAGCTCAGAAACTTCAAGCAGTCGAACCGTGATGTTGAAGCTCATGTGCTGATCCAGGGTAAATGACTTACAACTTCAGCCAGAGCTCTGCCTTGCCATGAAGGCCTAACTTCTGCCTGAGCTGAAATACAGCGTGGCTGCAGCAGCTACGCTCCAAGTTAGCAATGAACATAGCTGAGTTTCACTGCTTCTGCCCACACATGCTGACCTTGCAAAATGTTTTCACAGAGCTTCATAAAACACTAACCTGCATCTGCCACGGCAAGCAACAACGTTATTTTGGCCCTGGAGTAAGATGGTATTTGAGCTAACCGCCTCGCAAGTGGAGGGTAGGCTGTTCTGTATCTAGCCTTGCTTTTGCTGTAACAGCTCAGTTATTTGTTCACCTCTCTGATAGGAGTGAGATAATGGGTGGTGGTGGTTCTGCACCGTTCACTTCTGTTGTTATATTCCAGGTAGCAGTTGCGGTGATCAGGTGAAGTCATTTCATTGTCCTGATCTGACAGAAATCCAACCTATCAAGAATCAAGCCCAACCCAACAAAACAAAAAAACAAACCACAGCCCCAAAACTATCACATCAGTTATTTGATGAACCTCGTTCTTTGGTTATATGGGGTACTAGCTCTGGCCTGCAACTGGGGGAGAATAATGGGACCAAGAGCAAGTCTTTGATTTGGCTCACTGTTGAAGTAGAATAGAATCCATTGCCAGCAGGCTGCAAGCTCAGTCTTCCAGGTCTGGGTCCCCAGTAAAAGAGAGATACTGGTGCAATGGCATGGCCTGCAGCAGAGGGGCTGCCAAGCACCAGGTGTGTTTGTTCAGCGGGCAGAAGGCTGAGGAATGATCTGTTTGTTGTCTTCGGCTATTCGATGGAGAAGGTGGAGCTGGAGTCCTCCCAGGAGTGCATGTTGAAAGGCTGATAAATTAATGGTTACAAGTTACAGCAAGGTAATTTCTTACTGGATTAAAAAAGTAATAATTAGAATAGTGATGTACTGGGGCATGTTGCTGAGAGAGAGTGCAGAACTGAACTGCCATTCCTGGGTGTGTTCAAGATATTCCTGGACAAAGTCCTGAGCAGTTTCACCCAACTTGGACTAGGAGGCTGGGCTAAGTGACTCCTAGAGGTCTCTTCCAACCCTCTGTGCGTTCATAGTTCCATCTGACAGCTACTTGGATGTGTGGGGTTGTCAATTTGTGTGGTCACCTGGCCTTCCTCTGGAGCTCTGACAGTTTGCAGCTCCTCTGATTTTTAACCCAGCCTAACAGGTTACTTGGTTGGTCCTTTTTAATTAGCACCATTTTACTCAACTGAGTTAGTGAATGAAGGACAGGAGCAAAAATTTGTTGACCTTGGTCAATACCAACCACATCAGTTTATCTGTCTGCAGCAGTTAAATTTGATTTGTGTTGTGTATTGGGGGGCTGGAACTTCTGCATATAGCCAGCAAGCATACTGCTGTCTTCATTTTGTTTCACAGTTGAGGGAAGAACTCAGCTAATAGATGTGGCACCAAGTGATAGACTTTCTTTTTTTTACAGTCAGATTGATGAGCTCTTCTAGTAGATCTTTTTTTAGAAGGAGACTTCACAGAATTGTTTTTTTGCCCCATTTCATTTCTAAAATTAGTTACTTGTAACTAAGGTTTATTTATTTCAGATGGCCTGACTTCTAGCTTTTTAAAGGTCTAGGCTGGGACATGAAGAACTATGCAGACTATTTTTTCTGTTTATCCTTCATTTGTGGTAGTTTTCTAGTCTCTGATTTAAGTCTGTCTTTATACAGAGAAGTGAGGCAGGAGAGCTGCCAAGTGGTTTAGTGCTACAGGCTATCTGAAAATCTCCATCTGAATATTTTGTCAGTGGGAGCTATTGGGTGGATGCCTAATTTTTTTTTTTTTTTTTTCTTAGTCTGACCACTTAGTTGTCTAAATATATTTGGGCTCCTATTTTATTTTAAATCTTAGCATTTGTATTAGCAAAAGTAACTGTTTATAGTCTTGTGCTACAGCAGTTACTACTTGTGGTTTTTTAAATGATGGGTGTTTGTGACCTGGGAAAGATAATTCGGTGGATGTCAAATGTTGTTTGTTTCTAAGAGCGTATCTGAAACAATGGAAAGACTTTAAAAAATGTTGAAGTTCTGGAGTGTTTCTTCTGTCAGTGTTAGATTTGGCAGTGGCTCACAAATATGAGAGGGAATTTGCCAGGAAAGGAGTAACTCTTAATGTACTTCTTGGGAATCCCGTGATTTTCCTGATGTTAAAATCCTGTTGTAGGCCTTTGGAGAGGGTAGTTATTTCAAAGGGAACTGAAAGTAGCTTTTCCTGTGGTGAGATGGGTTATAAAATGGCTGTAGGTTGAACTGTTGGGCTGTAAGCAATTCTTTTGATACAGATGTAGAAAGTGGACAGCACGTTTATTTCAGTGTGTTTGTGCATATTGAGTTTTCGTACTCGAGAAAGGACAGTGGTGTCATTTCTTTAATAACGTGTAATAAATTCTGACAGGTTTTGATTAGGTGTTCTATCTGCAAATCTTGCACAAGGAAATCATCACATTGTTTTTCCAGTTGGATTTTTCTTGCCTGTGTTATCAAATGTGACTGTTATCACTCAGCTTCACAGAATCCTTTTTGTTTTGTTTTAATCCAGCTGTTAAAAAAAAACATGTTGGAACTTGGTGGACAACCAGAAACCTCAGGGCAGATTACTAAACTAGAGAAAATGCCCCAAATACTCAAGGCAAGAATCTTTGTCTATTTTCCAAATATCAGCTGTGTTACTGGCACTAAGATCTCTTAGCCTAGTCTCTTGTTGCTGCTTCTTTCAACTCTGACTGTTTGAAAACGACAATTTATTTACCACACTTAGATAAATGAAGATACTTTCAAAGGACCAGCATTAGTAGCTTGCAAGTCATGTTTACTTGTAAAATGGTGTGTGTAAGCTAAGCCTGAAAACAGAATAGAATGGTTTGGAAGGGGCATCTAGTCCAACCCCCCCCAGGGAGCAGAGACATCTTTAGCCACATCAGGCTGCACAAAGCCACATCTAGCCTGACCTTGAATGGTCCTAGGGACAGGGCATCTACCACATCCCTGGGCAACCTGTTCCAGTGTTCCACCACCCTCAGCCTCAAAAATTTTTTCCTTCTATCTAATCTGAAACTACCTCTTTTAGTTTAAAACCATTACCCGTTGTCCTGTTGGAACAGGCCCTAATAAATGTTTGTCCCCATGTTCTTTTTTCTGTGTACATTGCAGGATTGCTACCAACCCACAACTGTTACTTCTTTTATGTAACCTGTTTGGTTTTCACCAAACATCATTAGATAGTGGAAATGTAAGCATTTAGCATCTTTATTGGCTTTCATTTAAAACTGTGCATTGCTGTTTTCCTTTTTGCTTCTGTTTTTAATTAAAATTCATTGCAATGTCAACAAGAAATAGGATGGATCTGTGAGCTGGAACACTTTCTGAAATACCACTGTAGCTTTATCAAAGAAAACTCAAGATAATGTCAGGCAAATAACTTTTTTCATTAGGCAGTCTGTTTGCTTTTTTGTTGTTTTGCTGTGTTTTCTACTTGCATTAACTCAGGCTTTAAAAAAACAGTTTGTTTCTTCGTAATTCCTTGGAGTTTTAGGTTTCCTTCATTGTCATTTGGTTTTTTAGGTGTTTTTTCTTGTGTGTATCATTTCAGTTTGAATGTTCAATTCAAATGTCGTTACTGTCAGAAGGTGTAAGTGCTCTTGCAGAGGCTGAACTAATGAAAGAAGGCAAAAATTGTCTCCCCAATACATTCTTTGTAATAGCTGTATTAGAAAACTTTCTCATGTAAGAAGTGGCTTTTAAAATGATTTAGTAGCACAAACTGAATAGTGTTAGAGGAAGCCTTTTTAAGGAGAATAAAGTAGATATAATAAATGTAATAATATTGTAGGCAGCTTCCCATTATAATTCTTGTGCAGTGTTTCTTAGTCCTGCAGTAGCAGTAAGAATGATTCCTGGATTCTCCATAAACTATTTTAGTTTCACTGTTGCTGACAATGGCTTGGAAATCTCTTTATCTGCTTTTCCAGTGCTGTCCTGGGGGTGCTGTAGAATTGACATTTCACAATTTTAGTTGTCCTAAAACCATAACATGGAAACACTCTAAAGTATTAAATAGGCTTTGCTGTTTCAGTGTTGTATCTTGTCATGCTCTTAAGGAAAAAGAAGCCCTTATAGCTCATCAAAATATATCCAACACTATATCTAAAGTTAGATCTTAAGCTGTAAAAACTTCTCCCGTTCATGACCACATGAAACAAGAAGCAGCTGACTAGAGACTGTAGGAATTGTAAAAGTCTATAAAATTACTATTGTCTTAAAATACAGAAAATATTTTAAAGTAACCCAGGTATTGAAAGATCTGTAGAAGAACAGTCTACTGTTGCTGTGCACTACTGGAATACTCGGTTGTCATTCCTTCATGTGCAGTAGACTGTTTGCTTTCAAGGATGCTGCTCTCTAGAGTCAGTGCACCTGAAGCAGCATGGCAGGGCTGAAGAGTCTGGGGGTGAGAACTTCCCTTGCTGTGTAGTAGGTTCGATTCTGGAGTGCTTTCCTGTCTGGAAAGGACCAATAGCTAAAACAAAGCTGATCTCTCTCCACATTTTTCCTTACCTCTTTCATTATCCTAAATGTTCTCCCTCCTGTTATCCCATTCAAAGTGTAAATGCTTTGAGTTATTTGATTATTTAAGACATCCTCTTCTGTACACTGCTGATAAACCTTTCCTTATTCTGACCTTTGGGGCAGGTGGAGGGTGAAATCTTGTTCTTCCTCCTATTGATACACCTTTGCCACTCTCATTTAGCAGCTCAGCAGAAGGGTATCGCTCCATCCTGCTAGTGTTTTTCCTGTATTTGGTGTAATGTTTTCTGTATCTTTAAGAACATCTTGATCGTGCAGTTTCCAAATGATCAGGTGTCTTTTTCTTTTTTTTTTCTCCTTTTTCCCCTGAAGGCAGGTAATAGAATTCTGAAGTTGCTTTTCAGTTTGTCAATTCTAGGATCAAGTTACAAGTAGTGTGATAAGGATTGTTTCTCCAAACTGCTGCTATTTTTCAGTATCTAAGAATGTTCCTCTTGAAATAACTTTAAAATATTTTGCCACTTTAAACAAGGAGGATTGTGAGCTTATTTAACAAAAGATAACACACCTCCCACAAGCAGTCAAGAAGACCCCACCTCCCCTAAACCAGTTTGCTGGACTGCACATAGGACTGATGCTGACATGGAGCAAATTTCAACACATTAGGTTCTGCTAATAAACCCTACCCCGGGTGAGCATGTAAACAAGGAAAACCCACAAGCCCTACATTCAGCAGAGTAATTCTGGAATGTTTGAGTCGTTTTAAGTTTCTGAGCTGTATCTTGAAGGATAGGTTTTGGGGGGTTGCTCCCTCTCCATCCCAAGTTGGCTCAGGAAGCTCAATGATTGGAGGTCCTTTTATGCCGTCATGAGCCTTGGCAAGAACTTGCAGTCCTGTGCAAGTTCACTATTAGGAGTTCTTGGTTTGGGTCCTGTGTCGTCACTGTTTCCTCCTTATGTTGTCTACTCTCTCCTCTGATATTAGGACTACCCATGTAGTCTGATCTACACTGAGTTTTGGCAATTTGATAGTCTAAAACTCATTTAATCAGATCACTGAATTACCATATAAGATTCTGCTTTATTAGAGACACACCTCCTGTATTTTAAAGCATTTGAGAATTCCTGGGTCTCACCTGTTACCTCCAGCCATACAGAATCATAGAAGCCTTGGGTTGGAAAGGACCTTTAAAGGTCAGCTAGTCCAACCCCCTTGTAGTAAGCAGGGACATCCTCAACTATATCAGGTTGTTCAGAGCCATCAACCTGGACCTTGAATGTCTCCAGGGATGGGGCCTCCCCCACTTCCCTGGGCAGCCTGTTCCAGTGCTCCACTATATGCCTAGGCAAAATATGTTACAGCATCTTGAGCTCACCCTTTCCTGGAGTTCCTGGCGCTTCAAACTTCAAGATACGCTTTCTAAATAAGGATGAGTTAGATTATGGAGATGCTTATATTACACTAATGGCAGGCATCTGCTCTAGGCATGTGATCTATGATTGCATGCTGCTTTGATCAAGATTTACTTGCATAGCTTAGATCTTTCAAGTTCGCTTTCTTTTTTAAATACAAAGCTGTAAGCTTGTTGTTGTGTGGTTCAGTTTAAATATACTCAAATATTTGTTCTATTTTAGTTTTGAGAATATGCTGGTGAGTAGAAATGTGCAAGAGTACTGCTTCTATTCAGCAGAACTTCTGTTTAAACATCTTCGTGTATTTCTGCTCACTTTTGTTAACTTTTATTTTGTGACTCTTATGGAACTAGCAGAACCCAGGCAGATTTTTCTAATCTTTATATGCTTGAAAGCTGTTTCCTGACTTGCAGTCACGTGTACACCAGTAAATCATTGGAAATAAATGCAGGGACGTATCTGGGTTACATACTTTTCTTTTGCAGAATCTTCCACCCTTAATGTGGTGCCAAGAAAGGCCGTGGGTTAAATTGGTAGGGGGTGTGCTTCCATGGGGCAATGGGAAAGATACTCCTGGAAATGGATCCTGCTTCTCTGTGGCTGTGTAATTCTCTGCCACTTTTAGTCCTTTTCAAAGCTACTTAAAAGGGTGGAAGGTCATTTCAAACTTCCTAACAGCCTGGTTTTTAAGGAAAATACATAAATTTATATTTTAAAAACATTGGAATATCATCCTCGATCCTTCTTGGCTTTGTAAGACGCGTAATCTTATAAATTCCAATCCAGACTTTGTACATGTTTCCCCTTCCAATAACTGCATTGCAGATTTGAATAAGTAAAAGTGGTCATGACAGTGCGTATATATCTCTGCCTTTTATGATCTTATTTATGGTATGGCTGTGGGAGTTTTAATGGATGTGTTTTAAAAAATAAAACAATACCAGTCCTTTACAAAACACTTAAGAAAAAAAATTACTTCTCTTGTTTACTATTCAATTTGCTCTTGAATGGCCTTTCACCTTCCTTCCCCTGAATGAGGGAGCTGCTACCCTGAACTGGGATTTTTCTATTGCAGTTAATATTCTTGGAAACTCTCCAGTGTTGGAATCTATCAGCACTTGCAAGTGTCTTGCATTCTTGTCAAGCAGGGAATGCTGAAATTGCCCTAAGTCATTAGTGGACTGAAATCTGTTCAAGGAGTGAGGAAATTCAGTGGCTTTCTGCTTTGGTGGGATTGATGCTATTCTGAAAAGGCCTACTCGAAGACTGAGGCTTCAGTCACGTTGTTATGTATTGAAAGTATGAAAGTATTCCAAGGAATGCTCATTTCAGTGAGGTTTCCAAGTCATATGCAGGTTTGTCACTGAAGCTTATACCTAGATGAGGCTGAATTTCTTTAGAGCCCGAGAAGTGTTCATCTGCAGCTGGGCCTGTTTCTCTGAATCTCCCAGGAGTGCTATGTATAGTCTGTATTCTGTGTTAGAGAAGATTCAAACCCAGAGGCATACGAGATAAGATAATCTGACAACCTTATATGGAAGTCTTTGTTGCCTTCCCCTAAATGTCAGACTATTGATTGCCATTTTATAAATAGTTCTGTAAATTGCTTAGGAGGAAGAGGCAGCTGCTGTAGAGACCAGGACCGTCAGTAAAAATATTTAGCTGCAGCTTTGTATAATTTTATAAATACTGCAGAAAATGTTAAAGCAGCTGAGGTTTGTCCAGAGCTGTAGCATAAAGAAGCTACCACCGTTAAACATTTTGATAGTTCTTTTATTTCTGTTACCCCTGGTACTTGCTTGACAGCATAATAGAATCCAGATGATTCTCAGTGTAGACAGGGACAGATGTTGCCTGTATATTTGAACTCTTTTTTGCATTTTTCAGTGGTTAAAATAAGAATGATACTCACTTATTTGGATAGGAAATGAAATACCTAAGTTAAGGAAACATGCAAAGTTGCCGTGTTTTCCTTTGCCAGTATTTATTTAGGGCAATTAATAATTTGAAGTGTATCTGTAAAATTTCTTTTAGCTTTTTGTTAGAAGATATGCTAAGGGTGGAGTAATGTATCCATCTGAAATAAGCTCCACTTTCCATCTCTTTTCAAAGGCTTTTTGTTCATCTGCTTTAAATTTTAAATTATCAACAAAAGGGACAGATAAACGATCCTCCCGTCATGGTCCAGCTCCAAGCAACAGAACTTTGTCTCTGCTAAATTCAAAGTCGTCCTCCTGTACGTGGGCAGCTCTGCTTGCTTAGTCTGGAGCAGAGGTGCGTGTGGTGTTTTCAGGTTTGAGGAATTTTAGATGAGATTGCTCTCTCTCCATGGACTTCAGGGCAAAAGGATACCCATGTAAACACCTGCCGTAGCGTGCCATAGATGCTCCTAGCTGTCATGAAGAGCAAAGTGTGTCAGGGTTCTCAGCAGGCTTAAGTAGATGGTTGCTTTTTAGCTTGTGTGGTAGCACACCTCTGGTGCCTGTAGTTGACAAAAACCTCTCCCTGGCTGAATCACAGAATTATTGAGGCTGGAAAAGACCTCCAAGATGATCAAGTCCAGCCTATGTCCCAACACCACCACAGCACTAAGTGCCACATCCAGCCTTTCCTTAAGTCTGTAAAGCCTAAGGAGCTATGGATTTAATTTAATGCAGCCATTCTTTCTAAATGCCCTTTTTTTTCAGTATTCAGCCCATCTTTTACAACATTTGTTCATAGAAGGTGGTTTTGCTATGTAAAATGAACCTGTTCCCAGGCAGTTAACCAGAAGAGTTGTGCATTGTTCTCTCTCAGTGGCCTGTCACCAGTATTTCCCACAATATTTTTCAATCGTGGCTTTTCCTTTAAAAACAACCAGAAGGCTTAGTTTTCTTGCAGATCATTGATGAGGGCACAACTGGACCTCTGCATTTGGAGAAAAGAATTTGGGATGGGGTGAACTGGAATTCTTTACCATTATTTCTGAACATATCAATTGATAGAAAATGTGAGAGCCCAGATTAGATAAGTATATGACTATATACAGCATCTCCAAAAACTTGGTGTTGAGTTTTCCTGCCCTGTATTTGTGCCCTTCAGGTCTGTTCTGATGTAGCATTGCCTTACTGTGCACCTCAGGTGGAGCAGAAGTTGAGGCTGTGTTGGCCTGTGATTTGACTTTCAGATTGAGCTCTCTGTCATCATGCAATTGCTAAGGATGGAAATTCTTTTTATGGCCAGATCTTCAAAGATCCTAGTGAGTAAAAAGATACTTTAGCAGTATCCAGTTTGTTTTCCTGCTTGGGATTTTTCTTCTAATTTATCTTTTTTTTGGTGAAATAACAATGTTTGAAGAAATTTCAAGGACCAAGTATGCAGGAGTAAGTCCTTGTTGCAGACTTCTTAAGAAAAGACTTCTGAGTCCAGAATTATAGTTCTCTTCTGAAATGTGTTAAAATAGATGTATTTTTAATATATATTAAATATTCTATTTTAAAAGTTTATTTTAATATGTAACCTCTTTTGCAAAAAAAGACAGGCCTACTTGTGTTTTCTGAGGATGGTGCTAACAGTTGTCTGAATAGGAAATCAGTCTTAAGTCCTACCCTGTGTTTTTAAGCTAATAAAGTTCAGTCCGCTTGAGCTCAGATGCAATCAAGCACTACCAAGGTAACTTCATATGGCTTTCTGGATTCTAAAGCACGCTTTGACTTCTCCTTAGATATAGAGGGAGGAGTTTACACCACTAAATTACAAAAAATGGTAAAACTTGGGTATCTCTTCTGCCAAAAACGTACTCTTTTTTTTGTGTAATATCACGTCATTGCAGAAAACCAGAACACCCTTTTCAATAACCACGTGGAACATTGTGTGTGTTAGTTATGACTCTATGAAGTTTTACCCAGAAGTATCTTAACGTGTGGACCACGGAAATACCTACGCATTAGATACGACACTTGGACTAAATGAATTCTGAAGCTGTCTAGAATAATTAGAAATATTTTTATATGCAGTTGTTTTGGCTCTGTTACAGAGTACTGCATAGTTAGTGACCTCAGCGAGAGCAGGAGGACGGATGTAGCAGCCTCTCGAGCTAAAAGATGTCTGCAAAAGGCTCCTGTGCTTGGTTGTCTCTTCTAAAGACTTTTTTTGGGGGGAGTTTGGTTATTCTCCAAATGTCCTCTCACTACTTCCCAGAAATGAGGTTGTGTTCTGGAGAATACGGATGGGCATACTGGGAACTTTCTGCATTTATATATTCCTGCACAGATGATGGTCAGCCTCTGGTTGATCTTTTGCAGCATTCTGATCAGTCTTACCTGCTTCGTATTTGATTCTTTCATTTTATTCTACAACGGCAGAAACAAATGCAAATTTTAAGGCTTTTATGCTTTAGCAGAACTTAAACAGATTTTACTGAGGCAAGAATTCTGCGCTGTTGTGCCTCTAGCGCCAATAGGATTTTGATTTCAGTACAGGCCATTTAATAAAGTTGTGCATTTTTATAACTCTAGGGGAAAAAAATAAATGCTCGGCTCTGTGCCAGCTGCTAACTTCTGGGCTTAAGATTTCCATAGTCTTTTTAAGTAATTCTCATCTCTCACAAGCAGAATGCAACTGGTTTCTGTCTGTGTGATCCAGTAGAGGACAGCATTTATATCTACTTCTGAGTGTTCTGCTGCAAAAGGCAGAGTTATGACAGAGACATAGGTGTTTATTTTGTTTATGGGGAGGAAGGCTTTTGAGCTAATGGGAATGTTTTTATGATTTTTTTTTAGAAGTGTGTTAATTGTAAGGATTCTTAGTCTGCTTAAACTGCCAAAAATGTCTAGATATGTTTGTTCTCTTCCTCCTCTACTCTGCCCCAGTGAGACCACACCTGGAGTATGGTGTCCAGTTCTGGTCTCCCTAGTCCAACAGGGACAGGGAAATACTAGAGAGAGTCCAACGGAGAGCTACAAAGATGATGAAGGGACTGGAACATCTCTCTGATGAGGAAAGGCTGAGAGCCTGGGGCTGTTTAGCCTGGAGAAAACAGAGAGGGGATCTTATGAATGTTTACAAATAACTGAAGGGTGAGTGTCAGGAAGGGGCCAGGCTCTTTTCAGTGGTGTCCTGGGGTAGGATGAGGGGCAGTGGTCACAAACTGGAACCCAGGAAGTTCAGCCTAAACATGAGGTAAAACCTCATTACTGTGAGTGTGACAGAGCACTGGCCCAGGCTGCCCAGGGAAGTTGTGGAGTCTCCTTCTCTGGACACTTTCAAAACCCACCTGGATCTGTTCATGTGTGGCCTGCCCTGGGTGATCATAGAATCATAGAATGGCTTAGGCTGGAAGGGACCTCAGAGAGCATCTAATCCAACCTCCCCACCTTGGGCAGGGGCACCCCTCAACCAGACCAGGTTGCTCAAGGCCTCATCCAGCCTGGCCCTGAACACCTCTTGGGGGGCATCCACAGCCCCTCTGGGCACTCTGTTCCAGAGTCTCACCACACTCCTACTGAAGAACTTTTTCCTGAGATCCAGTCTAAACCCATTTTCCCTCAGTCTAAAGCCATTTCCCCTCGTCCTCTTGCTGGATGCTCTTGTGGAGAGTCCCTCTCCAGCCTACCTGTGGGTTCCCTTCAGCTACTGGAAAGCAGTTAAGGTCCCAACAACCCCAGCTCCCTCGGTCCATCCTCATAGTAGAGGTGCTCCAGCTCTGCTCTGTCAGGGGCATTGGACTCGATGATCTCCACAGGTACCTTCCAACCCTTACCATTCTCTGATTCTGTTTTCATATCTGAATGAAAAAGACATTTTTTGAGCTCCAGCATGTGTTGGCGTTGTTTCACCCTGAAGTGTACTTCACTGTCTTGAACTTTGGATTGTATTCCACATCATTTTCTGTAGGAAAACTTAACTATCTGGTAAGTCTGCTTATAGGAAAGGCCTTGAACCATTTGGGGAGAGGTGGGGTGTCTTGAGGTGTGTCCTGATTTCCTTAAAGATGCTGTCATGCTTCCATGTGTTCAGAGCTGTTGAGAAGGTGGCTCTGACATAGTGGTTTACTGAAGGCATTGAGCTCCTTGGAAAAGTTTTCTCCTTCCCAACTATGTGTTCCTATCACCCGTGTTCCTTGTCAGAAGTTACCAATCCCACAAGCTGTGTTTAATATGATTCTGCATGGCTCTATGTATTGGTTTTACATGGTAGCAGGGGGGCTACAGGCTTAGCTTCTGTGAGAAGCTGCTAGAAGCTTCCACTATGTCCAGTGGAGCAAATGCAGGCCACCTTCAAGAGGGACCCCATGCTGGCCAAGGCCGAGTCCACCAGTGATGGTGGTAGTGCCTCTGATAACGTACAAAGCGGGCAAGAAACTGCAGAGCAGCAGCTGCAGGTGGAGAGAGGAGTGACAATATGTGAGCAACAACTCACAGACACCAAGGTCGGTGAAGGAGGTGGAGAAGGTGCTCCAGGTGCATAGGAGATATTCCCCTGCAGCTTGTGGTGAAGACCACGGTGAAGCAGGTTGTGCCCCTGTAACCACTGGAGGTTAACCAAGCAGAGATATCCACCTGCAGCCTATGGAGGACCCTGCAGCAGAACAGCTGGCTGCCTGAGGGAGGCTGTGACCCCATGGGAAGGCTGTGCTGGAGCAGGCTCCTGGCAGGACCTCTGCACCTATGGAGAAGAGGAGCTCGCACTGTAGCAGGTTTGCTAGCAGGACTTGGGACCCAGTGGGGGACCCAGAGTGGAGCAGTTTGTGAAGAACTGCAGCCCTTTGGAAGGACTCGTGTTGGGGAAGTATGTGGAGAGCTGTCTTCTGTGGAAGGGACCCCACACTGGAGTGGGGGANAGCAGGCTCCTGGCAGGACCTCTGCACCTATGGAGAAGAGGAGCTCGCACTGTAGCAGGTTTGCTAGCAGGACTTGGGACCCAGTGGGGGACCCAGAGTGGAGCAGTTTGTGAAGAACTGCAGCCCTTTGGAAGGACTCGTGTTGGGGAAGTATGTGGAGAGCTGTCTTCTGTGGAAGGGACCCCACACTGGAGTGGGGGAAGTGTGAGGAGTCCTGCCCCTGAGGAGGAAAGAGCAGTAGAAACAACGTGTGATGAACTGACTTTGGTCCCCATTCCCCCTCTGAATTGCTGGGGAGGAGTTGGGATTTCAGGAGTGAAGTTGAGCCCAGGAAGAAGAGAGGAGGGGTGGAGGGGAGGTGTTTAAAGATTTAGTTCTATTTCTCATTAGCCTACTCCGGTTTGGTTGGTAATAAATTAAAATAATTACCCCAAGTTGAGTCTGTTTTGCCTGTGATGGTAACTTTCGTGAGTTATCTCTCCCTGTCCTTATCTCGACCCCCAAGCCTTTTGTTATATTTTTCTCTCTTGTGTCAGTTTGGGGAGGGGGAGTGATGGAGTGGCTTTGGTGGGCACTTGGCATCCAGCCAGGGTCAACACCATGCTACGGTTCAGTTTCAAAATGAAAGAAACCAAACGTTAATCCTAGAGATGCCTGCAGAAGTGTAAGTCAATGTGATTAGAACATTATTAGTGCAGTTTGGGATTTATTTTTTTTTATTTTTTGCTGTGTAGAATTTTGATAGTGCCTGAGCCCATGGGATTTTAAAATGTTCTCAAAAATGTTTCTCACCATTTGAATTACTCTGTAAAGAGGCAAAGTGAAGAACTACTTCACCTTTTGCAAGAATCTTAGGGGGAGAGAGAAGAGGATCACCTGTCAGAGTGTGGTGTAGTATGTCCTGTGGCACAGGCAGAAGGGACATTTCATTGGCTCTTTTGTCAGAGAGAAATGGAAGTCTGGGCAGCATTCCCAGAATCGGTATGATGATAAGAACGCGTGCCTCCGGGTCCCTGTGCCAAATGATCAGATTTTATTGTTGCTTCCATCCATGCAAGGCAACCTGTTAGCCAGTTGGAGAGTATGGCCCGGCGAGGATCTGAAGCATGCTGGGAAAACTGACTTTGACATTTGCCTGATGGCTGAACAGCATGGAGCCTTGGGATTTTCTGATCAGTTCTTGGAACTTGGGAAGGCTTGTGAAGTCCGTGGTATCACAGCCAGCTGTATCTTTTCGGGAATGCCAAATGCAGCAGAAGGCTGTTAATCATGGGGCCAGTTGGTCTTCAGTGTCCTGAAGATAATCTGGGCTTTCCAAGGGCAACCTGCAAGTGCTGGAAAGATCAGTGGTATCTAGAACTAAATTGAGAGTCTTGAGTAGATGTACAGATGTGAAGAACAGTATGATACAAAGTGCTGGCATATTCCTTGCATTTTTAACACCTTGCAAGAATAAATTTGGTGATTGTTTGTTAAAATTCAAGGAATGTGAGCATAAATCAATTTTACAAGATAGCTTTTGTGAGTGCCTAGCCTCCCGAGCTGGAAGCTGGGGGTGATGAGCAGAATGAAGCCCCTGTAATCCATAACACCCAACTTAGGCACACACAGGTCTGTGGGGCCAGACAGGATCCACCCAGGGGTAATGAGGGAGATGACAGAAATGCTCATCAAGGCACCTTCCATCATTTGTCAGCACCCCTGACTAACCAGGGATGCCCAGGTTGACTGGAGGCTTGTGAATGTGACACGCACCTACAAGAAGGGTTGGAAGAATGCGGGGAACTACAGGCCTGCCAGTCTGACCCTGGTACCAGGCAAGGTTATGGAGCAGATTATCCTGAGTGCCATCACGAGGCACATACAGGACAACCCAAGGATCAGGCCCAGTCAGCAGGGGTTTATGAAAGGCAGGTCCTGCTTGACCAACCTGATCTTCTATAACAAGGTGGCCTGCCAGGTGGATGAGGGAAAGGCTGTGGATGTTGTGTCCCTGGACTTCAGTAAAGCTTTTGACACTGTTTCCCACAACATTCTCCCGGAGAAACTGTTTACTCGTGGTTTGGATGGTGGTATGATTTGCTACGTAAANGCAAGGTTATGGAGCAGATTATCCTGAGTGCCATCACGAGGCACATACAGGACAACCCAAGGATCAGGCCCAGTCAGCAGGGGTTTATGAAAGGCAGGTCCTGCTTGACCAACCTGATCTTCTATAACAAGGTGGCCTGCCAGGTGGATGAGGGAAAGGCTGTGGATGTTGTGTCCCTGGACTTCAGTAAAGCTTTTGACACTGTTTCCCACAACATTCTCCCGGAGAAACTGTTTACTCGTGGTTTGGATGGTGGTATGATTTGCTACGTAAAAAACTGGCCGGATGGCCAGGCCCAGAAGGTGATGGTGAGTGGAATGAAATCCAGTTGGTGGCTGGCTTCAAGTGGTGTCCCCCAGGGCAAAGTACTGGGGCCAGTTCTGTTTAGTAGGTTTATCAGTGATCTGGATAAGGGGATCAAGGAAGGGCACCCTCAGCAAGTTTGCAGATGGTGCCAAGTTAGGCAAGTGTGTTGACCTGCTTGAAGGTAGAAAGGATCTACAGAGGAATCTGGACAGGCTGGATTGATGGGCTGAGGTCAATGGTATGAGGTTCAACAAGGCCAAGTGCCAGGTCCTGCACTTGGGTCACAACAACCCCAGGCAACACTACAGGCTCAGGGAAGATTGTCTGGAAAGCTGCCTAATGGAAGAGGACCTGGAAGTTCTGGTCAACAGCCACCTGAATATGAGCCAGAAGTGTGCTCAGGTGGCCAAGAAGGCCAACAGCATCTTGGCTTGTATCAGGAATAGTGCAGCCAGCAGCAGAAGGGAAATGATCCAGTACCATGCCTGTATTCAGCACTGGTGAGGTCACAGTTTTGGGCCCCTCACTACAAGAAGAACATCGAGGTGCTGGAGTGTGTTCAGAGAAAGGCAACAAATGTGGTGAAGGGCCTAGAGAACAAGTCTCCTAAGGAGCAGCTGAAGGAACGTGTGGTTTACCCTGGAGAAAAGGAGGCTCCAGGGAAGACCTTCTGGCTCTCTACAGGTACCTGAAAGTAGGTTGTGGTGAGGTGGGGGTCTGTCTCTTTTCCTTTGTAGGGTTAGGACAAGAAGAAACTGCTTCAGCAGCCCCCCAGGAGAGGCTTAAATTGGGTATTANGGTGCTGGAGTGTGTTCAGAGAAAGGCAACAAATGTGGTGAAGGGCCTAGAGAACAAGTCTCCTAAGGAGCAGCTGAAGGAACGTGTGGTTTACCCTGGAGAAAAGGAGGCTCCAGGGAAGACCTTCTGGCTCTCTACAGGTACCTGAAAGTAGGTTGTGGTGAGGTGGGGGTCTGTCTCTTTTCCTTTGTAGGGTTAGGACAAGAAGAAACTGCTTCAGCAGCCCCCCAGGAGAGGCTTAAATTGGGTATTAAGAAAAAATTTCTTCCCAGAAAGGGCTGTCAAGTGCTGGGCCAGGCTGCCCAGGGAGGCGGTGGAGTCACCATCCCTGGAGTAATTTAAAAGACACGTAGATGCAGTGGACTTAGCAGTGCCGGGTTAACGTTGGACTTGATGATCTTGAAGGTCTCTCCCA
>VWZY01005970.1:0-13516 GCA_013399075.1 Chloroceryle aenea | reverse complement strand
CTTGAAGGTCTCCCCCAACCAGATCGATTCTATGATTCTATGTATTTTTCCTCATGTGATTTTTTATTTTTTTTTCTTTTTCTTTCTTTTTTGAATGATTCTGAACTAGCTTGCCTCGAGGACTGGGTTAATGTGCTTGAATTGTACTTCAGTCTCTTACTTCCCATCTCACCACCTGAAAACCTGATGTCCAGAGGCAGGAAAGTGATACACTTGTTCAGTCAGTTCATTTTATTTCATGTAACAGTTCTGTTGAATTTGGAAGGGCTGTTTGTTCACCAAGATGCTCTTGCTCGTGTACCTTCACTGTTCAGGGGACAAACCCACCAAGCCTCAGTTGTGCCTCAGGCAGTATGATGGTGCTGTGGGGGTCTTTGTTGAAAAGGTTTTCCTTCAGAACTTCATATTCTCGGGCATGAGCTCTGAAGCAGGATAAGGAAATTTGGTATGACTGCTTTCCCTTTAAAATTCCACTCAAATTTCACAACTATACTAGAATTCTAAAAGCAGTGTACTCACTTTTTCAAACTCTTTCTAGCTTCTGGAACTGGCTAAATTTGCTAGTGGCAGGCATGAGACGGTTGTCCCAGGTGACCACCTTTCCTGTCTTCTTTCTAGGCTAAAAACTGCAGTGCTTCATGAGGGGTAGATTCGTCAGGGTACTGGATGTTGATAGCCACATGAGGAATGCCCTTCATCTATCTCTGGTGTCACAGGTCTAATTCAGACAGAAAGACTGAAAGTTACTCTCTCCCCACCCCTTCAAAATACAGGGTAATTTTCAAAATTTGGTGTATTTCTCTAACAAGGAACAAGGTGCTTTCAGGAGGAAGAGGTCATTTAGAAAAAGTGACTGAGGTGAGGCAGTTGGGGCAGAGGGAGAATGAACTGGAGGTACAGAGTGCAAGAGAAAGCCAACTGCCAGAAAGTTGGTTTTTTTTGCTTTAGAAGAGGAGTTGAGCAAGGAATGAGTTGGATGTGGCTCTGGAGCTAGAGGAAGTGGAGCATCGTGAGGATTTGACTTGAATTTGTACCTCTTGCAGCCATTGTAGTAGACCAAGTTCTAATAAGCTGAAGATGGAGTTGTGCAAATAATTTATTCAACGGTTTTGTTTCATTCTTGATAGAACTTCTCTGGAAGATGCCATCAGGAATGACATTAGACATGTTGAAAACCAAATCCATTAATAATTAAGCATTTTGGATAACTGTATAATATAAATATTGAAGTCAATTGATTTTTATGAAATCAAGTATGTTCTTAAGTAGCATCTCATGTTGATGAAGAAATAGAACAAATAGTAGCACAGTGAGGTCACTCATGTAAATTAATAATTACGGTTAACTTCAGTCCCGTTTCTGACAGAGGCTTTGTAGTTCCCCTTTTAAAAGGAGAGATGAATTTGGAACCGCCACAAAAACTCAGTAACTCATAAAAGAGGCTGTGCCCATGTTACCAAGCAGTGTGGTGTAATAGGATCAGATTTATCAGGTGCTGAGAACCTGGCATCCACGCTATACAGGTTGTGAGGGTTTGATTTCAAGCTGCTCCTCATTCTGAGGCTGAATTCCTGTTAGTGGTTGGAGCATGTACAATGCACAGCTGAAGTTTATTCTCTGATCCAGTTTTATTCCAAACAAATCTGGTTAATGTACTTGGAGACAGCTTTGCAATGTAAAGCAAAGAAAGAAATACGGGGTTGTTTAGGAGATTGACTTTAAAAGTGCAGTCCTGATTTGATTCAAAAAGATCTCATGTAGACATACCTAAAGTTGTGCAGATCAGGAAGTTCACTAAAATAATGTTATTTGGTAAGAGAGATGGGATATCTTGACACCTGGGAGTGGGATCGCTGAACGCAGTGAGTGCTTTCAGAAATTAACAGTTCCTAAGAATTGCATCAGCTTGGGACTTGAATATCAAGAGGACGTAATTTTAAAAACAAAACAAAAAAAGGTTAGCACTGTTCAGCAGTGTCTTTACCCTTGTAAATCAGCCTCTTTATAATAATCCAGAGTGGTGTTTGTATAAATCTGATGTGATGTGATATGATGTGGGGGGATTGGAGGTGTAAAAACAGAAAGTACACCAACGTTGTTCTGTTTATAGTTGTTTCTTTTGGAGTCCAGCAGAAGATGAGCTCAAGTTCCTTGGTTATAGAGAGGAAGAGATGGCTATATTTTTCAGATTTTTTTTTTACAAGTTTACTTCAAAAAACTAAAAACCAAGCTCCACAAACACTTCTGCGTGGTAAGAATGTTTTTCCAGTTTGACCATGGAAGAAATAACAGTCAAGTGTCAGCCTGTCTGCTCAGTGGAGCCAGTTGTCTTTAAGAACTGGTGCTATCTGATAGTCAGTGTGGTTTCACATTACCATTTTACACAAATTTATTATTTATTACCAAGACTATTAAACCTCAGTGTGTGAGGAACAGTGCTTATAAATTGACACTGGGACAGAAGTATTCTGACCTTCTTGTAATGGTAAAGGTCTTTATCGTGCTTAGAAAGGAAAAGGGAATGAAAATGGATGCTGAAACTCTTTCTCTGCTGGAAATCATGCAGGCATGTGGTTCGTCCATCCCTATTCCCAGTGCTGTTGGCCTTGGCATTCAGAAATAAGTCACAAATTCTCTACAGTGTAAGATTGATTTTTATGTTGTTTATTTTAACAGCGTAGCTGGGTTTAGTGGTGTATGAGCCTTTGTGGTTATGTTTACAGTCGTAGGACTGGGACTTCTAAAGAATTAAACTCTTACGTGATCTCTTTGAAAAGTTCAGATGATGGAAATGTTTAAAAACTGGTATTGATAGAATGGGAAGAGTTGGCGATAGGTGACACGTTTAAGATGCAATCTCAGTAAAGCTGATCAGCCCAGTTGAGCTATCCACAATACATTTGAAATCCTTGGGATTTGACACGAGTAAGGCTTGCTCACACCTGAGAGTGCCAGGTAAGAGCCTGCACCGTGCCCCCCTCTAACACTTCAATGTGTGCCCATTCAAAAATACAAACCCAAAAAATCACCCCTCTCCTATTGCCAGGACTTTTTTCCAAATCCTTGGCTTACTTTTTCTTTCCAGGAGTAATCATGCCAGTGTGCAGCTACATGAAGCTACTGATGATTTCTCCATATGTTGCAGCTCCTTGTGTACTGGAACTAATGGGGTGACAGCAGTGGATTCCTACTGTGAAGCTGCAGTCTTACAGATTCTCTGGGGTTAATAAAGATTGACTTGGGCATTGTTTGCTTGGCTTTTCCACTGGTATTGCCCACAGTGTGGACATTCTCTAGTCTGCTGCCTGTTTTAATAAAATAAGTCAAGATTGGAGAAACTTGGTATCTGGAGACTTGCAAACCTGGCTGGTACAGACCGGGTGAGTCCAAGAGTTACTGGGAGAGATCAGAAAGAGTTTTCCTGTGAAAACCTATAGAGACTTTCATCACTCTTCCTCCTTGACATCACCATTCCTGAGTGAATAAATTAATGGTACAATATAAATAAAATGTAAAGCTCTTCAGTGTTTGTATTTTACAAATATGCTTCAACCCTATGACTATTAGAAATGCAGGAGTCTAAGTTTTTTCTACCTAGAAGCAGTTCACAGTAGCAGATGTCTTCTGTAATTCCTGCTACAGTATCTGCAAGGGGTGCAGTGCATATTCTGTACTATAAACTGTCAGTACTAATTCTCTGGCTGTCTCTTAAGTCAAATTCTCTTCCTGTTTTACAGATTAATAGAAATATGCATTTCCATACTATCACCGTTGAACTAATGAAGTGGAAGTACAGATGAAAACAGTCTGGAGGAAGCTTGAAGTACAATATAGGTTCATTCAGTTTCCCAGCTCTGAGGTAAGGTGAACGTGTGCGAGATTTCATTTCAGGTATTGGAGGGATAAAAAGCATATGATAAGGAGTCACCATCTCTTTCTTCGACACATTTCAGAGCCTTCTTTATTTATGCTAGTGGCAGTCTTTAATATCCTGCTGAAAGAGCCATTTGATCTGCTCCTTGCCCATGTTTTGGGTATGAAAAAAGACAGAACAGCATCAACTACAGAGACATCTGTTACACAAAGGTACATTGGAAAAAAAGTTACACATAAGACACATTTTATTTGGTACAACCTTTCTGGTCATAGTTACTACTAATGCTTTAGTTGAAAGAAAGGAGTGGTAACACAAGTGATGTGCCTGTTGGGCATCTTGTCCTCTGGCACAGTGTTTGGCTGGTACAGAATGTTGTTACTTTGGCTTTTTATTAATCCTGCTATTAATAAAATGTTTACCCACCCCCTTCCTGAATTCCACTGCTCTTAAAGGCGTTCCTGTGATGTATTATGAGCGGTTGGTTCATAGTTTGCTGCTTTTTTTTCTTTATGTAAATAAAAGGCTATGTAGAATAATCATGAAATGGCAGATTTCTGATACATCTCTGAATTCTCCTCTGCAATTTAAATCTGTTTAAAAAAGATAATGAGCACTGGTCCTTCTCCATCTTGCTTCTCACTGTTCCAGTTTTGCTTACCTGGAGCTGAGGCAGTGCCCACATAGAGTGTTTTAAAGCTGTGATGCTGTTGACCCTTCCTGTGTTTTCCCATGTGGGCAGTAGTGGCGTCTCTGGAACACGTGGGGCAGCTTCAGAGACTTACACTAGCAGGTTTCACCAATTGTCATCTGCTCATTCTCAGGGGAAGTTTACATCTCAGATGATGTCCTATTGCAGATTTTGGTCGCTGGTACAAATGAATGTTGGACCCCTTTCCAAGAAAACAGAAACTTTACTTTTAAGAGGACTCTGCCTCTTCCGCTTACAGAGATCAGCCAAGGAATCATAACCCAAATTTGACATTTATACATTTGACTGATGGAGAGAAGGATCTAGCCTCTCTTGGAGGTCACTTTTTAGAGAAATGGCTCCAAGGGAAAGGTGAGCAGTGAATTCAGCAAACCCATGCTTTATCTGTGCTGACTTACTGCTCAAAGCCTGTAACTGTCTGCATGCCGCAAGCAAATCACAAAGCTGTGAAGCTGGAACTTGCATTGACAGGTGACAAATTTGTAGTTCATCTACAGTACATTAGGTGAGGAAAATTGTCATCTGGTCTACATGCTGAACACGTCTTGATGTATATTGTGTATAATTAATTGATGCTTGACAAGACGAGAGGCAAATACTATTTCTTCTCATTCAATCATGTATTCCTAAAAAGATGTTGGATAATTTGAAGGGCAGTTGTGCTATACATCTTGCAAACAAAGCAACAGCTAGCATAGATTTAGCATACTTGTGTGCTACTCCAAAGTGAAGTACTGGGAGGCAGTGCTGAAAAGTACGGACTTTGCACTGACGTAAAACCAACAACTATTTTTTTTTTCTGAGAAAGATTTCCTCCTTTTCCTCCCTTTTTCTGACACAAACCCAAAAACTAATTTCCTCCCTTTTTTTCCTCCAGCGTAACAGACCGTTGAAAAATAAATAGCAGTTCTCAAATTGCCTCATCAATAGAGGACTCTACACATGAGGAACTGTCTTGAAAGATGACACTCTTGTGTGTCAGTGAAGAGTGTTGATTCTCAGGCCTGTAATTACAAGCAAATTTCAAAATTGAGAGGAGTGTTTGGTGAATGTGCATGCTAACAGAAGACTATATATTTTAAGAGTTATTAGTAGCAATAAATAGCAGACGTAGGTGGTCTGCTGTGGATGCTAGAACCACATCAACCACTTAGATGAGCGATCAATATGCTAAAGTGGAAGAATAAGCTGTGTTTGGGTAAATTTTAGGGGTTTATAGGATTAGAGAATGGTAGAGGGTAGACAGTAGGTCATCATACAACAGTTCTTTCATCACTGCCCTCTGTTCTTAATGATGCCACCACTCCCAAAGCATTTAGAACTGATGCAGTTCTCAAAGAGAAGTAGTGCTGTAAACTTTAATGAAAAACTTCAATCCTTTCATATAAGAGATTGGAGGAAAGGATGATCCTTTGAGACACTGTGTATAGGTGAGCTCTCTGATTTATTCAGACTACCAGTAAATGCTAATTAGTCTTTGAGATACCATCTATATTTCCCTCTTAAGTGTCTTTCAGTTGCTATCTTGAATTGAAAATTGGGTGGGTGCCCTTCTGTTAGAGGGAAAAAGAGGAGGGATTTTTTTTCTGATACAGCTGGGCAGAAGCTTTCCAGTGTCAAGTGGCAGGGCATAAGCATAGACAGTTGGGCTGAAAACTCTTGTATTTTAAAAAGGGAAAACCAAATCCACCACGCACAGCCCATCCACCTGCACATTACCTTTTTTCCCTTCTTGTCTAAAGTCTTTTCACATGGTGATAGTATTAGCAGCAGTTGCAGGAGAGGGGTTATTTAATGCTTTCCTTGTATGTAAATAGCTTACCTGGTAAAAAAGAAGGTGGCAACACCACCACCAAATTTCCCTATCTTGACACAGCTTGTTCTGTTTTTTACTAAGGCTTATGGACTTGTAAGTCAACAAGCACACAAATGGTAAGAAGGGAGCTTCTCAGAACCGAATAAAACCAAATCCTTTTGATAATCATTTCTGTTCACACGTATGTTCTACCTCCTGTCTTCATACCATTATCCTTGGTTTTCAATAGCAAGGTGACAAAGGCAAAAAAACAAGGTCAGCAAGGCCAAAAGATGGAAAAAACAATAAATACCAGATGTGGACAGAGCAGGTTGTCCAGGTACTGATCGGATGTTTTACGTACTTGCTGAGTGAGAGATCAGTGGTATTGCATTTCATAGCCTGACCTGATTTCAAGTGTATTTTTTGAGCCCATTTATGATTTTGATACCCAGAAAGCCATGTGAAATTGAGTGCTTTAGTTTTAAGCATTTGTTATATACAAAAGGTGCATTTTGTGTGCATCTAAAACTGCTGCCAGGTACTTTATTTGTTAGTTCCCAGGTGGTGTACAGAGAAATTGTGATTGTCTCTCTGGTTATCTCCTCAGTATTGAGACTCACTGATGAGATGTACAGCTATTGAATCAATAACTTCGCTTGACAGTCTTGGAATACCTTCTCACTTCTCAGCTTCTATAGTGTCTGTAGAGTTGTCATCTTTCTGTCTTTTCCTAAGCCACTGGAGGTAGAACCATCTCTTCTCATGTGATGGAGCTTGCTCAGTCAGGAGCCAGGAATACATGCCAGGTATTTCTGAATGAAACCTGCCAGTGATGAGATGGTGTTCCTACAATGGTTTTCTTACTAGCCATCAAGACTGTCTTAAGATCTTCGTTCAGTTAGGAAGCAATTACTCTGTAAGACTGGATTAGCTGCCACGGAATTTCCTTGGTGAAAAATTACTTGCTAGGAGTTAATCCCATAACAAACAGGCTGAGCCACTTTGAGTGCTAACCACAAATGGGAAATGCAAGTCAGTGTGCTCAAAGCATTTTCCAGAAGTGGAGCAACCAGAAGTCCATGTCGTCATTTGTATCAGTTGCTCAAAACAGGAAGTGCCAGTGATTCCACCCCAGAGCTCTCTGCTCTGTGGCATGCTGTCACATGTTTTCCTGGTCCTTGACCAGTATCTTCCTAAGAGTGCTTGCTTTACTTCTACCTGGCCTAGCTTATGCCAGGTTGTTCCTGTGGTGCAACTGCCTCAAACTCAGACACTGTAATCAAGAGCCTTCCCTGTTGCTAGGCCAAGATTGTCAAGTTCAGGAAGATTGAGTTAACCTCTCCAAGAATCCCTTCATTTTACAGTTTTTATATTGTCTCTCTTCAGCTCAGAAGCTTCTGGTGAAAGTGAGGTGGGTGACATAACTCAAAGAAATCTGGGCCAGTTCCTGTGTAGTAAGAGGAGGCTAAACTTTGTATCTTACTACTGTATCTGACAGTGGGAATATTGTGGGGTGACCTGGAGAACTAATTCAAGAACTTAAGGTGAGGAAAAGTATAGAGGGAATGCATTCACAGTAGAGTATGAAGAAGTTTGTATTGATAGAAATGTATTTTATAATCACACTATTGAACGTGGATACGTAATTAGAAACAACAGATTTGCTCCTGTATTGACTTAAAGTTTAGATTGAGAATGAGAATGGTAAGATGTAGTTATCTACTAAACACTAATACAGGGATTGGTTTTGGTTTCATTTCAACAGTTGCCTTTTTTTTTTTTTTTTCTTGAAGCAAAACCAAGCAGATAAATATTTCTTTCTGATTCTACTAGGAACCAGTCTTCAGAAGTCTAGGTTCCCCAGAGCTAGCTTTATAAGTAACCAGTGTCTTTCTGCAGCAGTTCCAAGGTTGTGGTGTTCTGATGAATTTCATCAAATGTTAGCTGAAATGTTTCCGAAGTGTTGTACTTCATAGAGAATTGCATGGAAATAAATCTAGGGGTCCAATTAAAGTGTATTTTAAAATAATAAACATCTACCTGTTGATATACCAAAACCTAAATTTAATTTAGACAAAGGTCCTTGTATAGTATCCTTAATCCTCATTTAAAAATGTGATTGAAACTTGCTAGTTTTCTTATTTCTAATCCAGATATATTGTTAAAAACAAAAAGTACCATAGCCAAGTGTAGGTAAGGACCTTATACTTTTCTCAGGTCCTTGCAATACTCATGTTCAGTGTTTACAACACAGTACACGAATTACAAGATCTTGAGTAATAATTCAAATCTTTTAAAACTTAAATATTCTGTTCTGAAATTTCCCTTTGCTAAAATACCCATGGTGAAAAATTATCTGAACAATTAGGAAGTAAATAGTCGTGCATTGGGTAGTCATGTGGCACTTAAACATTTTGCTATTTCTGGAAAACAAAGAGATCTGTTAATGCTACGGAATGAAATATAACTTGTTGATGCAACAAGTTAATTAAAAAAGAAAGCAAAACAAACATGTACTTTGTCACAAACTGACTTGATGACAGTAGTTATTTTTAATAATGTTATACAAATATTAGGTTGGTGTGCTTGATATGTGTATAGAAGAACAGATTTACATCTGGTTCCACTACTGCGTGCAAGCGCACCTCTTAAAGAGGATGCACCGTTTGAAGTCTTAGACTGCTAGTAAGTTTGCTAGTTACAGTTTGAAATTAGCAGAAATTGCTTGGAAAATGAGTAAGAAAACAGTGATAATATTTTGGTGCAAACAGAGGAGGTAAAAAAAAAGCAGGTGAGATGGCTATCTGCCAAAAAGTACTAAAACTTTAATTGTATTTACTACTAATCTGAAGAGCAAGCGAACAGGAGAAGAGGCAAGAGTAGCTTCAGTAAAAATAAAGCAAGTACACAGCTGTGATGTGAGGGTGATGGAAAATATTACATGAGCTATTTAGTATGAGTTTAGGGAAAGGAGAATGTAACTATTTAGGTAGGCTGAGCTGTTGTCAAATATTTGCTTTAGGGGAGAAACAGGGAAACAGGGAGCCTTCCTGCTGTTTCCACTGCAACATTTGTTTTGCTCTTCCCGCAGTAGACGGTTCTTTATTTAGTTAAAGTAGTAAGACTGATAATTGTAAAATATGAAAACATTCCAATAGATAAGAAATGGAGAAGCAGACATCAGTGTGAAGTTTTAGAAACATGTTGGCAGAAAAAAGGTGTCTGGAAAGCTGTGAGAGAGTGTCATCTTAGTGCACAGCAACCTGCTAGAACCTGAGCGTTACCCATCTGGTCTCATGAACCCAGTTATTAGTACCTGCAGTGCGTGCAGATAGGTAATTAAATGGATGTCTCTATCTTCTGCAACTCTCTGAATGCACAAATTAAAAAGACAACATATTTAGGACTAAGTACTTGGCTTAATTTAGCCCTTAGGACTAAGTACTCAGTTAACACTTAGCCCTTTAAATTCTTGCCTCTCAGTGAAAACTTCTCTGGAGTAGTGTTTAATATGTATTAAAAAAGAGCATTCATGTGGGTGATCAAATGCATAAGTTACAGGGAAAAAAAAAAAAGCATTTGCCTGCATTTGTGTGCGTTGGGTACAAACTTCTGAATAAAAGAGCAGCCTCGTGTTCCTGGGTTTTAACATGAATTTTCTGGAAGCTGTGGTTCCCGAACAGTAATGAGGAAGTTTCTCTGCAGTGATTATTCCATGTTTTGATATATGCTGGCCATCTTAAGTTTTAAATGTGTGCAGTTGGTCACAGTTATTGACAGCAAATTTGAATCTGTTAAGAGTAATGCTAGAGGGGTCAGTAGCCCCATCCACTAAGAGACTTTCCACAGTGAAAGTGGAAAGCTGCACTTGATCATGCTTCAGACACATGTTATTGTTCTTCTTCCAAGATCTAAAACTTTTTAGGCTGTCAGGTAGCGGTAGGACTGGAGGGAATGGATTAAAACTGGAGGTGGGTTGATCCAGACTGGACGTTAGGAAGAATTTCTTCTCCATGAGGGTGGTGAGGCACTGGAACAGGTTGCCCAGAGAGGTGGTGGCAGCCCCATCCATCCCTGGAAGTTTTTAAGGCCAAGCTGGATGTGGCACTGAGCAACCTGATCCAGTGGGTGGTGTCCTTGACCATGGCAGAGGAGTTGAAACCAGATGATCTTTAGGGTCCCTTCCAACCCTGACAATTCTCTGATTCTATGAAAACGCCTGTTCTCATTTGAACACGTTGCTTCAAGTTGCTGGTTTTTGGAAAAAAAACCAACCAGTTGTTTCAACTATCAGGTAAAGCACATGAAAACTTTACAGGAACAGTTTGGTCCTAGGCTTTCAGTGGAATGGAAGTGATGAGAGCTCTCTGCCTGTACAGAGGAGGCTCCCTGAAGTCTTTGAGGTGGCAGTGTATGAGAAGAGGGACATTTATAGAGGTGTCTTGGGGAAGTTCTGTGTAGTACATTATCATGAATTTGCCAAGGTACACTTGTTCACTTTATTCCTCTTGGTAAACTTGTTCTTTGGTGATATCCCCAGTCTTTCAATTAACAAGAGTTTTTGTAATTGAAGGAAAAAAAAAAGTTTCTTTGTCAGTCTTCTAAAATTAACATCAAAAGTTCTGTTCTTAATGCCACCATACATCAGTAGATGGTACTTTCCCCTCCCCTGCCTATTGCTCAACCAGAGCCTGAGCAGTAGCTGAACCCTGATGTGGATGGACATAGTGTCATGAAAAGAAAGCATACTGCCACCTCTTCCTCTGACTGGGAAGAAAAAGCATCCAAAAAGAGCTGTTTGAAGTCTTGAGCCTGTTTGTCAGAGGAGTTCATTAGAATTGAGCAAGTCAATCTCCTCGTTCCTTGGTCTTGGAAATGTTACTTTTAAAAGTGTTAGTACATCTGAGAATTTGAAAGCTGGTAAATGGATGAGCTGAAATTAATTTCTCAGAAAACTAAACCAGTGGTCTCGGTGGCAAACAGGTATTTAGTCTGACTGTTTGCTCCTGAAAAAAAGAAAGAGATTATTAGGTAAGTCCTGCTGAAACTGAAGGAAAGGGGAAGATTCACAACTGAAAAAGATCTTAAATAATGATGCATACTTCTCTAGAAATGCTTGAGATTGAAGCTGCTGTTACTACAAGGGGAGCAGTTATTCCTGGGCATGTAATCAGTTACAGATTTGTTACCTGGGAGAAGTATATTCTCTACAGTCTACATACACAGTCTGTGCTGTACATGGCACTCTGTGCCAGGGCATGAAGAATATGAAAACTGTGCTTCAGGTAGAGGAGAGACACAAAAATAGCTTAATGTATGCACTGGGGCATGTGAGTAGCAAAATGCTCCTAAGGCTTATGAAAGAAGTTTTTACAGTTTTCTTGTGGAAGTGGAATTTGGATAAAATATGTTCATGTGCCCATCTATGCCACGAGTAGAGCTGTATTTATAATACTGTGCTTATCTGCTCTGTTGTTTCAGTACAGTTCTTAAATGTGTGAAACATTTCAAAGAAAAAAAGGAATTGAAATACTGCTCAGGAGGTGACAAGTGGATTGGTTATTGAAGATACTGTTCGGCGTTTGATAGAGGAGGTTCAGTAATGCTGAAGCTTTTTGGCCCCCTTTTTCTGCCCAAAGTAATTCTTTATTCTTTTCAACTTGCAACAAAAATGCCTTCCCATTATGGAATCTGTGGTTTTCCCGTAACCCTCAATTTTTTCTTCACAGATTTAATTTGAACCAGCCTTAGTTCTGTCTTGTTGAAGGTGATTAATGTAGATTAATGTGATTAAAGAATCAGGAAAAAAAGAAAGTTCGATAGTGGAGATAGGGAAAGAAAAAATGACTTCTAGATGCAGTAACAGCCTTGACAGAAATAACGTAAGTAACATAGGAGATGATTGTAAGAATGGGATCTTGAATGACTGGGGACTAATTGAGTTTCCAGAGTTAATGAAGAGGTGACTCAGGAAGTGGGTGGGTTTACTTTTAGGATTTTTAGCTTAAGGAACTGTTGAGGCATCAGAGGAGATGCCTATAAGTTTAAGGATGGTGGGGGAACGGGGGAAACGTTTACAATAAAAAACAGAGTTCAAAAGATTCCTGCAGTACTGAGTATGGGCAGTAAAGTCACACACCACAAGGGTTGAGCTGGGAAAGCCAGCGAAACTGGTAGGGAAGGAATATATGGTGTAATGTCTGTACTGGCTTCGTTTCTCTTGTCTTAGCCCAGTTGCTTTCTTAGGCTATGGAGAGGAAAGCAAAGATTTGAATGAAAAAAAGAAATCAAGAGACTTTAGTAGCTGATTGTGAAGTTTTAAGTTTTCAATCTGAAACAGAACCAAACCAAACCGGCCACTACTTATGCAGGTTGATGTTTTGTGATTCTTAGGTCTACTGTGCAAGAGCTGTTGAAAAACATTTATTTCTTAGTGTATTTAAAAGAACCTTTTTTTCAGAAACTATGGGAAGAAGTGGTGTGATTGCTTGAATACTAAGGGGAGCGATACCACTAATGAAACTGCTAAGCTCTAAATATTTTGATCTTGAGCTTTCTAGTCATGCTTGCGTGGGTTCTTGGTTTTAAATTTGTGTGGAAAAAAATTAACAGTATTGCTTTAGCACTTCAGTGCAGGGAAAGAGGTGACTGTAGCTGCTGAAGTATAAACATTACCTTTGAACTGTCTACTTATTGGAAGATTACTGTGTTTGGATTTAGAAATGTCTTTGAAGCTGTATTTGATGAAAGTACCTTGTTTAAACTGAGGAGTAGTCGGTGTGCATGTGCCTGCCATGTTTCCGTAGTTATTTAACCAACGGACCTACAGTGCACTTCGAGTTTTCCTTTGGTTTGCAGTAAAATGTATTTTCATCTCAGCAAAACCTGTAGAACTCTAACAAGTTAAGATAACCTCAGACACATACATCCAGAGGCCTGTAATTTTTTTCCCAGAGCAATAGTATTTACTTCACAATTAAAAGTTAAGTATTGCAGATGAAAAGGAGAAACTAAATGCAGTGTAGAATTTATTTTAGCTTATTTGTATTGTGGAAGGACTTTATTAATAGAACCATTTCATTTAGTATTTCCAGTATTTGTGAAATAGTTCAGAAGGCCAATCCAATCCTGG
>VWZY01005969.1:178519-204199 GCA_013399075.1 Chloroceryle aenea | reverse complement strand
TCTGGTTCACTAGGCCTGTGTCACANGGTTCACTAGGCCTGTGTCACAGCCTAGCTCAGCAAGCCACTCTTCCACACTGCCTGGCTCTCCCGAGGTCTGCCGGGCTTTGCCAGTCTTTGCCGGGCTTTCCCGAGGTCTGCCGGGCTTTGCCAGTCTCTCAATATATTCTTCAATAACCAGAAGTGATGATGGAAAAAAAAAGCAGTTAAATATCATTCTTTCCTGGTGTTCCAGTATCTGTCTCCATTCATTCTTGCAATCACACACACTGTGTGCATATATAATATTACTCCTTATAAATATATTTTCAGGGAAGCATATGTTTTCATTCTTTACAGTTAAAGTATTCAAAACATTTAACTGAATTAACCATTTGGCTTTTCTTCCAGTATTGAATGAGGTTCACTAATCCTGATGAGCTACATTTCCCTCTCTCCATGACCAGCTTATGAAGTCACTCAGAACCTTTATGAGAAATAGAAGTTAAGGATAATGAACTGTCTGGATGACCACAACCAGAGTTTTAGTAAACATCTCAGTGTCCAAACAGAGACCAGTAAGAAGTGGCATCCCTCAGGGAGCTGTATTGGACTGGTGCTGTTCAGTATCTTTATTAATGACAGAGAGAGAGGGATTGAGTGCACCCTCAGCAAGTTTGCAGAAGGCAGCAAGCTGACTGCTGCAATTGTAGAATGTCTTCAAAGGGAGGACATAGAATTAAAATTATTCCTTCACTCTGAATAGGCTCCAGCTCATGATTTTTGGTACTATCCAGTGAAGGGATGGATAACTGTCTGGCTGGAGCTCTGAGCAAGCTGCCCTAGTGGGGGGTGTTCCTGCCATTGGCAGGGGGGTTGGAACCAGATGATTTTTAAGGTCCCTTCCAACCCTGACAATTCTGTTACAATAACACCTGGGCAAAGGAGAGGAGTGTACATGTTTTTCCACGATTCAATTCTAGTACTGTAGACCTAGAGGTCTTTATTAATGAGCTGTAGGAGATTCCTAGGCTTCATTTGTCTCCATTTTTCAAAGAAAGCTTTTGGGAAATTCCAGCCTATAAATGCTTAGTGTAAAGGATCCTTTCTGAGACTCAGTAAAATGCTGAGATGCAAGGGAGGGGCATTTATCCCACAGTATTTTCAGTTAGATACCTTAAGTTCATGTATCTGGGACTAATTTTTGTAAGAGCTACTGGAGATGCCTAGGCTTAGAGAGTGGGCTTAAAAGTTAAATGAGTTAAATTAAGGACTGACAAGTTTTATTCCTTTTGGGAAGACATTCACTTAAAGGTGTTTATGTGAGTTTGCTGGGTTTGTGTTGCAGTTATGATCTATGGATGAGATTTCCAAAGTTGTCAGATTTGATTTGGTGACTAGTTAAAGGCATGTAGTCTGGGGGTCAAGGGTGATTCAAAAAAACCTCATTTTACCTCAACAGGAGTTCACTTTGTGAAAATCTTGGTCATATTCTTGTCAAGAGGATGCTTGCTATTAACTTCAGTGAAGCCTGGTTTTCCATCCAGATAATTTTTCCTCTAAGATAATCAGCCATGACAACTGAGGAGAGGAGAGCTTTAGAGTATTCTCTTAATTATATTTTACATGTTCATTTTGCAATAGGCATAGTTGTGGCTGATATTTTAAAGAATAATATAATGAAGCTTTGAATCTGCAACAGTCTTTTCTGGTTTAATACACTTAACAAATACAGACTTTGTCTTATGAAGGTAGAAATTCTACACATAGAAAGTGGTGCATGTTATGGAGAACTAAAATTCAAAAGGTATATGCACCCACAGGAAGCTATTTAGACCTAGAAAAAAATGAGGAAGTTTATAGCAGAGATATTTTTAATATATGATGATTTAAAATGTTTTAAGTACATGGTAATGTAGACTTCTGATCCTAAAATGGGATAAAAGCAAGATAAAATTTACCAGCATATTTGACAGCTAGAGATGTAAGTAGCTCTAAACATTAGTTCTTATTTTAGTTCCTGTTTTTAAATCAGTTCAAATTGGAAGTTCAAAATAAAACTATGATTGTTTACTGAGTTTTTTGAATAAAAGATTATTTCTCAACAAAACTGACACATATATCTGAGCACATTTATAATCACATAAAATTTTATTAGCCAAACTAGCTCTATTCCAGTCTCAAGAACTTTGCTGCATTCTCAATATACTTTTCCCATACTGTCAGGTTTGATTTAACTAAATAATACTTTGACCAGTTGAAGCAATGCGTTCTGTCACTGAAAACTTTTTCTGTAATGTATTCCTGATTATCACTGTTTATTGGAGCTTTTCAATGTCTGACTCATTTAATGAGTACAACAAAAGAAAATAAAGTTACTTTTAAGTGAGAACTATCCTTAAAGGAATGTTGATCCAGGTCTGTATAAAAGGCTGGATTTCCACAGGACAATTTTATATTTAAGAGTTTAATTATAACCAAATTTTGACTTTCATATGCCTTTCAATCCCACTCGTTAATTCCAACAACAAGCAGCAAAACACCTCTAACAAGGATTTTCTTTCTTTGAACAAAAACACACACCCACCTTTTGAAAATGAATCCACGTCATCCTTGTACTGTGCAGTGAAGAATGAAACATGCACCTTTATGTGAGTTTGACTGGAGGTATTCTGGAGCTGTATGTGGAGCTTCTTTCTTCTCAGAAACATATGGACACAACACCTTGGTCAGGAGTGAGGTGGTTCTAACTTGAGTCTCTCTCCACTAACCAAATCTAAAAGTAGGTGAAATAAGTGGACATGTACTTTCAAGTAACATCCTTTAGCACTGAGGTTCAGTGGGAGAACTTAGAAATCAAGATCCTTGTTTGTGTTTCATCTGATCAAACCCATGATCTTCTCTATGGCAGCAGGATGTATTTTGTATTCAGAAGAATTGCACATTTTCTCAGATGCAAAATAGAAATCTTTTTGTGCCTCTGCTGGGCTACCAGCATGGTCATCACAAAGAAGAACAACAAGGAATGGCATGATTGGGGTAAGTGTATGGAACAGTGAGCAGCAGTGACTCATACCATAGCAACAATGTGGTTTAAACTGAGTTTTGCTTACACGGCAAGAACTGACAACCCTAAACTTTGACTGAAATGTTATAAATTCATGATTATGTGAGGAAGTAGGTTCTCCATGTTATCCTGATTATTTATCTCAATAGTTTTTTCTCACCATTAATATTGAGTTTTAAGTTAAATGAACAATGTCTGAAAAATGTAAAAAGCTGTTCACTGAATGTTGGAAAGTTTAGGCTAATTTTTCTAGATTTCTGATATCAGGCTTGAACCAGCTAGTTAGTAGTGACACCTTCAAACTTGAACCTGGCTTTTATTACTGCCAGTCATATCCTTGGGGGAAAAAAATAAAGCTTGGTAAAACCTTTCTGGGACATATATCCTACTGTATAACAGTAAATTGAGAGCATTTCAGAGAATTTCAGATCCTATACACTTACTGTCAATTTACTGATAACTATTTATGCAACAAACCCAAAAAGAAGTGGTAAAGATTGTCTTCCAAAAGGTGTATGACTGCAACAGCAGATTGTGGTGCTCTGGTGATCAGGCACATGGAACAAAAATCCAGCTATGTTAAGAAATGTATAAACCATATATATAGGCAGAGATGAAAAGAAGTGATGAGCAGTGAAGTATTGGGAAAAAAAGATAATCTGAAAATATTCCCTTGTTCTTACACTTTCCCCTCAATGCCTTTGACCATTGTCAAGGAGATAATATCAGGTTGAGGGGATTATTGGTCTGATCCAGCACACCTCAGGAAGGATTAAGGCATGGGATATAGGAGAGAGTGAAGCACGGGACATTTGAAGTCCTTGGCAAAGGATCTGCACTGGAGACTTTTTTGACAGAGTACTGCCACATATTATTATATGAAGTACAGATTCCTGTGTGAGAAGTTTCCCTTCCAGGATCAAAGCCTAGCTTTACAATTATGCTGATGAAGGTATGATTTATACTCACCACACTTCAAATTACCTTCCTTTACTGCTTTTACTTCCTTCAAGGCACTCAGAACTTAAATAGATCTTGTCAGCCTCCCATCTGCTTCCAGTGGCAGCCAAGGGGCAGAAACATTTATAACAACAGTAGTGAGGCTTGAAGATTACATACCTTCCATAAGTATTCATCAGTAATTAGGAAAAAAGGCCTAAATGACAAAAGGAAATATTTTTATTCTGAAAAAGAGTAGCTATTCTTTTACTGTGAGTTCATTGAGACAAGAATGGGAAATGCCTTCATGCATCAAACAACTGGAATAGTGAAAGAATCTTGGGAAGCTTCAAGGTCACTTGGTGCATGTGTTTGTTTCTGTCTATATGTGTAAAATGTTTATGTGAAGTACTATCCAGGAGACAATGTGATGTTAACTTTAGGAGGGACAAAAGATCCACTGGCCAAGGCAAGTTTAGATATAAATGCAAGTCATAAAAGAACATTCTAACTTAAAAAGTGTATCTAGGAATTGGAATTTTCATCCTTCAGTAAGGTCAGAAATTCTAGAAAATAAAAATGTTTTCCACATATCCATTTAGGACTAACTAAAATCAGGGGAGATTTGAACAGCAAGAAACACACGAAAAGGATTTCTGATTCTCTAGTAAGTTGAGTCCTTCAAGTTGTAGTTAAAAAACGATTGCCATGGTGTTAGGAGCTGAAGCTCCTGTGTTCTAAATTTTCATTTAAAGAATGCACTCAACTGCATAGTAATAATTAACTGCTGCAAATATTGCATGAACAATCTTCCACAAAACATTCTTCCTATTAAATTCAGGAAATTTTTGTCTATGCATCATGATACATATCCTGCTGTTTCTCTACCTCTTAGCTATTAGAGATTACATACTATTTCATTTATTCAGCCATCATGAAATATGAAATACTAAAAATCCCTCAAATAAACAGAGGCAAGAAAAATTTTTGGCATGGTAAGGAGTTCTGCAAAAAATATATTTATAAAGAAACCACCTTAATTTTCTTCTGCAAAAGAAGCAGGCCTGTTTGCTTGTCTCATATCAGTTTGTACTGGCATCCAGACAGACTTACAGAATGTGTAGCTATAACCATCACAAAATGCTTACAAAAATAATATGGCATAAAGTGCTATCTCTCCAGAGAGATTTAACTTTAGCTGAAGCCTTTTGCTGGGTTCACCTTGTCCTATAATATGAGTGAGTATAATATGTTTTCTGAAACTCTGGATGTTTCAGATAAATGTAGACTGGGCAGCTGATGATTCAGTCTTGACATCAAAGCAATGTATCTACTTTTCTGAAAGTCCCAGAGGAAAGCTGCTTGTACCTGTCTTCCTTAGGGAATCTGATAAGGTTAGACATTAAGTTTTTAGTAGGAGCCTAGATAATGCATTATAAAATATGACATCTCAAGAAATCAAAAATTTACCCAAAATGGAAATTAATAGGAGGAGAATTATATATACTACTTAACTGCTAACAGAGGTAAACCAAAAATTAATTTTTTTTTTTTTATTCTAAATAAATTAGTCTTTAGAAATCTAAATGCTACTGAAAGCTTTCAGTAGAAATTTTGCTTTCATTCGTTTCAGTCAAAGAATATTTTTCAGATAGATTTAAGGATATTTCTTTTGATGATGATTTTTTTTACCTACATCTAAGCCAAATATTACCAACAGAAACTTGTCTGTAATGAGCATGAAGTGTGATCTAAAGCAATGTTGCTCAGAGGACAGTCTTTTCAGCTAAACAAATAAAAATTGGCCTTGCAGTTTTCAAGACAGACTTTATGAAATGGTAAACAAAGTACAAGGAAATTTTTGAGAAGCCTTTAAGTGGAGTCTACTTGTCAAGGTTTGAACACACTTGCAATTAACTGAATAACTGTCTCAGGTTAATTATCTATGATTAACTTCATGAATATGTTTTTTTTTAAGGAGAAACTCTTACCATTTAAATATATGTCGAGGGGACTGTATTTATTCGTTTCCTGCATGCATGTAAGGTTGATTTTTGTAACCTGAAATACTTGGTCCCATGTTCAGAACAAGAAATCAGAACAAAACAATGTATTTTATCTGAATCTTCACTTTGGAAAGAACTTTGTTCAGATTCTAAGCTCCTATGTCCAAAATTATCTCAGAGTAAACATGACCCTTATTCTTCATAGAATCTTTAGGCAATTAAACCGAACCACATTTCTCTATTTTTGAGGGAGATATTATTAATTTCAGATTTTTTACTATTTAAAAATGAAATAAATGGAGAGAGTAATGATTAATAAAGAAACAGCTGAGTAATAGCTAGGTAGGCTTACTTATCATAAATAAACTAATAAATGGTTTTTGCAAGCACAAGATCAATGTGATCTCATTTGCTATTGCTTTCAAAAAAGAGAAGAAAGATGTACTTATAACCAAAATATATTTCTTACTATTTGCTATTTCACATTAAGTTTCTTGGTTCTATGAGGTTTTTAGAAGAAATACACTTCTGTATTTTAGACAGTATATTGTTTTGGTACTGAGGAATGCAATTCATTACACAGAAAATAGCAACAACATTACTGTCTCACCATTGTTTTGTTTGGTTATCAGGTTACATTTGTTTTACTATAGCTGAGTTAATGAGAACAACATTTAAGTTAAACAAACAAACATTCAGTTACCTGGGGGAAAGAAATATCTGTTTGCATTCTATGTAACTATAAATATATGAACTACTATAGCATTACTAAAATGTAATACTTGTTTATTTTCCTCAGAAATTAAGGCATTTAAAAGTTGCCTGCCATTGCACTACAACACCACATAAAAAGGCAGATCTGCCTCAAGGCCACAACACTCTTCTAACATCTAAATTGTACAAACTGCAGCTCTTGTATGGGGATTCTAAAGCACTCCAATTATGAGATAAACCAGGTTTCCTAGGAAAAGTATAGGGGATTGTGAGTAGATGCTTGGCATGATAACTAGTCACAGCAGGAAAAAAAAAAAAAAATAAAAGTACAATTTTTTATTCAGTTTTCTAACACAAAAAGAAATGCTTCTTTCAAGTAAAACTCAAACTATAAGCTGCTACTCCAGTAGGAACAGTGGAGGATCCTTCACCTTCATCAATCTTTTGTCCGAGTTTCTAAATGATATACTGTGAGGAAAAAACCTCAATAAACAAACCCAGCAGTTGTAGCAGAATGCCACCCAGTTCCAACAACAGCCTGCTCTGTGCTCTGCATTAGTGAATGGCTGCTACCACACACTGTTCCTTCTGGGAATGCAATTACATGTGCCCTAAAGGTCAGAGAACATTTTGTAACACTCGGGAAAAAATTAATTTTATTTTGACCCATGGAACCAAATGGATGATTAGAACCAAAGCTTTTATGCAAATTTCCTAATGGGTCTGCCTTGTCAATTTGCCAGGCACTCGTGGATCACGTACGAAGGAATCCATTCACACCCTACAATGAGTGACACTCAAAGACTGCTCCCATTAAATTTACGTGACAGCCTCTGTTTGAAAGGCAAATATCAAAGGAAAGGTATTGGATTTATGGAGTTTGCCAGGTACAAAATGATACCACAAACCTTTGTGCTTTAGCAAAGGAGAGTTCTTCAAGCTCTCTCTGTAAGTATGGATATTCACCTACATAACAACAAAGACTACACTTTTGTGCCAGTCTGGGCTATAGGAAGCTCAGTAGCCAGATTTCTTCTAGCTTTTTAGGAAGTAATTGTAATTAGTTGAAGAAAGGGCTTGTCCTCTAACTTTATTTTCCTATGTCCATATGGGATGAAGAGTGTTAAAGAAACCAATGACCCAGTTTTCAGTACAACCTAAACAAGACCAGCATGCAAGTGCAGCACTGTGTCAAAATTAATACAGAAATGGACCAGCCAAGGCACAGAACATGCTCAACCACCCTCACCATATTGTTGAGAAGAATGGTGAGATTTTGCTCACTCGTGGAAATCAATTAGTCCCTTCCAGGCAACTACTAGGCAGAATATTTTATTGTTCGTGTGCTGCCTGAGGTTGCCCACTATATGCACTATATGGTACAATCTGATGGAGCTTTTTTTAAGATCTGGTGTTTTTTTTTCTCTGCTACCATTTCTAACTTGCTCAAGTCCATAACATGAAGTGACAGATACAACAGTTTAAACACAGAGCAAAATCTATTGAAATAAAAAAGAAAAACTTAGATCCTGATTAATTAGACTGCTGGATAAAACCCCATTTCTGGTTGAGAAAAGAACTGAATTCTGAATCTATGTATTTTACTTTATGCTTTGATGTTGACTATGAGCATTGGTTCTTTATAGAGTAAGATAATTTGTTGCACCACAGTGGTATGACCACATTCAGCAATAAAATGATGTTCACAAAGGTCCATTCAGGTGGAATTTAGAGACCTCATGGACCATCTCAAGAAAACATCAGCTGGCTACAGTGTGTGAATTTTCAGATAATAGCTACAACTGTATTGCATGGCATGCTCATTAACCCTCTGGCTATGGCAAAACTGATGTGGCTAACTTCTGCCAAAAACTATGGGACACAGAAAGGAGTTAATCCTTTGGTTGTTGGTTTGTTTGTTTTTTTTTCCTAGCACTGCTAAAGCTCCCAGTTTGTTAGGTTTGTTTGAATATCCAGCTTATTTAGACTGTGCTGAGTTGTAATATTGATTTTTTAATAATCTCCCAAGACAGAGGTTTCTAGTGAGGTGCATCCCTGCTAGCCATGCCATGAAGCATGACACAACATTATATTAGAAACACAGAATCATAGAACTGTCTGGGTTGGAAGGCACCTCCAGAGGTCATCTGGTCCAACTCCCCTGCTGAGAGCAAGGACAGCCTCAGCTAGAGCAGGGTGCTCAGAGCTCTGTCAGCCTCACCTTGAATGTCTCCAGGGATGGGGCCTCAACCACCTCCCTGGGCAACCTGTTCCAGTGCTCCATCTCTCTCATGGTAAAGAACATCTCCTTATTTCTAATCTAAATCCTCTCCTTTCTAATTTAAAACCATTACCCCTCATCCTTTCTCCAGATAGTCTCAGCTAATAGATGTTAAGTGGTTTCACCCAAGGCCAAATGAAGCATTTCTTCCCTTTGGATTTCTCGTGTAGCTACAGAAGTGGCTCAGGACAGTATCATCCAGGTCCCAACGCGGTGGTGCTATTATGCGAAGAATGAACAACAAAAAATGGTGGTTAACTGATGACAAGCAGAGGCAGCAGAAACAATGTTGCAGTCATGTAGAGAGGGTAAAAACAAAAAACAAAAAAAAAAAAACCTAAACCAACAGGAGAAGTAAGAAAAGATGCAGAAGTGCTGAAGATGGGGAGTGTAGGTGTGCAAAGAATATGTGCAACCCAGCTGATAGGAGAAAGGTCAAAAAAGTCAACAACAGCAGCTTGGGGGATTGTGACAAAGTAAACAGAGCAGACTCACAAGTTCTGAAAGCTGTTCCTAGATAAGCCTGTGTGAAAAGTCCCTTAAATAGTTTTCTTCCCAAACCTGGAAACTGAGTCCATTTTAGTCCCTGGAAGAGTCTGCCCAATGATGGTCTCATAAACAATTGTCACTCATGGTTCATGGCTGACGTGAACTGAAGCCCATTCACAACAGTCAGTTTGGCTATAGCTATCCTGTTTCAGCAGCTACAGGAGTTTACTAGCATAGATCTGAACAATTCCATGGATCATTTGCCTCTCTGTCAGTCAGTGGTCTGAGGGACTTTACTGGAGTAGCTGTAACCTACAGCTGTGAAGGACTTGCATCATTTCACTATACTGCGCTATTTCTCCTTTCCTAAGCATCTCACACCAAAAACTTCCCTATTCCTAGAACAGGACAGAACTGAACTGAATAACAGTACAATGATCTTCTTGTTTAATTAAATGGTATAGATGTAACCCTACAGTTCACAAATGACTCTCCACAATAAATCTTTAATAGCCATATCTGGAGGTAACTTTCAGAACTCTGAAATGTATTTGTCCCACTCCTCTCTGACACTGCTCACACCAGCAATGGTCATCAAAGAAGCATGACTATAGATCTGTCCTATGTAGTTATGTTTATAAGGAGTCCTCTTCCCTCAGGACATATATTACACACACCAAAACACACATACTTACAGATTTACTTCCACATAAAATATGCACAACATACGACCATGTTTCAGTCCTAAATACCCTGTTTTCTAAATATATTAGTTATTATTTTCATATGGCTTCTTTTTTTTCTTCATATTCTCCTTTGTTACTGATTTCTTTATATTGAAAGATATAGAATTTTTCAGAACAAAGATATTTAGAGAGAAATACTAGGCAATTTTCAGTATAATGCTTCCTGCAGGCTAACTATTCATTTGATACAATCTTAATCCATTACATTTGCTCTCCTTTTAAGTTGGATCATTTTTGCATTTGTTTAAAATGTAAAATTATAATCTATCACTATCCTTTTATTAAACACAAAGCAGCAAACACAAAAACCAGTTGCTTGCTATTCCTGAGACAGGCCTTTATACTCCTGTCCTCATGTTGCTTTGGTTGACAAGATCAGTCGTGTTTTGGCTGAGATGTGAGGTATTATCCTAAATTTAACATTGTCACTGCTAAAACAAGAATAAAGTTCACTGTTCAAAGCCCTCCAAGAAAAACTACTTGGTAAGAGTTTTAGAACATAATTATTCAGCCTTACGCTGAAATTCCTCCTTATGCTCTCTCTGTTGAAGCTGTCAGTCAAGATCCAGAGCTCATTTTATTCCCTGCCTTATATTCATTAGTCTGAAGTGTGAATGGTTGTGTTGACCTACTTTAATACATTAATGTATACCAGTGCTTAAACAAAGTGACATCTGTATTTTCAACTTTTTCAATTGTCACTCACATGATGACTAATAGTATGTAATGATGCTTGGCTACTGCCACAGAGGTAAAAAGATCAGTCTCTTTAGCATTCTATTTCTCCTTTCTTTGAGGATTTTGTGATACTGACATCAAGGGTTGTGGGTCCATTAATTTTAGACATTTACAAAATAGACTTCTACATGTCAGGAACACATCTAGGTCTCTGTTACAGCGGATTAGCTGGTCAGATGAAGCTTGGATGCAATTACCTGATCAAATATATATTCTGCATCACAGTGGAATGGATAAATATCTGAAAGCCACAGATGTCATTGAGTAGGTCTTGACAGAATACAATATCTAGATACTCTAGTTTAAATGTTACGCCTAGACTGCAGGCACCTTAAGGTAAGCAAAGTGATGCCAATTTTGATTATCAGAGACAATTTCAATACCAAAAGATTTCAGCTGTAGATGTGCTGGTTCAGTAGGTCAGCAGCTAATACCTTTACTCATAAGCAGGATGTATTTAATGATTCAATCTGACATTTCTGTAAAATATGATGCCATAGTATTTAGTGAAACTAATCAATTTTTTATTCTTAGTTTGAAATAAATTATTCATCATTTTGTTTGGCACTGGATGAGAAGTATTTATAAAACATAAATTTTTAAAGGATTCAAAGTGCTTAATTGTTACTTTGTCATGTTCCTTTGGAGGTAACACCCTTTTTTTTCACTGATGGGTTGAAATCAGGCCTTTTGTTAGCTTCTTGCATGACCCTGTCAGAAAGTATAGCACATCTTCATTGAGCAGACATACTTTCAGTCCATGAGAAGGATAATTCTTGATTAATCTTGTTTGCTGTCATTCACACAAAATGTTTTTATGATAATAGGACTAATAATTACATTTTCCTTTACATAATTTATAGTCGCACAAAAATTAACAAAAATACATAATTTCAGTTCTTCATCTTACTGATAGCATTGTTCTTTTCTTCAGGGAGCTGATGAAGAATGTATACAATCCATGGGTAAAAACTGACCTGAATATTAACATTCAGATTCTGTAGTTTTTCTTGAAACAATTCAGATGATAAAAAGTATTCCTTTGATTCAAAGATCATTTTTCACTAATGTTCATAAAGGTTCTCATGAATTTCTCCTCTCTACAGTTACCTGTTAGCATCTTGAACCTTAGAAGAAACTCCTTTTTTTTCCTTTACCCCCGATGAACTTCACCAGACCCATCCTCCAGCACTATTTCCTAAACAGAGAAAAGTCTTCCCACACTTTTGCTCTCAGAGCAGAGAATCCCCATTTGCAGGTTGAAATACCTCCTGAAGAACTTCCATAGGAATGGGTGCCACATGCCTGATTTCCATTTTCCTCTGTTGCTCTCAGACAGTCTGCCACCAGCAGCAAATACAAATTTCTGATAGCTTGAGTGCTCCATCCTGCAGAGAGCAGCTGCAGTCACCAGGGAATAGCAGAAGTAATACAATACAGGTAAAGCTGGTCCTGAGATTTGTATCCATGTCTACCATTACTCACACAAGTAGATTTTATGATGTTGCCATTTTAGATTTTTCTGTTTTAAGAGCTTGCTACTGTAGATGTTGTTTCCTCTTTCAGTAGCCCCTGGAGTGTCTCAGATATTACTTTATGTTATTGATAGCGGATGTGGACATGGTCCCTGTGGTATCTGGGACATTTGTTGTTGAACTGCTATCATTTACTGTTAAATCTAATTTGAGAAAAGCAACCAACTTCATTGCACATCGTGTATGTATTAGAAAAATAAAAGAACCAAACAGTAATAAATCAAAGTAATGAAAGTAGTAGGTTGCATTCAGTGGAGTCACAGACTGCTCAATTGCAGACCCTCTAAATCGTGCCCAAGCTCTCCAGACACCAGCGGTCTTCAAAAGGTCTCATTGTGAATTTTTCTGCTGTGAAACACAATAAAGTAGTGTTCTGAAGAACAATGAAACCAATCAATTTCAAAATTTTTAACACAGTAATAAAAACACATTTCATTTGTTTTATGGCTCAGGCATAGCTGTCGCTGACATATAGAGAATCAGTTTGGAAATCCATAACCAGTCTTATAGTCTACAAGGGAAGTTGCCACACCAAATTGTTAACAGGTACATGCAAACTTTGAATTCTTCCCTTTCATTCCTTGGAGTCCTTCAAAGCCTATTGAAAGGTGTTTGAATCCAATTCATTTACTTCTTGTATCACTTTCATGTAAAGATAAATCTTGGGAAAAATAAAAGCCCAACAGTTAATAATTATTGCCTTTTACCAAGAGAAGGCAGTTATACTGATGATGAAAATCAGATATAACTTAGTCCAAATCTAAGTGTCCCCTAACACTACTTAAGTTTCATCTCTGCTTAGACCAAAAATTAGACCAAAGCTTTAATGAAGGTCTGAAATATTCAGATAACAATTTATTTTTATGTATGCAAATTTTCCTTATGGGTTCCAGATGGAACTGCAAATGATAAAACACCAACAGGATTTGTTGCAGTATTTCTGAACTAAAAGCAGGACAGCTCTAAATTTTCCAAGATCTCTTCTTGTAAGATCTCCAGATTTGTTCTAAAACTAAAGCTCTTCAAAGAGTTCAGCTGAACTCTGTCTACTCATCAAAATTTTCTGTATTTAGATCAATGGAATCTAAACAATGAACATTTATAATTTTACCTACTTTAATGAAAGCTGATGTCAAATGTGTTTTCAGTGGCAACCAGGATGAAAAGAAAAAAAAAAGAGACATGGAAGACTTGGAAAGGTGTATATGTGAAGAAGTGAGTATGCAGAAGCTTAGTTTTAGTGATAAAGTTCTGGTAGCTATATGGAGGAAAACAGATTTGTGTTTTATTGTGGTTTAAATACATACCAAAATTACTAAGACTTTGGGTGACTTTGATAGGTGCTAAATCATGTTTTTAGGGAAGAGAAAGACAGAGATATTGAAAAGTACTACATGCCTTGCAATGAGCTGTCACTGAAAAAAGTGTTTAAGATCTAAAAATGGTCCAAGGCAAAAATTTGCCAAAACTAGCCTAGCAGACTGTTTGGCCCTTAAACTTCTCATCCTAAGTGCTAGGAGTTGCTGAAAGAACTTGAGTTTGAAACTCCCATTAATGGTGCATTTACTGAATGATCTGAGAATGAAGAACTTTATGAAAGTATATGAATTCCACTTTCTTTAGTTGAGGAACAGGAAAAGGAAACAAACAAAAAAGTCTTATCTGCAGGGTTTTGTTGCCTTTGTATGTTACAACATCCTACTTACTCAAAAGCAAAGAATTATGTGCGAATTTAAATAAACCAGAGTTAATTTGGTGCATGCAACCTTGTTAACCATTTAAAAAACATGATAAAGCATTGTACCCTGAGAGTGAATAAAGAAATTAATGTGTATCTTTTAAAGTAAAAGAATGCCACATTCCCAGGAAAATTTTAATAGGTTAAGACTGTGTAATTTGCTCTAATTCTCTTCCTGCTTTGTCTAGAAATTTGACTACCTTCCATTTGCAATTTTGTAACTTGGAATAATTAAAAATCCATTATACTTCCTTTTCTCTAATGACAGTACATAAACTAAGCGTCAAAAGTGTTGAAATACAGGCAAAATGTGATATGACCCTTTCACAATGTCACTTATCTGCAATGCAAATTTCTCCTGGGCAATCAGAAATTCAGCGAATATTTTTCTTGTAGAACTTAATCTTTTACAGATAAGTAGTGCTCATTTGTTGATTCACAGTTCAGAAGTTACTGAGGTGTTTATTTCTGCTAATCGAATTGTACTGTAGATATTTTTGGACTCCAGAACTCCCAGTAGTCAGCCTCAAGGATGCCTCATTGCCTCTCAGCACCAAGAGCTGAAGAAAGATGCAGCCAAACTTTCATTTGTAGTTGTCCATTTTAAGTAACAATGAGGTGTAGCACGAAGCCAGTTCTGATAAAGTGTGTGTAGTATATACCTTTTTTCCTCTTTTGTGTTTACATATTTCTATTTTAGATGTAGGAAATCAAAACTACCTAGACCAGTGCTCCTCAGAACTCTTTGACTCAAACCTACTATCAGCTGATTACATCAAACCTCACAATTGTGAAGTTGCATGAACTCAGATCAGGGCTCACAAAAAGGGAAAAAGTATTTGTAGTTGGCTGAGGTCAGATGTATTTTTATATAACCTTTTTCAAATACCTGATGTTCTATCTCTGTCTTGATTGGTACTTTTCATTTTTAGTTTTATCCTGATAAAAACCTTTGTTCTTCTAAGCTATTCTGAAGATGCTGCACGTTATTTCACTTCTTATTCTCAAACCTTGGTAAGTTCTACAAGGTATGTATAGACAATAATCATAGAAATGTTGGCTGCAAGCAACCTCTAGAAGTCATGTAGCTGAACATCTTGTTCCAAGCACAATCAGGTCATACAGGGTGCTGCTGAGGGGTCAGGAAGGCCAAGGCATGGCTGGAGCTGAACTTGGCAAGAAACAAAGAGAAAAACCAGAACAGCTTCTATAGATATGCCAGCTAGAAAAGTAAGGTCAAAGGAATGCACACCCCCTCCATGAACAGCACTGGCAAACTCGTAACAACAGGTGAGGAGAAGACTGAGATACTCAACAATTTTCACTTCAGAACCTCATGAGGCTCAATAAGGCCAAGTGCAAGATCCTGCAGTGCATGAGTTGCCAGAGCAACTCATAGTTATTAATACAGGCCTGGGGATGATATGGCTGAGACCAACCCTATGAAGAAGGACTTGGGGGTACCGGTGGATGAAAAGCTGGGCATTAACTGGCAACATGTACTCACAGCCAAGAAAGACAAATGCATCATAGGCTGCGTCAAAAGAAGTGTGTCCAGCAGGTCAAAGGAGGTGATTTTCCCCCTCTATTCTGCTCTAGTGAGACCCCACCTGGAGCACAGCATTCAGCTCTGGAGCCCTCAGCACAGGAAAGACATGGACCTGCTGGAGTAGGTCCAGAGGAGGGCCACAGAAATGATCAGAGGGCTGGAGCACCTTTCCTATGAGGACAGGCTGAGAGAGTTGGGGGTTTTTAGCCTGGAGAAGGGTGGCTTCAGACTGTCTGTAAGAACTTACAGCTTTTTTTTCTGAATTAGAGAGCAGGTTTCATCAGGTAAAAGCAAAATGTTGAAAATTTACTAATTCTGCCTGTATTGTCTGCTTTGAATAAGGCAGGCTTCTGGGAAAAACAGTAAACTTAAAAACTAACAAAAATAAGTATAAAATCCAGGAAATCTCACATAAAAAAGGAAAAGCTTTGAATGCTTGACTTCATAATTGACAGATACAACTTTCTTTTAGCTTTGTGTTCTTGCAAATATGTGAGCAACTTTATCTTAACATGAAATAGAAACTTATGAGCAAGTCTTCTCTGTTTCATTATTTCTTTCAGTCATTGACTTGTCTCTTCCCCAAGGGGTGACTTGATTGAAGTCTTCACATTACTTTCCAAAGGCTTGGACTCCTTGTGGTACTGCTGCTCGATGAGAAGAGTAGAGGCCGAGAGTAAATGAAACAGGGTGGTCGTTCACTTCAGAAGCACTCACATCATTTCCACGTCTCTGAAAACAGTCACATTTGGAAAGTTTCCTCCACAGTTACTGCAACAGCTAGAAGCCTGTTAGTTTAGTTCAGTTAAATCCTAGGTTCTTTCAAAAGAGTTAATTGTTGTGTTTATTATATTAATATTTTCATTCATATTTTCAGTTATTAATGCTCCTGATCTCTGGTCTCATAATACCTACTCTCTTGATGTATTTGTAAAGAATCTTTGGGCAGCTTTAATTTATGCTCTTTTTTTTTTGGTTTGTTTTGTTTTTTTTCCATTTCTTTATATATTTGAACTGATTGTGAGATACTAAAGTAGTCTTGGATGTTTGAGCAACTATGATGATGCTGTTGGCTGGTTCTGGTCACCATAGGTAGAGATTCACTTTCATTCAGAAAAAAAATCTTAAGTAGCATTGTTCTTGTCTAGTCCTCTAGGGGGGACTTGGCAGAGTAACTGTAAAACTCTAGCTTTATGTCTTAATTTCCTTAAGGTCCTTGTTTAGCTAAATGAATGAAGTAGGAACATGCAAGTCATGATTAATCTTGCTAACAAAGTAAAACAGAACCCATGAATAGAAATCTCGAGTGAGTCCTTTTCTCCACTGCCTAGAGGAAGAAGGAGCCAGTGAGAGTCAGCTCAACTTTAGATACTTACATTGTGGGCATCCAAAAGTAAGGCAGAAGAATCTTGCCACAGATGAGTTAAAGAAAAATTACTGGGAAGCAATGGAGTCTATGTGGGTGTTTTGTTTTATTTTTTATTCTGTTTGAAATAGAGGGAAATTATTTAAGTTAAGAATATTAAGTGAAGTACCAGAAAAGGCAAGCTGTAGAATCCCACTTGAGGATTTTATGACAGGATGGACAACCATTTGTCCACAATGTATTGAGGGACAGAGAAAGCAAAAGACTCTTATAATTAAGATAAGATATATGTGTAAAAGATGAGAAAAATGTGTATGGTTGGGCACTCTTGCACTGGTATTAGGGACACACTGAATGGATTCCCAATATACTCTCCTCATAACATGAGACTAAAAAGACTGAAAATGTGGTCATCTGTTTGCACATTGGATACTAGGAGATATTTTTTCTTATACTGGGTATAAGAAACATCACATAATTTGCTTCATCCCTGAGTAAATCTTCCAATTAGAGTTCCTTGGGGAAACAGTATGTTGAACAAAAAAGAAAACCACCTTTCAAGTGAAGACAACATGAGTCTTATAACCTACTCACCATCCTACACTGTTCTTGGATGAGGAAAATAATTTTATCCCTCAGGAAACTAGGACACCCTAAAACCTGCTCCTGTTATGTTCTCAAAGCTGCAGGTTGGGTGGTGGGGAAGGAGGAAATTACTCAGGTTTTAGATAAGTGTCTGAAACAGGCAGGCTGACCTGGGGTGTCAGGCAGCTCTGATGGTGTGTCCAGTGACAAACTGGTTTATACTGCACTTTCTGTGTAATCACTAAGCCAGAACACTTATGAGGAAGCTGAAAATCTAAGGAAAAGGAAGGAAGCAGTGGGATAGTTCATAATGGGGTTTCTGTTTGCGAGTTTAAGGTCTCCACCTTGGGATGACAAAGAGAGAATGATTTTTCTCAGCCCTGGCTTAACAATTTTTGAAGTGGTGACAGGGTGGCAGGAAGAGGATAAGGCAAAGTTTGTGAGATAATAAGTGCTACAAGGACTTTGGGAAGAAAGGACAGAAAAAAAACTTTAAAATGTGAATGTTGCAGTAAGTACCAGAGAAAGAGATAAAAGATATTAGTCCCCACTCTTTCCAGCTGAAGGTTTGAAGAGAGAGAAAAATATTTTCCTCACACTTCTTGGTTGTGTCTGTGAGTTTATAGGAGCTTGTCACACATCACAATATATAATGCCAAGATTCACGGATTTTTTTTTGGTGCTTCTATAAAATAGTTGTCTTCTGTACAGAATAATCCATTTTTTTCACTTTCAGACCTACTTTGCTAAAATTTGCTACCTGCAGCCACCAGGTATCTCCTAAGAAATTATTTTAAGCAAACAATGACAATAGACAAAATATCAACAGAAATGGAATCAGTAAAAGCAAACTCTGCATGCTCCTCAAAATAAGTGTCCTTTCAGGTAATAAAGGGACCCCAGTTGTGAATTCCTCTGGCTCCAATTCCTTTCGAAGTTGCCTTTTGCTTTTGTATGCTTCTTTTCCTTCCCCTGTGATTGTTCCCTACGTGCAGCTGTTAAAGATATTTTTAGGTACAGAGAGAGATTGCCTGTAGCACTGACTAAATGAGACTGTCACATAGGAAGGCTGTAAATGGACACAAATAATAAAAGCAAAATCTAAGACTTTGGCTACTGCCACCTGTTCCTGATATACTCTCGAGGCCCCTGGCAAAGAAAGAACCTGAAGATGAAACAATACTTTCAGCTGCACAAGGTGTGTTGCAGGAATGATTGTGGGAGCAGATGCAGAAGAGATGTAATGGGAATTATGGCCACTGTGAAAGCTCCCAGATAAAACTTCTATAACACTGTATATCACCCTCCAAAAAGAAATGCAAGCATGTGGCCTGTTTAAAAGATGCAGTTCCTGTTAATGCTGTTGGAAGGAGGAACAGGACACTTCTAGGAGTATGGATGGATGCAGGCAGAATATTATCACTCCTTTTGCTCCAGAGGTCAGTGTGTGAACTCATCTGTGGGTAATGCTCAGACCTCTTGGAATAAGGATGTGTTACTTGTGCCTAAGAAAACTAAAGGCCAGTGAAGTATCAAAGCATTTAAGAACAAAAAAAGAGACCATATGTAAATTATTACTGTTTCTCACTCCTTATAAGGCACCCTTCTCCTACTCTCTACTGGCTGCTCTGTGCCACTGGACTCTGTCAGCTCTCCAGGTCATCTCAGCAGCTCTGCCCTCCTCATACCTGGTGTAGATGCTTTTCCTCTGGCCACAGAATTTAAATCTCTCTTCTTAAGGGACCACATTCATTTAGTGCTTCACCAGCTTGTTATTACTTTTGTCAGTCAGATTTCTTTATCTGGGGACATTAGAGTGGCTGACAAACATACATAGCACTCTGATGAAGCAGCACAAAATTGTCTGTCCTTGGTCATTAGTCCAATACAAATTATCTAAACTACAATTCCTCTCCACACAACTGTTTCCTTATGCATTATGCTATTAATTTCTCATTGGCTGTCATATTCCAACATGCATCTTCTAATTAGTGAATTATGTCATTTGTATGCTAAGTATGTGCATAAGCAGCAGTCATTAGTAGCACTCTGTTCACTACTCATTATCTACCTTTTTATGACACATTTTAACATTTTACTCCATCAAGCACCATAGTCTTGTGAAGAGCTTTGCTAGTCCTTAGGCAAACTACAGACACTTGCTCATTAGATTTTCTCCAACTATTTGAGAGTCACATTTTCAAACTATGTAGCTGTCATGTTTTTCAGACCATAACACTTTGGTTTAGCACAGATCTTAAATGAGGGCTAAAATCAATTATTATACACAGACTGTCCTTATCAGAAATGGCCAGATGAAGATAGCAAAAGAATCTTAAACATGCTTATGTGCCCTCCCTCAGCTTTTTAGTCCTGACTTGTCTGACACTGATACCAGAAAAATGTGTTGCCTTGTTAAACTTCCTACCTGGCAGGGCTTTCCTGAAATAAGAACTATTACACCAAACACAAAAACTGCAAAGGTGGGGGCCTGAGCACCCCAGCCATCTGTGGGCGACCAGGGAGGAACAGTTGCTCAGCTCTAGATGTGTGTCTCTTGAGGGACAGCACATGTCTGGCTTTGAACTCAAGTGGGCAACAGCTTCAGTGTGGCTTTCTAAAACTTGTCTTCATTAAAACAGAGGTGTATATCTGCCAGATGCCTTGCAGAGTGCTGCTGGGACCCTGCACTGTGGGAGAAGAAAATAAATAAATAAAGTACACTTCCCAAACCCATAAATACAGTCAACAAAAAGGAGATGTCACTTACAGTTGATAGAGCACCTCTTCAGAGAACAAACTGTCTCTCTTCTGACATGCTTTGATGAACAGTGAAATAGTTAATAGTCTTGACATGTAGGGATTCTCAGGAACAAGTATTACTCACTAGAGCATAGTGCCTCATGGTGGACCAAGTCAAGCCTTCATTGTCAGCTTCTACTCACAAGCCTATGATGTGTTGGCATGGGAAGATTTTTAAGACACTAAAAAAAAAGAACAATGTTAATTTTCAATGCTTCTAACAGAAATATTTTATACGTGTAAAGATATGCACAGTGTTTTCTGTTATATAAAGGCAGGTATTGCTTTTGGGGGGATGTTGCGTCTTTCCCAGAGATGAATTCTCCTCAATCAGAACTCTTCTGTAATCATATGAAAATAGGAGACATTAAGATTCAGTGAGCTCATTTAAAAGGAAGATCAAATTCCCATGTTTCATAATCTTAAACATCTGCTGGGGCAAGACTAAAACAGCAATACAAACCAGAAATAATTGGTGCCTAAATTGAAAAAGTATGTATATTTGTGTGAGCAAAAGAGAGACAGAAATCTTTAATGAACACACATCTCTCCATTCCTGCCCAACAGTTAATTCTGCCCCTAAATCTCAGGAAAGTTTAGACCACAGTTAAAAAAGTTTCTTGTCCTCGTTCATTAAATATTCCCATGAAAAAGCACTACAGAGGGGTAAACCATTTCACAATAGTTTGGGATGCTTCAAGACTATATTGCAAAATCTGTCTATTATGTCAGGACATAGCCTGATAGAAGATAGCCTTTAGTCAAAGTTAAAAACATCTAGTAGCTGTTCAGATTTGCTTTGAAAAGTCATGAGGATTTTTGGCTGAGCACTGGAAGTGAAATATGAACTGTATTTCGAGGCTTGTGCTTTGAAAGCACTTTGTGCATTAATATTTAATTTTTAAGATAATGGTTTTATAATCTGTATTTACATAAAGAAGCAAGATGTGATATTGTGATAAAGAACTATGTTGTGTTTGTAATGTAGGATATTTTTACACATGAAATTGTAGGCACACTTAAGGGATCACAATGCACATAGATTTTCATGCCTTCCAAAGACGGACTGTGTTTTGTTAAAAACAAACATGCAAGTATATGTGGATCATTGCCTGAATATCTGAAAATATTACTGAGCCTGTATTTCACAACAGTGTGCACAGAAAAGGACAGCAATAAATACATTTTTTATTATCAGTGAAAAAAGACAATAAACAGACTGAAAGATGAGTTAATGGGCAGCTAAAAGCTTTTCTGAGTTTAATTTGATTATAGCACCGCAGAACTGCCCTAGATAGAAATTTTCTTTTGCCTTCAATGTCCCTTGTATTTACTAATATGAAAAATATATATGAAATATAGTATTTACTAATATGAAATATACCAATTACAAAAGCTAAATTATGTATCAAATGCCATTTATTACATATTTGTTTGACTTTGTTGTCACTAATGTTAGTTGCCTTAACTGAGTTAACTCCATGATAAACTAGTGACTGAACTATGACTGACATGTGAGAAGATTCCAGGTATACCTGAAATCTGACCTGTCCCTTCTGTCTGTAGCAAAAGTAAGAGGGTGGATGATGGAATTTTATTCTTTCTCCTGCAGCTGCACTGGAGGTGAGGACAGGAGATGTTGGCAGAGCATCTCTGGATGTATTCATATCTTTGGACACAGATCTATGTAAAGAGCATCTGAGTAGTCTCCATCATCTTAAGAGTATTTTCCTCCAAATTTCAGTGTGGGAAAGGTCAATACAGAAGGAAGAATGATTACTTTGTAGTAAAATGATTAGGGATACTGAGTGTAGTGGATCAGCATCAAGAAATGCTTGACCTGAGAAACCTCATTTCACATCTGAGCGATCTGATCAGGAAACTTAAGTGAGGAAGAACCTCTTCAGTAACCACCTATCTAGAGGCCACGCAGAGACCAAACTGCAGTGAAACCCCTCTCTAAGTGATCACAAAGAAGAAGAAACTGGATGACCTTCTTTCTTGTCATCTGGAATTTGGGCACTGTGATGTTGCTTAGCTGCAGAGAGGACCTTGCCCTGCTGGACCATCATCATGAATCTCAAAAATTATGTAGGCTGGGATTGGAGTACACACCAAGGATCAGTCTAGTGCCCTGGAAAACAGAAAAGTAGACTGCCTGCTGGTACCAAGTAGTTAACGCTACATTTTCTCGACAAATAAGGGTCTTTTCAGAAGCTGTAGTATTATCTGTGTGTTTCCAAGCTATCTCATTTTACATCTACAAAGGATTGCTTGAAAATCAATTCTTCTATAAAAATGTTTGAAATTGAAAGGTATCATTTTATGCTGGTAGGGTAGGGTTTGCTAGGGTTTTTGTTGGCTTTTCTGGCAGGGATTTGAGAAAGGATTCAGAGATTATAAAGCAGCATAGAGATAAAGATCAGCTTTGAAAGATAAGATATACGCTCACTATGATTTGTATGAACTAATCTCTAATGCCTCTTTGGGCAAAAAAATGTCAACTGAAGCTTATAGTCCATTGCATACATTAACAATGACTACTTATTAATCTTAGAACCTTTTCTAATTAACAGAGTAAATTCTAAAATGAATATAAATAGGATGTATCCAAGGGTAAAATATATTCAGCTATGAAATGTGCCCTTACGTTTGCTAAAATATCTCAGAAGTAAGATATTATTTCTGTGTGTCACAGGAATAATCTGTTTGATTTCTTTTTCATTTGCTTATAGTCAACAAGAAAAGAAGTGCCAGCAGCTGGCATTTTGCAAGTAACACATCTGTGTCAATCTTATATATTATTATAGGCATGGCTGGTAAAATTGCATTCGTGTTGTTGCTGCTGTTGCCATTGCAGCTGTTGTTATGTACTGTGTGCTACAGTTCTTTCTTCTAAATGCATGACCAATGACAAGTAGAAGGGAAATCTGAAGGGCAAATTTAGAGCAAACATCTTAAAGTCATAAAGTGCAATGTACAAATTAATTCCTGGGCTAAAGGATGCTTATGAAAAAGATAGAAACTGACACTGTATGGAAATTCACTGTGCATGTTTCAACCAACAGTTTATTCCATAAAAACCACCAAAGACAAAAGTGGCTGAGGAACCATTATGGTGAACAGAGGCACAATTGCCTATAGAGATCAGGACATAGCAAAATGCAGAAAAAATAGCTCTGGTTGTTTTCAAGCAAGAATCAAACTGTTGCTGTTACATGAACAAGAAAAAAAAAAAAGTAGAAATTAGATCTAATGGTAAACAACATTTTATAGTCTTGAGGAAAGGAAAGAATTTAAGTGCAGTCCTTTAGAGATGTCTGATTCTCATTCCACTATCTATACAGGGAATACAGAAGCTGCATTATACAACCCAGCTTGAATTGTTCTCTCTTATCTGGGAACCAAACAGAGGTCCTAGAGTAGGAGTGATGCATTACTTCAGCTGGCATCCACTTAGGCAAACAGAACTCTAGAATGGAAGTATGTATCTTTTTCATTGGGGGAAAACCAACTCAAATTCCAGGGCACAGCTGCTGAACCAGAACTAATATTACAATAGAAAAAATTTACTTAGGGATAATGGGAAACACAAAGCATATAAGAATAAAATCAGAACTGCTTTTTGTTTATACTTAACAAAAACTATAAAATATCCAGTTAAGACAATTGTATCACTTATAGTGATACTATAAACAAGACAGGCAGTAAGAGGCACAAATCTGAGAATAATTGTGGGTATATGTAAGTCTTTAAATGCATGTTTATGTGTGCAAGAACATACGTGTGTAGGGAGATAGGAGCCAGGCTCATTTCAGTGGTGCCCATGGCAGGACCAGAGGAAACAGACACAAAGTGAAACATAGGACATACTGTCTGAACATAGGAAAAAGAATTTTTACTGTGAGGATGATGAGAACAAGCACAGGTTGCCCAGGAAGGTTATGGAGTCTCCTTTGGAAACACTCAAAATCCATCTGGATTTGGTCATAAGCAGCTGGTTCTAGGTGGCCCTGCTTGAGAAGGTGGTTGGACCAGATGACCTCTGGAGGTCCCTTCCTACCTCAACCATTCTGTGATTATGTGATAGCATCAATAAATCATACATGATGAAAGTAAAATTATATGACTTAATGAAGTTTTCTGTTTGGTTAAGATAAACAACTTAAATAGTAATGTCATAAAACAAAATTATGACTCCTTTTCAGTTAAGTAAATTTATCCTGGAGATATTTTATAGGTGTTAATCTGTAAGATTGAATGTAGATATTAAATACGTTGAGTGTCTTTGACACACATACCCAAAGACATTTAGATGTTTAAGTTCCATGGACTGAAATGGATGAAGTGATAATTAAATTGAAACTGACTCTTCAGTGTCTAAATGTTTCTGAGATATTTGGTTCTCTCTCCTCAACAGGGGAAACATTTCAAACAGAAGCCCATCACTACATAGTTGCCTTGGTACAGCTCTTGTTTCTTGAACTGTATGACTGACTTTGTGTTGTGTAAATTTACCAAAGATAAAATNGGTATGGAAAAGCTGTCAGACATCTCAAAATCTGAGTTTTGTAATTTACAATCCAAGCACACAAGCAAAATCATATTCATTGCAAATGGGTGTCCCCTTGACTGAAAAAAACAACAAAAATAAATAGATGAAAAAACACCCCTACCACCCCACTCCCCCAAACCCCCCCATTTTGCATACAGAATAGCCTATCTACTAGGGAATATTTGAAGATAAAGCAAAATGTGTTAAATTTTAGCAATACCAAACCCATGGGTTTTTTTCACAATTTTTTTATAGTAGAGTGATAGACGTGGAGCCAGCACAGCATTAATGTGACCATTCATAGCAATTATTAACTCCTGGCAGCAGACCATCTCCTTTGCTGCTAGAAATATGGCAGACAACACCACATGGCACCATTTTTCCTTTTTTTTTTGTCATTCAAAGTCTTCACTTGTTTGAATGTCAAAAAAATGCCCAAATTTGCATAATATTAAAACCAATACTTTCAACAAAAAAAAGGGGGAGAAGGCAATATAAAAAGGGAAAGAAATAGCTCAAGAAAAAAAAAAAGTTAACCATTTCATTTAAAAATTAAGAAAAAAAAAAAAAAATTAAAAAAAATTTATTTCAT
>VWZY01005969.1:165373-178345 GCA_013399075.1 Chloroceryle aenea | reverse complement strand
ACAATAGAAAAAATTTACTTAGGGATAATGGGAAACACAAAGCATATAAGAATAAAATCAGAACTGCTTTTTGTTTATACTTAACAAAAACTATAAAATATCCAGTTAAGACAATTGTATCACTTATAGTGATACTATAAACAAGACAGGCAGTAAGAGGCACAAATCTGAGAATAATTGTGGGTATATGTAAGTCTTTAAATGCATGTTTATGTGTGCAAGAACATACGTGTGTAGGGAGATAGGAGCCAGGCTCATTTCAGTGGTGCCCATGGCAGGACCAGAGGAAACAGACACAAAGTGAAACATAGGACATACTGTCTGAACATAGGAAAAAGAATTTTTACTGTGAGGATGATGAGAACAAGCACAGGTTGCCCAGGAAGGTTATGGAGTCTCCTTTGGAAACACTCAAAATCCATCTGGATTTGGTCATAAGCAGCTGGTTCTAGGTGGCCCTGCTTGAGAAGGTGGTTGGACCAGATGACCTCTGGAGGTCCCTTCCTACCTCAACCATTCTGTGATTATGTGATAGCATCAATAAATCATACATGATGAAAGTAAAATTATATGACTTAATGAAGTTTTCTGTTTGGTTAAGATAAACAACTTAAATAGTAATGTCATAAAACAAAATTATGACTCCTTTTCAGTTAAGTAAATTTATCCTGGAGATATTTTATAGGTGTTAATCTGTAAGATTGAATGTAGATATTAAATACGTTGAGTGTCTTTGACACACATACCCAAAGACATTTAGATGTTTAAGTTCCATGGACTGAAATGGATGAAGTGATAATTAAATTGAAACTGACTCTTCAGTGTCTAAATGTTTCTGAGATATTTGGTTCTCTCTCCTCAACAGGGGAAACATTTCAAACAGAAGCCCATCACTACATAGTTGCCTTGGTACAGCTCTTGTTTCTTGAACTGTATGACTGACTTTGTGTTGTGTAAATTTACCAAAGATAAAATTGATTTCTGAATGGAATTTTAACTTCTCACTACCCCTCCAAGTTGTACATAAATATTACCTGAAGATTAACTCAAAATTAAAACAATACAGTTGATGGACATATAGTTTTATATTCATATTTTCCTTCAAGTAAGACAACTTCCTTATAAATTTCTTTGAATGCTGAAAAAAAAACCCCAGAGCTGCAATACTAGAAAAAAATCTTAGGTAAGCACAGAAAAAAAGAAAGACCAGTGAAAAGCGAGAGCTAAAAATGTAGCACAACAATTTTTACTGTGTCTGTCTCCAAAAGACCACAGGATTCTGCAACACTTTTCTGTCTTGTAAAAATTATACTGTATGTGTTATTATATTACCATGATTAGATGAGTATATCCATGCAGACCAATATTAAAATCTATTTAATAATTCATAAGAAAAATTTAATCAGTGCTTTGAAATTAATTTCCACAAATATGCAATCAATATTCATTTATCAGAAACATTCTTTGAGTTTTTATAGTGAGTTGGCTTTACTGCTTCCTACCACCTACTTTGGGAATATTGGATATATCTGACATAATTAAAGGAAGATTCTCACAACAACATTATTTGAGTTATGTCCATCTATGGAAGGATTCAGTATTAACTTGCCATGTGAGATAAGCAAGGAGCTTTAGAGGGTATGGAAAAGCTGTCAGACATCTCAAAATCTGAGTTTTGTAATTTACAATCCAAGCACACAAGCAAAATCATATTCATTGCAAATGGGTGTCCCCTTGACTGAAAAAAACAACAAAAATAAATAGATGAAAAAACACCCCTACCCCCCCACTCCCCCAAACCCCCCCATGTTGCATACAGAATAGCCTATCTACTAGGGAATATTTGAAGATAAAGCAAAATGTGTTAAATTTTAGCAATACCAAACCCATGGGTTTTTTTCACAATTTTTTTATAGTAGAGTGATAGACGTGGAGCCAGCACAGCATTAATGTGACCATTCATAGCAATTATTAACTCCTGGCAGCAGACCATCTCCTTTGCTGCTAGAAATATGGCAGACAACACCACATGGCACCATTTTTCCTTTTTTTTTTGTCATTCAAAGTCTTCACTTGTTTGAATGTCAAAAAAATGCCCAAATTTGCATAATATTAAAACCAATACTTTCAACAAAAAAAAGGGGGAGAAGGAAATAAAAAAAGGGAAAGAAATAGCTTAAGAAAAAAAAAAAAGTTAACCATTTCATTTAAAAATTAAGAAAAAAAAAAGAAAATTAAAACATATTTATTTCATCCTTTTCCCTCTATACCTACAAGACCAAATAGTTCATAATAAAACCAAATTTCACCACATCAACACGACCTCCTAGTACCATACTCATATATTGCCCACCTTCAGGTGAATATTCTGCTTCATTACAGATAGTTCTTTGAAAATATTGTGATTGCTAAGAAATGTTTGCCACCATGACCTCATATCTCACACTTTGAATCTAAACTACTGTGACAAACATTTGAAAAGGAATTTAAACTGTATATTCTATAATTATCAGCCATGACTTTATAAGTACCACACAACATTGCAAAGCTTTGAATCACCTCCTGCAGCTCTAGCTTTTGATATAAAAATGTTTTTCTGCTACACTTTAAATTCCCCCTTTTGTCTGTGAAGAAAAAGTGCTTACATTAAGAATCCATTTATGTTCCTAGATTCCTAACACGTAAAATGTATTTTTATTTTCTGTTGTATTTTGTTTATGATATTCCAAAGAGCACTTCATTCTGTTTGACAGTGGTATGCACTTTACCATTCCTATATCTTACAGAAAGACAGGTGTAATATTCTCTTTGGGGATCCTAATTGTTGATGAAGACTTTTTAGAATGATTTTTACTCACTGATACTGTGGGTAAAATGAAGAACACGTTGCCAATGTCACCTGTTGGGGCATTTCACAGGAAGCAATTTAACAGCGACTGTGGAAAATGAGATCATAAAGGTTAACAGGGTACAGATCATAACAATCATTTTAATGGAGTTTTAGACATTCAAGTTATATCCCTTTTTTTTTTTTTAAGGATATTTTGAAGGTTTATAAAGGAAAATTAATGATGTGCATGCTTGTGCATGAAGAGAGTTTGTGCATCAGTATTCTAGAACTGAAAGCACAGCCAAGGAAACCTCTTTGCAATATGTTAGTTGTTGGTGTGCCTTTAGGGTAAACCAGTTATTTTATCCCGGAGCCATGACAACGCAGAGGTGCAAGATCAAGTACAGACTGAGTTCAAAGGAGCAGGTTGTCAAGCAACATCTTAAATGAACTCAAGTCTGGCATGGATCTCCAGATATATCTATGCAAGTTAAACCAAGGCTTTTTAACTGTCAGTGTTATTTAATCTTGCTGAGCCAAGGACACCAAGAAAAAGAGCATAGACAAATGTAGTAGAAAAGGCAGCATTTCTCAATAGCTTCAATACCTGCTTTCAAAGGGGTCCTAATAATAAATTAGTTTAAATAAATTAGGAAACTTTTATGGAAGGCTCTAGAGCCTTTACTCCATAATTTTTACAGTTCAGTGTTCAGGGTCTCTCAGCAAAGGCAGGCATCATGAACCTATGTAGCCAGGGAAACCATCAGTTCAAGTCTATAAAAAGTGGCATTCAAAGGACTGATGGAAATGTTCCCTGCCTTCTTAGGGCTGAGATAATACTCTGCTTTCTAGTTTGATGAAAATAATATTGTTGTTGATACTGCCTTTTTTTCTTTTTTCAGTTTTGTTCTGGTGCTTTGATCATACCTTCAAGTCTTTATTCCCCTCACTTTCAACACTTTAGCTTGTAGAATGTCTCCTCACTCATCTGGTGTGCTACCTCTGTAGTGATAACTATTCAAACCCCTCCTCTGCACACACACCCTTTGTCACCTCCACCTTTGCTTTCTTATTTTCCCTCTTTTAGGTCTGAGACATATTTGTAGAGGAATGTTAGTGCAGTGAAAGAATTTAAATTAATCAATATGACTACACAACTGCGAGTTTAGCAGTACTTCACCTGATTAAAGTGTACTTGAAAAAAGATGAGGAGAGGAGAGAGAGAAAGGAGAGAAAGGAGAGAAAGGAGAGAAAGGAGAGAAAGGAGAGAAAGAGAGAAGAAGAAGGCAGCTTATATGAAAATAAAATTATTTAAGTGTGTTTTATTAAAGGTGTGAGAAAGATAAGGGAATTTAGCTGCAGATTGACTTAATTACATGAGTGTATCCTTTGAAGCAGTAATTCAACCCTATTCCTCCACTTGCCTTAATCTCCACCCTGATTATCTCCTCTTAATCACTTCTTAAAGTTGGTAACAGTGTTCATCTCTAGAAAATGTTGCTTCTTGATGATGAAAATGAAGAAAATCACAATGGCATAAAGAGGACAAAAAATTTGATGGATGTTTTTTACATGGGAAAACTTTTCTGTCATAGCATTTTCACCCCCTCCTACACTTATCTTTGAAGGCTGAAAGTCCTGTCATATACTGCACTAAGGAATTGTTTCTGGCCATTCAAAGTGACAATGACAAAAAAGCTCTTCAAGATACATCAATCATCTCCATTGTTCATGCTTGGGTAAGAATCTGAACATGTAATATATGAATGTGAAAACTGCTTCTGGATTAGTGCTAGCCCTTAGCAGAACTTTAGGATTTGGTGGGGTGGGGAGAGGAGAAACCAACAAGTTAAAAACAACCCCAACATCAAAATCAAACAATTGCCGAATTTGAACAATCAAGTTTGCAGAACTGACTGAATACATTGAAAACACCACTGCAGTCACCATTCTGGGACTGGATCTTTCTGCCAGCTGCTGCACTAACTTGTACAGTGCTGCTGACTACTGCAGGAGAAGGGAAATTGCCAAGTGTTAAACCTTGACACGAAACAACCACGATCCCTGTACAGTGCAGTCCTTTGCATTGGCCTCTGCATACTTCACCACTGGTATCAGTCACTGCAAAACATTAGATATTGCCCTAAATAAAAAGGAATTGCTGGGGATTTGGGACACCTAGCCAAAGTGCTTTCTTTTGTGTGAATTAGCAATCAGTCAGAGAGAGAGATACTGAGAAATCCTATGGGTCATGGGGTGTGTGGTGAACTGACAGAGTATTTTCTGTGAGCCTGATGACCCTCTTTCAAATAACAGATGCCAGATAATGCACTCATGAGCAATAGGACATGTACGTGTCTTGGTCAGCTATGAATCATTTACATATTAATAACTATTGTGTTAATAACTTTTCTTATTTTAACATATATTATTAATAAATCCTCTGCTGCATTCTCAGCTTTCACAATCGGTGTTTATGAGCAGATGATGGTTGTCATATACTGCAAAATGAGATCACAGGACGAAAATAGCAGAAAAATAGAGACAGACATCTCTGTGAAACTGAAATTAATCTTTATGCTCAAATCAGATTACTGATTTCTTAACTATATGACACGCTTGTTGTCTGTGATCACTAAGCACGATTCTCATGTAAGGTGATGAGTGGAACTTGTAGACAGTCTACTATAAATTGCAAATTATAATAATCAGTTATATTGAGTAGACCTCATAATATGACAATCCTTAAATAAATTAACATAGCTTGAATATCCTATGTATGTTGACATGTGCATATTATTTTTGTTAAGACAGTTAATAATACATAAGAATGGAGAGTCTGCTGCTTCAACTATGAAGTCTTTTTTTTTCCACTATATTATGTTCCAGAAAGATTCACACACTGAAATCTTTAGAAACATCCTCTCTACTTGTTTTCTGGTGTATCCCTTGCTAATTTCTGTATGGTGTTCTTCTGTGAATTAGGAATTGCTAGAAACAGAAACAAACAATCTGGATTACAGACCATTTAGACAGTTATCTACCCTTTCCTTCAGGAAATCTGCATCATCCAGTGGATATATTGCTTCTTGGGTATATTGTATATTGCTACATTGTCTGTTCTTTACAGTAAAGACAGTGCCAATAATTCATAAATATGTGTGGGAAACTAGGCTTCTAGTATTCATGGAAGAAGAAAAGTGTGTGCTATAGGTCTGAGTCAGATATTCCTCTAGCATCAAATCACTACATTGGATACAGCTGTATTTCAGATTTCAGTGTAGTTAATGTAAATAGAACAAGTTTTTTTACTGAGTTTACCCAGCTGCTAGATTGCAGTTTAACCTTGTCAGCACAGAACTGAACAAGGGTTGCTTTATTCTGCTAAGCAATGTTATTCACTTTTCTTTTTGGAAGATGTATTTTGAAAGGCTTTAGAATTGTATTTGTTGCTGTAGTAGTAGTAGTGACAGCAGCAGTAGTAATACTAGTAGTAATTATTAGTGTTCTATTTGGCATTATATTTGACATGTTATTTGACAATACTTAGGATCATGATGTTATATTGAAATGGAACTAGGTAAAAAACAGAGCTGAAGTGGGGGAGAGAAGAGGGAATGCAGTATTACTGACTTAATGATGCATACCAAGACAAATTTACTTGTCCATAAGCATAGAAGTGCTTTAACCATTAGAAATGCATATATACATCACATTTTCAGACCAGGATCAGAGCATATAGTCCAATACATCTGAGTTGGCTCCTGTTAATGTTTTTCATTCAGAAAAAAATAGAAGCAAATTAAAGTAAGACACTTGTCCCAATAGAATGTATTTTGAATGTAGATTAAGTAAAGAATGTCTTCATCCCTACAGCCAGTCATCAAGTCTCTTAAATTAACATGTTTAAACTGCCTCTGCATCTATTTTGTTGATCTAATTATTTGGCCTATTATAACATCAACCAAAATAATCTGGTGAAATCACACTTAAATGTTTATGTCTTATTCAGGGAATAAGAAAAGACTTACCATAAATGCTGATGATGATGCTGGAGGACATCCTCTGTCCCAGATTTTCAGAAACTTCAAATCCACTACTTCTGGATTGCTTCTTCCTCTAAAATTGGACTTAAGAACTATAGCAGCACATCTGGAGGAGGAAATTCTCTGCTTAATTTCATTGCTTACACTTAACACAAATATGACCTTCCTGTAGAAACCTTAGAAGACATCTGTATTTCTGCACTAAAGAAATGTATGGAAAGTAGGCATTTGGAGGGACTTCCTCCACTGTGCACCCTGTAATAGTGCTTCATAGGTGTCAAAAATGAAACAGATCTTTTCCCATCCAAGTATAAATATATGGGACAAGCCAACCATCTGCCTTTCCCCAGTCATTTCAGTAAGAAATGTTTGCCTCTAATATACCATCCACACCAATAAGTGTAAAAATGCTTTCTTATCCCCGTCTAGATTTTTTAATTTTATATTTTCCTCTCTGTTCTGCTTAAAAACGTCAGTGAAGTTGTCATATATTTATTCTCTTTTCACATATTTCTCTGGTTTCTTGAGTAATTCATATATTTCATGCTTGTATCCAGTTTTTCTGTCTTTCTGTTTATTTCCTGTTCTGCCAACAGTGTTTTATTTTTGTGGAGCCATAAGGCATTGTGACTGTAGTTAATGCTGGGCTCGGCTCGTTTCTATCTCCATATTAAAAATGCTTCTTCATCTCATGTTTAAATGATTTTATCTTCTGTTTTTCATGGTGGAATCTAACAGATTCAGTGTGGCTTCTTGTGATCCAGGTAAAAAAGTGTATTTTATAGCTGGGTAGTAGTTGACTCTTAGTGCCTTTGTATTTATCCCCTCTGAAGGCTTTTCATTGTTCTGCTAGTTTTTTATTATCTCTCCTGGCCAGTCCATTCTACATCATGATCTTTATGGTAAACAGTATCCTAGTAACAGAAGTAATTGGTTGTTGAATTCAGAAAAAAAAATATTAGCTTGCATTGTATTTCCAACAAAGAGCAAAGCTGGAGAAAAGTGTACAAATATCTGATAGACACAGCCTCAAAGTGTAGAATGGGAAAGGTTGGAAACACCTGGCACTGAAAACATATACAAGATTTTTGGTTTAGAGTTACCCCATCCATCAGCTAAGAACCAAAGTAGCCACTAGAAGAAAAATAACTCTATCCCAGCCAAAACTGTCACAGAGCAAATTAAAATTATTGAAAGTAAGAGTAAAATATTATACATGACTCCGTTGGTGTATTTTCACTTGGTGAGGTCTCACTCAGCACATTTTCTGAATATAGAGGGATGATAAAGATAGCTAAATTCCAAGCCTGTCTTCAAATGCCTTGCTGAACTAGGATTTTTCTTCTCACATTCTAACTACAGAGGTACTTAGTTGCATGATAATACATAATATTAAGGAATAAAATCTATTAAGGTGCTGTAACTAGTTTTATACTCCATATAATGCAGGGTAAACATTTTTGACTTAAGAAAAAAAATCTCTAAAAAGTGCTTAGCACATAGAGCCCTAAAATATTTTTTCATGCACAATTTATTTGTGTGTTTGGCTAAGTAGTATTTCTAAAGATACAAGAAGATGGAAAAGGTACCATATGCATATAACAATGTAAACTTTTCAACAAGTTAGGTAAACATTCATTATAGTCGAGATTGACAGTTGTATATTAAATGCCATTACTTCTTTCCAGAGGCTGAGCAGTATTCTTCAAGTCAAGTTCTTTCAACACAAACATAATTGATGTTAACAGAAAATGTAAATTGGAAAAGAACCTAATTTACTGTTAGCAAAAATCTGTTCTAATTGAAATATCTCACCTACATGGCATACAAAATTATTAATATGACCTTAAAAACAAATTGCTTAACCTGTATAAAGATGAGACTTCTTTTAAATACTTTCAGTAGGATATTTCTTCACTAATTTGCACAGCATGGTAGAGACCAAAAATACAAGCAAACAAACAAGAAAACAAATAAGTTTAGCCTTTAAAAAAGTGCTTTAAATGAAATTTTGTGTATATGCTTCAGTATTCAGAAAAGATTTTAAAGATTCCAGGAGATAGAAGTGGGATTCAACTCACTAAATACAGATGTCTTGTGATTTATTTTGTTTATAGTGGTCATCCTATATCCTAAGAAAGAGAGAAGAGAAGAGAAGAGAAGAGAAGAGAAGAGAAGAGAAGAGAAGAGAAGAGAAGAGAAGAGAAGAGAAGAGAAGAGAAAGAATATTTTCATAGATGAGCAATATATTCCTCATGTAGCCACATGAGCTAGGCTAGACACATAGTTTTTTCATCTCCCCTAGGCAGAAATGGAGGGAACTCAGATCTGGATATCTTAATTGTAGTTGTATGAATTTAAATAAGATAAATCTCAGACCTACAGCTACACTTCTACCTACAGTGATTCCTAAATCCTAGAGCCAGGGGATATATCCTCCCTTATAGCATCTAAGGACTCTGATCGTACTTTTGTACAGAATGAGGCTCTTCATGCATAAGCACAGATTTCTTTTAAACCCTTGGATCAAAGAAGACAGATAATTCTTTTGAGCCCTCCATCCTTGACATTTTTCTGGATGGGACATGCAGTTAAAACAAAGCATCCCTAAGTGGCTGAATGGTTGTGAGAAGAGGATAGGCAAGGAGAAGCACAATGCAGTTTCTGCCCTTTCTTTTCAAGTTTTGCTGCTCTTCTGACTCACTGGGTCAGGGAGTGAGTAACAGCAACAGAAAGTGACTTGTAGCCATAAGGTACGTCCCTCTCCGCTCCAGAGGCAAGCTATGTACCTCATGTGATTAAAAATACTTAATCAGTCTTGAAGTTTCATAGCAAAGCTGTCATCACAACCCAGGTGAGTGCCCTTACTTCTAGGTAATATTACCCTCTACCTGATTCTCTGGATTTAAAATTGTTTAGTACTGAGTGGCAAAGTTTTAACTAGAAGATGGAGTGATTTTTTCATTCCCAGCCTGTATGCTTTCCTAGAACTTGATATCTCTCAATCTCCTGATAACATTCTTGCCTCCTCTAAACTGATTTGTAGATGCATGCTGTAATGAACATCCCAGTCTTTAAAAAAAAAACCAATTAGAATTAAAAAAAAAATAAAATAATTAGGGACCATGTGGAGTTGACAGTGTCTGTTGGGTCCACAGACTCAGTATCTTCTCCTACCTTTACCACAGCGATGCCAGCCAGGTAGGATGAGATCATGACAGGCCCATAGCCAGTGGCAGAACATGGAATGCATGCTCAAGGCTCCAGTCTGTAGATACATTCCATGACCCCTAAAATTCTTCTTTATTCTACCTCTTTCCTGACTATGTATTCCTTTGTCAGTCTAGTGTAATTATACACACGCCTTTCAGGAAAGCTGGAGCTTCAGCACCCTGAGAATCAACTGGATAAATTTTAAGCCACAGTTTATGTTAGAAGGTTGGTGCCTTACAAGTCTTTGATCAGGGGAGATTTATTGGTTGCAACATTTCAATGCATAGCAAAAATTTTGCACCAGTTTGCATTTTCTTCACAACCGAAGAGCAACTGTGGCTTAATCAGATACAATTCCTCAAGAGGCTCCAACTACATTGCTGCCATTCTGTGGGCTTATTTAAGAAAGTTTTATGGATGCAAACTGGTTATTTGTATGAAAAAAAGGTTGCTATACTGCTAGATCAAGGTGATCATCTATTAAGGTCTGTGAAGGCCAGAGCATATAACTCAAAGGACAATCACTTTGATTCATCTTATGGTGTTAACAGCCTTTTAAGCAAAGAAAGGGTCTATGTTTTCATAAAATGGATTTCCCAACATGGATCTGGAGAGCAAAAAGGAGAAACACAGGAGCTACCTGAAACTGATTGTAGGTTTAAAATGTGAAGATGGCATCCCTCTACACTGTCTGGTACTGAGTGATTAAAAACTGATAGGCAAAACTGTCTACAGCATTCATTTAGTGTACGTTAATGCAGCTGCCTGAGCTCTACCAAAAGACTTTTATCATTGTCATTATTTTCCAGAAAGGTCAGAATGCCATCTAGCTGCTGGGGATGGCCTCTCATGACTCAATTTTGCTGAAAGATAATCAAAGAGGTTGTCATTCAGTAGCATAAATCATAGTATCAGAGAAGATGTCTTTTTATTTTTAGTAAGTATCATAGGGAAGAAATATGGGGCATGAAGCTGCTCCTTTTGCAGAGTAACATGCTTTTTAAAAGCTAGGTGAGTGATGACATGTCACTGGATGACTGTGCTTTTCATGTGTACCAGACATGAAGGCGTTAGGATCTAAAATTCCTATTCTAACAGTCTTCCTGGAGCTTCAACAGTTGTCTGGACAGTGGCATTAGTCAGTTACTTCCCAATGCATTACATATGATAGTTAAAGGTTGACAATAACAAACCAATCAGCACATTTTCCTAAACCTGAATATTTTGTCTGTTTGGCAGGAGGAGGTATAAAATAAAAGATAAAAATAAGGAAAAAAATGAAAGTTCTCACACATGGTACAAACTTCTATTATTCTCTTTATCACTATGAGCACAGACAAACCATTTTTAAAGTTGGGTTATTTTTTTTCCTTCACAGCTTGTTTTTTCATTTTATGACCATTGAAGATCATATTAAACTAAAGTTATTCTCTTGCAGACCAACTTCAGTACATAAGGTTTTTGAAATGCTTTTGGTCTAATCTTTTGTAATAATCATTGCCACCCAAAGCAACTTCATATCAAACTCTCTTAAAGTAAGTGTCACAATGAAGAGCTCTGCCTTATAATTTCAACTACTTCACAGTATTTTTCACATAAATAAGGTACAATAAAATATTTTCTGCATTAAAAAGCTTTATTTTTTGATAACTGCAGAATAAATAATGTGGGTGGGGTGTTTTTTTTATTTTATTTTTTTTTTTTTTTTTGCAACTGAGCTAACCATATATGCTGAATCTGTTATCTTCAAATATAGTTGTTTGTTTTTTTCAAGGAAAATACCTGTGCCAACATTCTTTTATAGATAAGGCTAACATTAATCTACATAGGGATTGTACCATGATTTAGACTAAAGGAATGTTTTTTAAGTTTTCAGGAGATGCTGACAGAAGCATTGAAAAGCCTGTAATCCATATCCTGCAAGGTCTGCAATGTTTTATAACTTGGACTGTACAATTAAGAGATGTAGGGATAATCAAGCCTGTTTTTATCTTGCTAGACAGCATAGTGCAAGCTTCAGTGGGAGTCTTCAATTCAGCATCTTTCCATATGCATAAGAAACACTCAGTTGCTAAACCTTTTGTTGGCACAAGCTCACTGCTCTCAGTACTAAACAAGCAGTTTAAAGCAATTGTGGGTGTTAACAATTTGCAGCATCCTTTGTTTTCTGTACAGGTGAAGTCTTAGGAAAATTCCTATAGGTTTTGGTGGAAGTAATAGATATCAAGAACACCAAAATCATAGAATGTATTAGGCTGGAAGGGACCCTAGAGATCACCTAATACAACCTCCCTGGGCAGGGAGGCCTCTCAACTAGACCAGGTTGCTCAAGGCCTCATCCAACCTGGCCTTGAACACCTCCAGGGAGGGGGCAGCCACAACCCCTCTGGGCAATCTGTTCCAGAGTCTCATCACCATCGTACTGAAAATTTTTTTCCTAAGATCCAACCTAGCCTATTTTCCCTCAGGGTAAAACCATTTCCCCTTGTCCTGTCGCTGGACACTCTTGTGAAGAGGCCCTCTCCAGCCTTCCTGGAGGTTCCCTTCAGGTATTGGGAGGCAGTTATAAGGTCCCCCCCACAGTCTTCTCTTCTCCAGACTGAAAAATCCCAGCTCCCTCAGCCTATCCTCATAGCAGAGGTGCTCCAGCCCCTGGATCATATTTGCGGCCTCCTCTGGACTCATTCCAATAGATCTACGTCCCAATTATGGTGGGGACACCAGAACTGGATGCAGTATTTAGGTGGGGTCTGATCAGAGCAGAGTAAAGGGGGAAAATCAACTTGTTTTGCTGTCCTCTTGATGCAGCCTATGATACAGTTGGCCTTCTGAACCACATGAGCACATTGCTGGCTCATGTTTAGCTTCTCCTCAATCAACACC
>VWZY01005969.1:140388-165272 GCA_013399075.1 Chloroceryle aenea | reverse complement strand
ACCTTGCACTTTGAGTTGTTGAGCCTCGTGCAGTTTTCATCGGCCCATTTCTCAAGCCTGTCAAGGTCCCTCTGGATGGCATCCCTTCCCTCAAGTGAGTCCACTGCACCACACAACTTGGTGGCGAACTTGCTGAGGGGGCACGCGACGCCATTGTCCATGTTGCTGACAAAGATGTTCAACGGCACTGGACCCAGAACAGATCCCTGGTGAACTCCACTTGTCACTGGTCTCCACCCGGACATCAGGCCACTGATCACAACTCTTTGAGTGTGACCTTTTAGCCAGTTCCTTATACAGTGGGTGGTCCATCCATCAAATCCATGTCCCTAATCTTTTGGAAAAATTGTTCCAAAACATTTTGTTTCCAAAACTATTTTGGAAAAGCTATATGATCTATCGAGATGTTTCCACAGCTCCCTGAATTATCTGCAGTTTTAGAAGCCTGTAATACTGGAAGTCCCTATAACCTAGCTCAGGTCTTCTGGTTACCCAGGGAATAAAATGTGTGACTGTTGCTGTCTTAGACACAGAGCTTCAGATGAAAATCTGTCACCTTCTGATTGATGATTCAGGAGTAGCCAGACTGGTGAGTTTACTCAGAGGCAATGGGTCCTGCATCCTGTGGGCCCCCAGCAAATTTCCACCTGACAGTCTGACATGAAAGGATACTTCTGCAAAATACATTTCAGTCCAGCTGGCTGCAGAGGTGACTTTGTTTCTCCTGGTCAGCTGCAGTCCTTGACAGACCCACAGGAAGCATCAGTTCGGAGGCTTCTGCCTTCAGGTTGGAGATAACCCCAGAAACCATTTACTCCCTGGCGGCTCCCAGTGGGGAGTGTTACTGTGCCAGCCTTTCTCACTCCTGCCCACACGGACAGCCACTATGCTTGTAGTGTGCTCAGGCAGGATGGACTCCCTTGCAAGTGAGCTCCCCGTAGCATATTTCAGATGCTGCATAGGCAGTACCAGGGGAAAGAGAAATGGCAGAGATGAAAATGTCTGTCTTATGCAAAGAGCTATCCTGTTCTAATGGAAGTCAAAGCCCCCTGTGTTTTAATGTATGTACTCTATTGGAACATAAGATTTTTGTAGCTATGCTTAATCTTTTTTTCTTTCTTTTAGCATTTGTTCCTATAGCAGGTGACATCTTGTGTGAAATTTTCTACACTGTCCACACCTCTGAATACCCAGATCTCACCTTACTACAATATGAAGTAAACTATTGCTGACAAGGGATGATTCTCACTGAGCTGTGAAGGATACAGAGCATATTCACTTAGTTGTCTGAAAACTTCCAGTTGGATTTTAGCGAGTTGACAACTACCTCCAAAGGCTCTTAAATCACTTTTTAATTTTTTTTTTCTTTTTCTGACACAGTGATTTGATGGGCATCAAGACATCTCTATTTTTAAGTGCCAAGAACCTGTACCATCCAGTCCTCAAGGGGGAAATATCATTTAAATAATTCTAAATAGTTTCCCATGTCTGATAAAAGACAGAATAAATATAATTAGAAAAATGTGACTAATACCTTTCTCTGAATCCTCAGTGTTCATCTTTTTAGCCATCTGTTCTCTCTCCTCCAGGCCCTGATCCCACATGTTCTAAACAGTAAGCACAGAACCTATCTGCAAACCTGAAGGTAAGAGTATATTATACCTCCTACTGTAGGGGAATCTACTACATACTAATTTTCCAGCTCTTAAGATGCACCTTCTGTAGGGCAGGTGCTTTATTGACTAGAAAGTTCACCTTTACCAGCTTATTTTTGTTCATTCGGAATTCCCAACAGAGAAATGTTATCCTTCTTTTGGTGCAGAGGAGGAACTAAGAAACAGTTAAATGACTTGCTCTGGGCCATACAGGGACTGTGTGACAAACTACCATGTGAGTGATATTGTTAAATAATACCGTAGAGGAATACTGACATATCCTACAAAAAGTTACAATACTGATGTTTGTTAAATGATGGGTTGAAAGTCAGTCTTAAAGTACCAGAGCAACACATTCTCCTTGAGCCTTCCTTGTTAATAAATTGTGAATCACGTCTATCCCATCAATAACCTGTTGTAAGAAGCAGAACTTTTCTTTGTTAGATCATATAAATATATATGATAGATATATATGTTAGATATATATATGTTAGAACATCTATTGTGCTTCTCATTTTATTTTGCAGATAAAGAAGACTACTTTAATTAACATGATCTGACATGCAATCTCCAGAACAGAAGGTACAGCACTGAAAGTTATAATACATTTGCAATACAGGGAAGGGGTTTTTTAGGTATTATAACACAGAGTATAAAAATACTGACCTATTCTTAATAGAATCATTTTTGAATCAACAATTGTAAAAAGGGTTTTCAGATTTTACTGCTTAAGTCAAAAGATTAAATGTTGTACTAAATTATATTTTGGAAAATACGAAGCTTGTGCAACAAAAAAGAAATAGCTTTTATTACCCACTGTGTCTTGGATATGTATTAATTTCTTAGATTTCGTAATGCAAAGTTAACCCTTGCTAGACCTTAAAGAAGTAGGAGGTTAACAGAATCAGGGAACCCTAAAAGTCAAATCTTTTCACAACACTGGTCTTCATTTTCTGAAAGATGAGGGCAAAATAGCCATCACAATCCATATGACAAAGCAAACAGGAGGACTGAGTGCCAAAGAAATGGGTGGCAAGTATTTGAAAGGTGTGGATATTTTAAGAAAGGAGATTTGAGAGATGGCACCAAAAGCCAAGTAGGGTATGAAAAAAAGCCCATATTCAGGCAAGGAGAAATCAGAGCGTTAGAAAAAATGTTTGATACCTCAGTCAGGCAGTACAGAACAGCTGTTGTGCCTAACAGAACAAACAATTCTTGCACCTGCAGAAAGAAAAGAAATAATAGCAATATAGCAACTTCCTGATGAAAAGAAGTAGATGCGGATGTCCTTGAGAATATAAATTGAGATCTCTGCTAAGATCATAGCCCAGCAAATGTGGGAACAAAACAGATTCAATGACAGCAAACACCTCATCTGAGTTACTGCTGTATACCTAACACACAACATATTTTCTCCCATATGCCTGAAATACCTGAACAGACTAACTTTATCAGTGGGCACAGGACTTTGCTACTACAGAAAGCTTGCAGAATGGATACTTAAGATACACAGTCGTAAATACAAAGTGAAACACCAAAGATAGAACTTCAAGGAAAGAGTACATTTCCCAGGACAGGGATCTGGATATAGTGGAGAAGGAAATTTTGAATGAATCTGTAGCAGAAAAATCAGATAAAGCCTGGTTTACTGTCAATTATACAATATATCACAATATATTTTTAAAGGACAGGTTTCCATACCTCCCTAGAAACAGATCACAGCTGTAATGTTGGCTGACTAAAGATCTTGCATTACTATCATCACAGATCACTTTTCCATGAAATGGATTTGAATACATTATAATGTTGGAATTAAGTAGTCTCTTCTGATAAGGGGCAAGTCACCTTCTATTATCAGGCATCAAATAATTTCAGTATCTTATTGATATGTTCTCCTCTGGTACAGTCTGCCAAAGAAAATAGTTTGCTTCCCTGTAGAATGGAAAGAAAACAGGCCTGAATAAGATGCAGATAAAAATGGAAACAGAAATTAGCCTTGAAGTACCACAGATTGCCCAAGGCCTGGGTAAGAACTCACAGACAGTTACATTTTGCTTTAGGTGCTCAAGGCTAAATTTCTTCTCAGAAAATAATAGAGCCTATTCAGAAAGTTTAAACAATGGCAAAGATACCTTAAAGAAGACTAAATTTTATTCTTTTGTGATTCACACCGCATTCATCAGTAGAATAGTTCTGGTAGACAGAGAGTGGAAGATATCTTTGTAGTATCATGTGCATTTGGAACTCGGCTATCAAGTATGGATCAAATCAAATATGGGCTATAAACATAAGGCTGTGCCTATATAATGGACTGAAGGATTTGTGGGAGCTTGGGGGGTTAGGAATTTGGCTTGCATATATATATATATATCTATGTGGCAACTCATGGTACACACTAAAGTACACGACTGGTGCACTTGAAGTGGTTTTCTTTTGAAACAAAGGCTGCTGCTATGCAAATGGACACTAGCTAAGCAGCACATTTTACTGTGCATGCAAGGTCATCCATCAGAGTTCTCTACATTTTTATGCACATGCAGTGTTAGATTATTGGCAACTTCTTTATTTCACATCTGCGATGTTATCAGTTACCAAATTATAGTTACAGGGGGGACCTCTCCACTCTTGTGGCCTTTAATGGTGGATAACACTTAGCAAAAAGGATGGAAGAGTTGTAACTGACAGAAAGGATGGGTTAATTCTTTCTGTGTAAGAAAAAAGCTGAAGGCCTAGAAAACACCTACAGCCTACCCATTTGTAGATGAGGATGGCAATGTGTCCTTCATACTGACTCTTGTATTATAAAGACAGCAAAGGTGTGTCTTGCTCTCTTCTTGGCACATTTTCTTGACTGAAATTTTCTTCTACTGCAGTGATGTATTTAAAGACAGGTCCTCCCACATAACAAAACCTTCTGAAGGCTAGTACCTGTGTGCTTCAAGTCAGCTACCCACACTTTCTTGTTCCAGTTTCTGAAGGGGAATTGCAGCTTGTTTATCCTGAATGCTCCCCCAGCAGACTGCCTTCTGAGTCATAGTCACAGTAGCAAGACTCAAAGAGAGATGAGCAGCACAGTTGCAGCCATGGCTTCCAGAGAAGGTTGTCCCATGATAGCTGGTCGGGGACAGCACTCAGAGATCTGGTGTGGTTGTCTACTGCTAGGTTTATGACCCTGAGGATGTCATAGAAACGGTTCTCTGTTTCTGGAGTCAGTGCAACTTTCTCTTCAGGGTCTGTGGAGAGATCAAATAGCAGGGGGGGATCATGCCGTGTGATGAATCCGTCATGGCAGAAGCAAACGTGAGAATCATGGCAACCATTGGAGTCTTCAGGACTGAAGTTTGGAGTGAAGAAGAAGACTTTCCAAACAGATTCGCCTGCAATTCACAGACACAAACCAGCTGGTGATAAAATAACAAACTAGAAGTCACCTAGTCTTAGGAAACTCTAATTTACACCATGGGAAATGAGTCTTTTGGAACAACCTCACTGTGTACAGGAACATTGCTATATTGAAAGAGTAAAGCAAAATTAAGCAAAACAAATATAAACAAAACATGGTGATTTTAATGCTACGTATTTATGAAATAATTATGATCATTTCATTCCCTTGGAAGAATTCTGATTAACTAAATCATAGAAGACTTAAAAGAACTTTGCATTTTTACAGTAACAGTGCTAAGAAGATTTGCATAAATATTAATAAGCCATCACACTGTCTTCAAGACTAATTAAAATTCACCTTTGCCCCTTTGTTGTACCCAGACACTATTGGGCCATGTCTGCATCTTATTTTGTTAATCAAAATATTTTCATTTTTACCTTTTAATCTCTTCCTCTTTTTATTGTATTAACCCATTGCCCTCTGCCACATGTTTTCATTGCAAACACCTGGAGACAAGTGCTTCTTGTTTTAGTAAAAGTGATGACATGAAAAGGTATAATGGATGCTAAATCCCTGTCTTANAGTGTAATTTTTAGGTGACATTCTGCTTTGTGAAATAGAAACCAAGTTCTTTATTTATAGATTGTTCATTCTCTTTCAGCTTAACTGGCTGTGTACAGAAACTGAACTGTGTGCACCAGTGTAACTTCAGTCAGTATCCTCACTGTTTAAAAATGCTGATTATTTTCTGTATTAAGAATAAGCAGATACCAGTTGGTTCCTTCAGAAGCACTCTCAAACAGAAGGTACACTGAAGAATCTGAAAATGCTTAACAGGAATGGATTAAACACAGAATGGCCACTATTTTCCTTGTGTTTCACAGAACAGCCAGGGAAGGCAGGACCAGACAGGTACTTCCAGGAAAGCACACTGTCCTCCACAGCCAGCTAACCATCCAGTTCTCCAGAAATGGACCAGAAAATAATTTGAATCAAAAATCTGTTCTTTAATAAAGCTGAATACTAAACAGTTGAGTTCTATTATGTCAGACTACCCACCCACTTGAATGCATACAGACATCAGAAATACATATTCACCAAGAATTTACATTCCTTGACACCCTATTGCAAAAAACAATTTTTTCTTCACTTTAATTTTTAAATATTGGTGGGAAAATGCTTTTTTTGATGGATTTTGTTAAGTTCACAGAAAGTTCGTTAATCTAGTAACAGTTTGTCACAGATTTATGTGCAGTACAGTGGTTAATATTCCTTAATCAATTCTTTAGTTCAATAGAATGGAAAGCACTAGAAAATGTGTCAAGAGCAGACACGAACTAGAATATACCGTGTAGCTACATCATACTCCATTTTTAAAGATTAAAAAAGGTTTAAACCTGAAAGAAATGTTTCAGCAGACTAAAGAGTCACAGCAGTTGTAGCCTGTAGCATGAATTTAGACAGTATGTGACCTTAAGATTCTTTATAAATTCTCCTATCCTACAGCATTTTTCACACTATGAGATGTTTTACCTTAAGGAACCAATTCAAGGACAGAGCCTGGAGACTTCCAGTTCACTTAGTCTGCACTTAACTCAAGGTCAGAGGGATGATGATTATTATCCACATTAGACTGGGAGAACCCTCTGAATGCTGCTTGGAAGTCAGCAAAGGGGAAGGAGCTTTAAAGGCTGAGAGTGGCTCAGACAATGGGATGTGGCAGGCTTTAAAATGCTCTGGCTGTGACAGCAGCAGTGGTATAGTCTTACTGGGGAAAAGGGAAAGGGAAGGCAAGGCAAGGCAGCATTCCTTCACCTACCCTTCCAATACATTTTGAAAGGTCGGTTTGGTACTTGAATTCCTTGCTGTTCTCTCAGAATTAAAAAACAAAACCAAAACCAAACAAAATCTAACACTCCCACTCTAATTTCTTTGAAATTATGCATGGAACATTTCCCAGAACAGAAATATGCCTCTCATTTACTGAGATTTAGAACTGACATTCTGGGAAGGTATGTAATTCTGTACTAAGCATTCCTTTAGGGTCATAAAAAATATTTAATTGGCAAGATGGACAATGAAGAAGTGAAAAAGCCAAAGGGCTTTATTAATCAGTGCACTATGTGCCCTCATGGACCATACAACATTTGTCCCATCTGAGAAATTGATTCAGGGCACTGTAACACCTTGACAGAAGAAGAGAAGAAAAAAAATGACATAGCTATTATAATGTCAACTAAAAGAAATTCCAGTAAGGCCATGCACATAAGAACTTTGTGATCAGGCTGTCTTACCACACATTTATCTTTGATGTTACACTTTGGCTGAATGACATTGAAAGAAATTTTCAGACAACTTTTTTGGTGTTGGGCAAGGTAGCACGAGGCCAGTTCAAGGGCTTACAGAAAGCAATACAAAGTTGAGGAGTCTAAATTAATGCAAGTAGATAAAAGTATATCATATAGATAAGACAAGGGGAAAAGAAAGAAATAAGGAGGTTGTACCATGGTATTTTTTTCACCACAGAATAAAGAAACATTCAGGCTGCACAGAACATTTGGCATGTTGCAAAATTATGCATAGGGTTGAGGACAGGGCTTGTGTGACATCACATCAGGTCTGAATCACAGAAGAGCTCATGCTCGTTTATCAGCTTTGCAGCTATATAATGTCATGATCTTGCTGTGCAAAATACTGAGCCCTGGGAGAGCAAAGTCTGTTATTGTATAATGTTCATCTGTTGCACTTCAGTGATGTTTCAGCAAGTAGCTGGAACTTCATGAGGTACTGGAGGAACAGCAACACAGACTTTAAACTGCTGATTTCCTAAGTATTATAAAAACTAAGGCATATCCGTCAGCGTCTGTGGCTATGGAGCAGCCAGTGTAATATACTAGGAGACATAAAGAGCTGTCAGACTTCTAATCTGTAAAGCTGATGAACTGTATAAAGCTTGGTATTAAAAAGAGTGAGCTCTACCCCAGCGTCTCGCAGCTGATATAAAATCTCTTTTTGGCAGAGGGTTAACTTCAAGGATCAAATTAATCTCTCAGTAATTAACAATACCTTTGTTCTGCAAAGCATCTGGATAGTAAACTCTCTTTATATGAAAAGATAACTGTATGCCTCCTCCTCTGGGAAGCCAGCAGTAAAATTGCCATGGGTCCCCCCCAGTCACGTGTATCAGGTCCCTTTTAAACCAGCAGGCAAGCTCTAAGCCTGCAGCACCCTTTGAGAGCCTGGCACAGTGCTTCAGACCTATTTTGTTAAGTGTCCATTCTTCCTGCAACTCTCTAACTCTCCAAACTGTCCAACAGTTTCACCAACTCACAATACCTCTTGCCTTCACACATTAAGAAATACAAAAATTACAGAAGTTATGCATATAAATAGCCTAAAATTAAAACAGGTTGCAATTATTTCAAGCAAATCTGCTAGGAACATAACTGTTCAGAGTTCTGTCTCCATAACAGACTCCTCTACTATTTTATTATCTTTCACCCATCTATTTATCCTCTTACAGTCATACAGAAAACCGTAGCTCCAACAGACAGGTAGCAGCCATGAGATTAAATAAAAGTGTCTCAGCAAGATATATGAATATTTCCAAACTGAAGTGACACCCTGGATAAGAATGTCATTTCTGGTACAATAGAACTGTTCTTAATCATTGGTGGCTAAATGGTGTTTTCTGATAAGCTGTACTTGAAGTGAAGAGAAACCATTGCTCTCTTATTGCCTGGACTTTATTTTCACTGAATTTAATCTATGACAGTAGCTTTATAGGTTTGCTGCTACTGTCACCTGCTTTGTCCACATTATTTTGTTAAACAAGTCTGTTCTTCACTGTATATTGGGGAGCTGGTCTCTCCTTGACTTCAGATACCTTTAAACATAACCCTTTAGGTGTAGCATCCTAAAGTGCCCACAGACTCTTCCTGTATGTCCAGTGTTCTGTAGCCCTTGTCAGCTCCCACTCTCTAACTCACACTCTTAAACATTTCTGCAGAGCAGCAGATGAAAGCTGCAACTCTCTTGGTTACAACATTCTTCAGAACTCTTGTTATTTGAATCCTTTCTTCCAGCTTCCTAGATCTTTTAGAATTGTTTGGTTCTCTGTTAATCTATTTTGAGTTTAAAAATTTGCTATTTGAGTTTAAAAATTTGTAACTTTTGTTCTTTCAGTGAAAATCTTTATTTTTTTAGATACTTGTTTTAAGCATCTGGGTATGTTGCTGTTATATTGTTACCTAAATCAAGAGACAGCTATTTTGTCCCAGTGTAGGTGAAGTATAATACTGATATGCAAAGATATGTTAGTTTATGAGAATCAGTTGTTCCTAGAAGAGGCTTGCATAAAGAGCTGTGCAGAACATACAGCATTTGAGGGAAAACCTTGAAAAACAAATGAATTCCAGCAGTGATTTGAAAATATATGAAAAAATGATAGAAACTGCACTGTTAAGTGTCTTCTAAAGCAGAAAGGATTGCACATAATGAGAATACTAAAGAACTGCTGGACAAAAAGTACAAACCAAGGTGAATCCATGCTCACACTGCTGAAGTGAAGACAGAAATCTCCTGACTGAACTCATTATCTAGAGTAAGTGCTATGGTGCAAGAATATTCCATGGAATTCTGTTCCAAAGTCAAGGTTATCTGCTGAATGGTAGCAGCTGTCAAAGAGTTATTTTCCAGAATTCTTCAGCATCATCTTCAAAAAGAATTGATTAATGATTTTACAGTGTTTTCTTGTTGAAAAAAGTCCCAAATGGGAAGAATCTGTGAATATAGAAACTATGCTGCTAAAATAAGAAGTGCTATAATGCAATGTTATGCCTCATATTTGGAAGTCTTGGTTGATAACAAAATGTAAGTACACATGTTGCCCTGGAAAAAAATTCCCCTCCATAGTAATTCAATGCACATAATCCAGCTATTTGCTAAAGTATTGTTTGAATAATCTATTTACTTGCTGAATGGCCCGTGTAATTTTCAGTTCATCCACACAGTAGCTGATGCTATGCTGAAAACAGAAGATAATGTTGGAAGAAGAAAAAAATTGGTCATTTCTGACCTATATTCAAAAGTCCTTGAAAACAGAAACCCCTTATTTTATTGCTTATGAGAGCAATAATATTGATTTAATAATGTACAGCTTCTCCACTAGAGTCAGTAAGAGATACAGTTAAGAAGCAAGAGAGAGAGACACTTAAGGATGTAACAAAGAAAAGCCCCTTTGACAAAGATGTCAAAAACCAAAGAGAAACCACTTAAAATTGGGTTTTGTCCTATAAAAATAATTCTGAATGTCTGAATTTTATAATGTATGTACTTCAGCATCTTGAAATACATGACAATAATTTTTGTCCCCCTGCTAGAAAATGCATATTTTTGTCAGAATCTGAAACTAGCAAAAGATAACAAATGGTGTGAATAGCTGAAAGTAAATAGGAATTTGTGACCTTTTTTTTTTTATTAGAAATAAAATCTGGAAAAATTGTGCAGCTATTAAGCCAATTAGAACTACAAAAAAGGAAAGGGTATTACCTGATAGCTTGGTGGTGTGGTAATACCCAGCATTTCAGATGGAAATTCAGTCTTCAGGTGCATAGAAAAGTTCAAATGTATTTCATTAGGGTTCTTATGAGCCTATCACTTGGAACCAATACCTTGAAGGTACTTTGTCATGCACAAAGTGAGATGCTGTTGGTTTCTTTTCATTTTTTTTTAATACAGAATGGTTTACTGGATTGGTGTACAGGTGTCTTGGCTTGAGCTTTCCATGCTGCAGCCATTTCTGCCCCTTAGTTTGCCATCTAAATCAGGAGAAAAGGCAGTGCAAGTAGGACAAAAACCTAGAAAGAAAAATAAAGGAAGGTCTCCGTTTGATTTCAGCTTTACCAGCTATGCTAGGAAGTTGGGTTTATGTTCTTAATATGATTAGGAATAAATATTTTTTAGAAGGAGAGGATTTAATTGCATTTTTTCCTTCTCCTTATTTGTCTCTCTCTTGTAAAGTAGGGGAATGCTAGCAGGGAGTGGAGGACTGCAAGTCTCAGGGTATAAATAGATCTGCCTGAGCCTAACAATAACTCTGCTGCTACTGTCACTGAGCAGAACAGAGGTAAGAAAATACTGTAACAGTATTTGTCATGCTTGTCAGGGGAAACACTTTCCTACCTAAAATATTGTTAGCAGAAAGTTGTATCAGTGGATTAGGTCAATTTTCTGGTGCTTGATATAAACAGTTTTGTGGTGTCTGTTCAAGCTAGAAATGCTCTTTTGCCCTTAGGCAGTTACATTATTTCACACTTACCAAATTATATGCCCATACTGTGTCACCCAAATTCAGCTGCACCTGCTCTTATATGAGGATCAAGACAGCATATTAAAATACTTAATGAGATTGTTTAAGTAAATGACACTTGATGCTTGTTCTCCTTCCTTCAGCTGTTGCAGTTAAAATACTGAACATAAATGAAGGCTTTGGGAGATGACTTGGGATTTTTGGAGGCTTTTCTTCATTGTGGTGCTTCCATTAAATGGGCAAGAGCAGGTAGGGAGAGAGAAAAAAAACAACAAGAGGACAAAAGAAGATAGAAGATGATGCTTACAAAGCAAGTTAGGAAGCAGGAAAAACAAAGTATGTTCTATAATCAAGTAGAGCAAAAGATCACAGTGGACTTCAGCAAGAAATAGTAATAAGGTACATCTTCTTGACATCATCAAAGAAGAAAACCACAAGTAAAGAAAGAAGCCAAAAAGATATTAAAAAAGAAAAACAAAACCAAACCACCCAGACAAATCCTCCCGCTTGAAAGGTAAGAGCCTACTCTAGAGAGGAAGAGAAGGAACCAGCCTACTCTGGTGGAAGTGAAGGAACTTGTGAGACTGAAAAACAGAAAGGGCAAATGACAGAAAAGCCCTCATGAGGGTCAGAACTTATTACAGCTTCTGTAGTTACAGAAGGGAAAGACTAACACAAGGGTTTAATGAATTAAGAGGATCAAAAGGAGATTTGATTCACTATCAGTGAGACCAGAAGCTTAGAAACAGTGAGGAAAAGGGGAATAAATACATGGGAAAAGAATTAAATTACAGTATAAGGACACAGTTCAGAGGAGAGAAATGGGCTGCTCTCTCTCCAACAAAAACGTGTTGTAAGTAACCTGGAGACGCATGAGTTATTAGCGAAGGAAAAGTGAATTTTATCCTGTGACCTACATGTTGCAAATTAGCTAACTGATGCTACTTAAGTCTTTCAATGGGATTGTGTAGCTGATCCAGTGGAGAGCAGAACTGAATCCACATCATACGGGTACTTCAGTGTTTTTTATGCATGGTGATTCTCAAAACCATAAAAGTGGTCTACAGCACTTACCTTCTACTGCTGAGGAAACGTCAAGAAAAACTTCTCTGTGGACTACAGTAAGCAAAAGTGTAAATATCAGAAAAGATATGTCCATGTATCTATGGAAACATCTTACTGTATAAATTCTCTCAGAGATTACTTTGCCACTGCATGTTGCCATTAAGATGAAGGCTGTTGACAAGGAGTGAGGTTTAATGAGACAATGAAGTTTATAAAGTGATTTTCAGAAGGACACCAATGCTCCTACACTAAGAGCTGCCTCAATCCCCAACACCTTTAAGAAAGAATAAAAAGGTTCTCCGAGAACTGATAGCTAAGAGATAAGTAATGACTGGTTTGGTCTTGCATTAAAAGGAAAATTGAACATGCAAAGCAAGTGGCATTTTCTTAATTAGACTTAGAATTAGATCTTTATGACAGTGTATCTCAAATCAGGATTTGTATCACATTCATGCTTTTCTTTTCTCACCATACTTGTCAGTTCTTTGATTACACTCATACAGAACTAAAATGCTGCTCTGAACCGACTCACTCATATTTTACTACACAGCCTAACCTGGCTTTCTTACTCATATTTGTAGACAGGGCTTTATTTGAACCTCTGCTCTTTAAAAAAAAATAAATCACTAATCAAATGACATGAACCTGAAATTCCAAGTCAACTTCAGAAGACTCCAATACTGTCATTCCTGACAGTTAGCAAAATAATGATGTTTTTCACATTGTGAAAAGGTGGCAAGGAATTTCTAATTTTAAATTCAAGGTACTGAGTAGGACTGACTGCTCATCATTATGCTTCTACTTAGTATGTGATTTGACAATCTGGTCACCTCACCTAATTTTGGATCACTGCAATGTGAAAGTCTTTATGTAAGATAGCTATCAGTTTATACTGATCTGTTTCATACCTTTGTGAGAAGTTTGCTTTAAGGTGAGAAAAAATCTGCTTGTTTCTTTTTTGATGTGAGTGATTAGCTCAAGTGTAGGAGTTTACACTATAGACATCTATATGTTGTCACCACCACCCTCTGAATTTGCTAAAAATCTGAGGTATCAAGAGCCTTGAGGGCACTAGAGACTCACTCACCCTGTCTAGCCCTAGGGTGGATCCTGTCATGTGAAAAGGGGAAAGTAATTTGGCAGAAAATAAACCCCCTTGAGTGCCAGCTGGTCCTCAGATACCAGAGGGGCTGGGGGTGACTAGGTTTAGGTTCTGAGTGATGTCCAGTTTGGCACTATTAGTCCAGTTGTGCTCAGTCTGAACTCTCATGGCTCTGGGTTCACTAACAGTGCCCTGCACTCCCCAGCTCCAGTTGCTCTCCACGGTCTCACACAGCCAGTACGGAGCTGGTGGTGCCCAGTGGGAGAACGTCTGCGACTGGCAGCACAAACAGTGCACTTTATTAAGGGCAACAGAGATACAAGTTCTTGTGGATTGCTGGTTACAAATTCCCTCTCTGCAAAGCATGTGCAGGTATAGCAAATGTGTTACGTTAAAGAGCAGCTCAGTACAATTTCTAAGTTTCCCAGGGATATACTTGGAAAGTCTGGATCTTATCCAAATGTGTCCAAATGGGGTGGAAGCGAGGTTCAGCCAGTCAACTGCCCCCAGGAGTCACTCCACTCTGTCCCCCATGATGTGTGCAAACAGGGTTGCCTAGGGAACTGTTGTGGAATGGATTCCTTGCATGCCAGTTGTGCTTTACCCCGAGAGTTTCTCCAATGCTCTACCTGTCCTTACTGTGTGAACAATGCTGCATCTTTAAAATGATTTTAATTAAGTCACCTCCAGTCATTATTCCACAGACACCTATTCACTCACCCTGCCCACAGACCAGGGTTCCAGCTTAGCCTGAGGCCAGCAGTACCTGCCTGAGTGGTGCTGCAGGAGGGCCAGCTCCCAGCCCTGTGTCTGAATGGCCCTAGGTTGTAGCCTTTCTTCCAGCTCTGTTTGCTCTTCCCATCTCCTCCTGATCCTGACTGGATTCCCTGGATGGACCTTGAACCTGAATCACCATTTTGCCTTGCCTGGGAATATTGGTGGACCTTGTTCTCAGCACCCAGCTCTGTTCACTGTTGAACTACTTGTCTCTCCAGCACTCTAGTCCATCTTTAATTTTGCTTTCTAAGATTGACTATCTACCTACGAGGTGCTGCTGCTTATGAAAGATACCACAGTGTACATCAGTTGTGGGTTATTCATCTCTTCCTCTCAAGTATATGTTAAAATCTACATATCTAACTGATGTGGACAGAAAACAAAGGGAGCTTTGCCATTCTTGTCCCTACACACATACTTTTTAAATGAGTCTTACTCATCCTTAATGATCATTCAATGACCTTTGCAGTTTAGTCACTAGCTACAGTACATCTGCATTGACTCTGCTTATGTGATGCCTGGATCTTTCTCATATTAATGCATGTACTTTCCCCTGTTCCAGTTGTAGCAAATAAGTACAAAAGCTCATTTAAGGTATTTTAAATTAATTTTCTTTTTGTCATCTAATTCATCCTTCTGCCAATGCACAATTGCTCCCTACAATGTCTTTTTTAGGAGCTGTCTTGACGGATGGTGTCTTCTATTGGAACTTTCGTGCTACTATCACTCATTTCCTTTCTTGTGGAAGACAAAGACATTTTATTGGCACACTCCTTTCCCTTACTGTTTTACCTACTAACTTTTTCACATACAAATCCTTCACAAACTTTTGTTGGAGTTTCAGTAAAGATTTTGGTGAAGATTAGTGCCTCAGAGTTCATCTGAGTTGCCCAAATCCCTCAATTACCCGTTGCATTGTCTATTCTAAATTCCATTTCTACACTCTTTGTAGAGTTGTGGTGCACCAAAATGAATGTAAAATTCCCTGTTTATTTGTGGAAAGGATGATTTCATCTTGTTTGCCTTCTGTTGAACAAAGTATTTCTACCTTATCTTAAGACTACAAATTATAATAACCTCATGCTTAAATTTAGCAAAGTACAATGTAATATGTGACTAAAGCTGCTGTGTGCTCAACTAGTTGTTTAAGCAAGGATCTGCATATCTGCATATGCTCCTCAACTCACATCAAATCCCCTACTTCAGGCTATTTGAGAAAAGAAAAACTGAGTAAATTATGTTTCAGTGATCTGTGCTTTTGCTTAATAAAACAGTTAATAAACCTGTTTTCATTATTTGCTACAGCGATACTGATGAGTACACTGTGAGTGATTTATTTAATGTCTCAAGATCTATAGGAAGAAGAAACCCAAATCAAGTCTTCTGAAGTCTAAGACAAGTGTCCTGTGCACTGGACAACTCCATCCTGCAGAAAAAATCAGTGTTCAGCATTCAGATCTTGCCTCCCTGAACATTAAACTCTTGTCTGCTTACCAACATCCTCTAACTGCAGATATAATTTCCTCAGCTACTCAACACACCATTGGTACAATCTCTTTGCCTTTATTGCATGTACATGGATATGAATCCATGACAAACTATGCAGTATATCCAGGTAAGTCCAGGTGCTTGAGCTATGTGGTGCATGGTATTTGAACCAACCTGTCCATCTCTTGGGGTCTGCTGGAGATTCAGCAGCACAGAATAGTCCTACACAACACCCAGAGTGAGATGCAGTCAGCCATGGAGTGAATTCACCTCAAACTAGAAGAAAGCAGCAACGGGGTTGGGAAACTTCAGACATTTTCCTTCATTCCCTGTGTTCTATCTCCTTACACTTGGATACATAAAAAGGACAATATTGCTAGGAAATCAGGCAGTGTTTGCTTTCTCATCCCAAAATGACTATAATCCAAATTCCAACTTAAAGCTTCCAGACAATCATTTTAATCATCCACAAAGTGTGTGGGGGTTCATTTTTCTTTTTTTTTCCCATTATACATGAGTGACAAAACAAATTCTGATTTTTTTTTTCTCCAATCTCTGAAGCACAGTTGAAGGATGGTAGGTAGACTACTGCTGTGAATGAGGTAGTAGAGACAATGTTTGTTCTCTTTGGCTTGATCTCCTTTTTAACTAACTATATAGTTCAGTGCAATAATTCTAGCATGCCTCAAAGTATCTTTGAAGATGTCATAAACTTAATCCAACATTTATTATTATTTATTGTGGCACTATGAAGTTCAGGCTGTTACTCAAGACAGTTACAAAGATGAGTTAAACAAATACAGCCTCATCCTTGAGCATGAAATCCTACCTATTGTTACTGGTCTGAGAGTATGTTCCCACAGATTATGGTTTACTTTAAGGGCTTTAACCCATTATTTTAGAAAGTAGCATAAATAATTAGAATATAAGACAGCTTGCAGTCTAAATTCAGTTACACATTGTACTTCCTCAAAAGTACTGAAAGTGCTTTTGGCATTACATGACAAGATATAAATTTTATATATGCCCTACCTCCTCACTGCAGTTAGGAGTGATGACAGCACTCAAACGATGTTGTGAAATATAAACATCTGCATACTGGTAGTTTTTTTGGCTTTTGAAGCTTACATTCAATTTTCAATTCATACTTCTGCAAACTCAGTCTTGATCTCTCAATTTTAGCTAGTTGCTTTGTCAAAATACTCTTTAAAGATCTGTGACAGTAGTAATGGCACCAGGAAACACCAGGAAATGTGTTTCTATTCTATTCTATTCTCTACCATGGGTCCTTCTATGCATTTTTATGCTATTCTCCACAAAGCAAGTAACCATAAATACTGACAGACATTTACCACAACCTCAGCCCAGTGATAATTAAAACACAGGACTTCCAGCAATGTTTACATGGTTGCTTAGATTTCTCTTACATCTCCAAAGATGCCTCTGGCTGTCATTCATGCTACACATGTCCAAGCTTAAACTCTGTTTCTTTACTAAGTCAGTATTCCTAACCAAGATCCTGGCACTTAGGCTGTGTGGATATAAAAAGGAACCTGAAATTGAGTTAGGATTGAGATTAGGAAATCTCCTAATCAAACTGCATTCAAATGGAAGCCAGGGCAGGCAGTTGGACTTGGTAAATAATTTTTCTATCACCTAGATCCTCACTTTCATTTTATAAGGTTTTTCTGCCTCGCTGAATCTCACAAGTCTGTCTAGTTTTAACTTCAGAACTTTGGATCGTTACCTTCTTCTTGCCTATCTAACATAAAAAGGCCAAAAACTTGAATGTAAAAGTTGTCTGCTTCAATCAAGAACAAATCAAAACTTGCTAAAGGAAAAATAAGATGCCCCTATACAGATATATTACACAGACATGCAGATTCTTGACTGACCAAGAATGCAGATAGTTTAAGGCTTCCTAAAGGTACTCCTCTACCTGATGATGTGTTCTCATACACTTGCAGCTGAAATTCAGTATCTAACAATCAACAGTGGTAAGGGTATACCTGAGGTCAGTTTAGTGAACAATGTCAATCTCTTTTGTTAGCTGTAATCATTTGCCAACATCTCACATTTGAGGAGTACCCACTAAGGAAATAATCCTTTGCAGCACTTGAATGATTTCTACTTATTTTCTCACTTGATTGCTAAATAATAATTTCTAGACTTTTTCATGTTTGAGCTGTGTTAATGAGACAGTAATATGTTGACTTCACATATTTTGTCTTCAAAATACAAACACTTCTATGGTTACTTATAATAGGATTAAATGCTCCAAAAGATTTGTACTCAAAAATATTCTGTGAAATATAAGTAGTAAATTTACTTTTCTTTAGTTCAACCTCCTAGTTGCTAAACACTCAATTATACTTCTCAAAACAAAGTTGCATTTTTTAAACTGATTTTTTCTAAAAATTAGAATGGCGGAACACTTCATAATAAGACACCTGAAATATTTTGGCATGTGAAAGGGGGGAAAAAAGCAGCCTTTGATAATGCTCAGGAGCTATGGATATATAACCTCTTCAGTATCAAGTTCCAAAATCCAGTTAAAGCATTTCTCAGCACCTTTTCTTAATTATTACAGCATTACTGTGAACACCATCATGGTTTTCTAAGCCAGCCTTTTGTTGCCACTCCTGGTGTTTGAAGCTACTTGACATTCTTGAGATCACCAGAACTTCTAAATGACCTAGCAGCTCTGCTAGGGCAGAGATGAATGAAATGAAGCAGATGAACAAACAACCTGTATTCTTGTACAATTCTTTGCAATTCCCAGTTGCTTTTCTATCCACTGACTGATTATGTTTCCATTGACCGTGAAACTAAAGTGAGACATTTGTTTTCAGCACATACTCTTGTGCTAAGATAAACTTATTAATGCACTTTGCAAGACTTTTGGAAGGATAAACCTGCAAATTGTCACAGTATAATATTCAATAGAATAAGTTTAGTTGTGAAAAAAAACCTGTAAATGTTAATTTTTATAAACTCAAATGTCATAATCCTAGTATTTCAAGTACCATAACCCATTTTTCATAATGGAATTCATTTTATTAGAGTCCATATTTCAGGTATCACAGTGTATTTTCTACAACTAAAGAAAGCATCAGGTTACTAACATTTTTCCGTACTAAAAAGATAAAAATTGAGAATGAAAATCAAAATAAAGTATGAAGTCTCACAATTTTCCTTTAAAGTTTAAAAGCAACCACTGCAAATAGGACTCCAAACAGAATTCTATGTGCTTTCTGTATTTGGTTTAAAAAAAAGTCAGCTATTCAAATGCTCAGTTTCAGCATGACACAACAGCTACATTGTCTTCTCTCACTCATTCACTTGATTCTAGCTTTGGTCTTCTATGCTGACCAGTTCTGTTGGGATGAATTCTTCCAGATGACATTTAGGTTTTTAGCAATTCCAAGCTTTACAGCAAAACTTCCTTCTCACAATCCAAAACATCTTCTGTGAAACAATTTTTTCTCCTCATACGTATGCATAAGCTCATGCTTTCACAGCATACATACAAATGCTCCTTACTGATGAAATTTATTTTCTTGGGGGGAAAAAAAAGCTATCTTTGGCTTTCTTCTAAGTTACTTTTTGAAGACTGACCTGAACACCTGGGGGCTACAGTTATTTCTGAATCATAAAGATATATGCTTTCAGAGCCCCTAGCTACAGCTGAAAATTGGCTTTAGTAGCAATTGCATTGCTTTCAGAATCCAAAAATCATTGTCAACTCTAAATACTACAAGCAATTTATCACTCAGTATTATAGAACTATCAGTATCATCTACTCTATAGGTGCAACTCATAACTTTATATAATGCTTCTGAATCAAGATGAAGTTTGACGATAAGGCTTTGAGAAATCAGACAATAAAACCATGCCATTATATTGCATATGAAAATATGGGGGGAATTTTCATGTAAAAAGCACTGGTTTAGCTTCTAAGTTAGGTATGCTGCCTAAAACAGAGAGGGGAATGCATTTTTGTATCAAATATCCACAGTCCACATATTGTAGGCAGGAATTGCATTTTCCCTTATACTACTTAACCATGTCTAGCACAAAAAAAAAAGTAACAACTGATTAAAAGTAAACAGTAATGCAACAAATCCCCATTTGCTACACTGAATTTTGGGATAATTTGAGAGATGAAAAAGAGAATTAAAGGAACTGCCTGAAAATGCCTCCATGACCAGCTTTATGAAAAAAAGTGGAACTAAACCCTAGTGGGACTAAAGGATTTCTGTTCAAGGACACCATGGCCATGAGGAACTAATGAGTTGCAGTTGTAATGTTTTCAAGAGGGTTCTAGAATTGGAGAAAATTGTATTCAAAAACTCCATATGCCATTTGAATCCAGTTTTAAAAGTGGGATGAATCAGTGCTATGTTCTCAATGTAACATGCAGAATGCTGTAGGCTCAAATCCAACACTGAACTAAAGATATTTTGAGAAGTGTAATGCTCCAGACATTGTTAAAGATCCACTTTTTATGTTAGGCTGTAAGCTGAAATTCATTTTCTAAAGTTGCAGTGCATTTTTATCTCCAGTTTTATGTATTTGTTGTTGTTTATATTTGTATTGTCTACTTCTAATTTTATAAACAGGTTAAAAAATATCAGACAGTCAGTCTCAGATATTTAAGTGTTAGCTGTTTAGTATACAGAAAAAAAAATCTATAAGATTTTTCCTTTGTACTTGTCAACAAGTGCAGGACACAATATGTGACAGCAAGATATTCCAGATGAAGTTTAAATAATACTGAATTAGCCACTTTAAAAGCCTTTGCCTTTACATGATCACTGAAACCTGTCAACCTTTCTCTGTTCACTAAGAACATTACTAATTTATGTAAGGATATCTTTGATTCAATAGACCAGGATGTTATGGTTACTAGTTTTATATGAAGAAAAAGCACTGTGATACAATCACTGGAAGTTTGTGTGTATAATGTCACTGTGAAAGGACACTTACCATGGTCCTTCACTGGGGGTGGCTCTCTGAGACAAGTGTTCCTACATCAAGTTTACTAGGACTAAAGAAGTCTATTTTTCTAGCTAGAAGGCAAAAATTTTTGTGACAATAGGTAAATATTACTTCTTATCCTTTCCCATCTGTTCTTTTCTGAGAGAAGACAAGAGGTGGGTACAACATGATTTGATTACAATAGATATTCCTTTGTAAGAAAGCAAAATGCTTCCTTAACAGCACTAATAGTCAAATAGTCACATGGTAGTATTATTTCTCTCTTCCAAGGTGCTGTGCAAAGGAAGTCCTGGATCTAACTTCTGTTAAATTTACCTTCTTTTGCATTGTTAAGCAATGAAAGCAAGTAACTATAACTGCTGGCATTCTCAGGGTCAAAGTGAATCCTTACTAACAGAATCCTCTAAGTCCTTTCCTCACCACAGAGAAGGCAAGTAAACTGTAAATTGAAAAAGTTCCTCATGGAAACAAGAAAAAGAATACGAAAAAAGGTAGGCAGAGGCATGGGTTCTACCCATGGATTTACCAGAAATAACAAGCACAATAAAAGAACAAAATTAAAACCTTGTTCTCCTCTTATTAAGTAATGAGAAAGAAGGCAGAAACCCACTTATGAAGCTTCAGATAAAGTATGAATTGAAATTTCCTATTTATATTAAGAAAGTAGAAGCAATATTGAGCTATCTTTAAAATGGCAAATATTTAGAGATGTCTCTAATAACTTTCTACTTCAGAGAAAACAGAACTGTCAGTTTACTTTGTAGATATCTGAATTTTTATGTTTCTTAAATGCTAAAAGAGACAAGAAAAGGATGGTAATTTCAAGTAGAAAATATATTGTCACCACTTACACACCAAAATATCTATCACAAACTAATTAATTTGCTAGTGACAATCACTACTCTCCCCTACCCTCATGCTGAAAACTTGACTGTCAAAAAGTTTGAGGCTGGTTATACACAGCTTTGTACAGATTCCACAGGTTTTGCTACCTACCTAGACTCTGTCTCTTGCACTCTCTCAGGACAGTATTGTGCTCACAAATTAGGACAGTATTGTGCTCACAAATGAGCATTCATCATGAAATACTGTAGACAGTTGAAAGCTGGAGGACATTGCAACAGCCAGGATTCAGAACAGCTTTAATTCTGGCTGCTGAATTTGATGGGACTATTTTCAGTAATTGCTGTAGATAACAACATGCAAGAAACTCAGAATAAACACTAATTGAAATATATCCTATTTGTCAAGTGAGGCAAAGTGGAAAATTTCTATGTAAAGTTTTTCAGTGAACGTCTACTGTCTTTAAAATTCATTATTACCTGAAAGATAAGCTAGTTTGCTTCTATTGTCTAGTAGGCTTCAATTTAACTTGCCATAGCAAGTCTCTTTTTCTTTTGTTTACTGAATGACATTTTCCACTGAATAACGAAATCTATTTGGAAATAGAAAAGGTAAAGTCACTCTAGCATTTATCAGAACCATTAGTATATTTTTATACTAATGTGAAATGATTTCTTTATAGTATAGACAATTGCATTACATATCTCAATGTTTATTACAAGCAATTACAATATATTTCTTCCTTATCAAAAGAAAACTTTGCACACAATCAGAGGAGTCTGAAAGATGCAGTAGTTCCATTCAGCTCTAGATTTGCTCTGTATCTGATGAATTCTCTCCTAATTAAGTTGCCATAGTGATGCATTTTTAATAGTATTGATTCATACACGAGTAATACAGAGCTCTTGATAGCTTTTTAGAATTCAGTTATGCTAAATTATAATGTTAGCAAATACACAAGTACTGATCTACTTGCACTTGCAGAAGAACAAGTGATCATCCTTAAAGTATGCCAGAGCAAATCTGACATACCCACCTAACAGAAAACTACATAAAAAATTGAGTGGCTCAGCTCAAGAAAGTAAAGACAGATCCTACACTTGCTTTGTTTTAAATGTTAATGTTTAATGATTAAAAAACCCTAAATGATTACACCTTACTAGGCAGAAAGAAAAGTTTTGGTTTTCCTTCCAAGGTATTGCTTTTGTTTACTGGAGAATAAGCACTGAAAATGGGATGTCACAGTACTTTGCTGATGCTGTTCTAGTCTATCTTCCACTCTGTGTTTGTTACAGAACAGTTAAGAGTACAGATATTTATAAGGTTCCAAAGTAACAGTAGATTATCCTCCAAGGACTACAAATGTATGCCTTGGCTGTTTCCAAGGCACTGATGGCAAGTGTCAGCATGCACTAGTCTGTGCAAGTGAGACATGAATCACAAGCAAATAAAATTGCCTGATATTTAATTCCTTTCTTAATTCAGAACATGAACAATGTGCATTATTACTTTTGAGTATCGGGAAAAAATGTAAATGAATCAAAGAGAAATGAAGGAAGAAATAAATGTTAGCTTTTTTTCTGTGGCTGGGAAAGAGAAGGAAGGTAGTAGATTCTTTTCCTCTTGTTCCTCTAAAAAGGATAAGGCTTGCATTTTGAAGTGTTGGTTAAGAAAAGCATTATCATAGAATCATTATGGTTGGAAAGGACCTCTAGGATCATCAAGTCCAACCTTCATCCCAACATCTGTCTATCCACCAGACCATAACCTCAACTGCTATGTTTACTCATTTTTTAAACACCTCCAGGGATGGTGACTCCACCACCTCCCTGGGCACCCTGTTCCAGGGCCTCACCACTCTCTCAGTGAAGAATTTCTTCCTAATATTCAATCTAAACCTCCCCTGATGCAACTTGAGGCCATTTCCTCTCATTTTATCATTAGTAATTTGGGAGAAGAGACCAACACCAACCTTGCTACACCCTCCTTTTGTAGAGAGCAGTAAGGTCTCCCCTCAACCTCCTCTTCTCTAGACTAACCAAGCCCAGTTCCCTCAGCCTCTCCTCATCAGCCAGGCTTTCCAGACCCTTCAACAGCTTCATTGCCCTTCTCTGGACCCGCTCCAGCACCTCAATGTCCTTCTTGTACCATGGTGCTCAAAACTGGACACAGTACTCAAGTACAGGGGCACGATCACCTCCCTACTCCTGCTGGTCACACCGTTTCTGATCCAGACCAGGATGCCATTTGCCTTCTGTGCCACTTGGGCACACTGCTGGCTCATGTTTAGCTGGCTGTCAAGCAACACCCCCCACATCCTTTTCCACCAGGCAGCTTTCCAGCCACTCCTCCCCAAGCCGGTAGCATTGCCCGGGGTTGTTGTGACCAAAGTGCGTGACCTGGCACTTGGCCTTGTTAAACCTCATCCCATTGACCTCAGCCCATCGCTCCAGCCTCTCCAAAACCCTCTGCTGAGTCTTCCTACCTTCATTACCTAGCACAAAACCTCTAAATGCTCCTTTAAAGGGCTGATGAAGGGGAAAGTATATTGTGAATGCAATAACTGACCTAACTAATGCCTTAATGAAGATATGCATTGATTTGGTTATGAGGAACTCTTAGCCTCTAAATATATAAATGTAACATGGTAATTGTTCACACTCAAGTTTCTGACCTTCCCTGAATTATGCGAGAAACACACCTGCTTAAGTCAGACTCTAGAAGCAAGGCAAAGTCTGCAAGTACTCTAAACATACACTAAATTTACCTGTTTCATATATATAGCCTAAGAGTCAAAAATTAAAACAAGATTTTTTTTTCTAACTGAAGCACAGAAGAAATCTAATAGGAAAGATACGTTACTAAAGGAACTGGGGAGTGATGGAGGCAACATGGGACCAAATGGCTAAACATAACTTTTACCTCCTCACCTTCTGGTATATGCATTTTTCCTGAGGATCAAAGTTAATCTTACACTTCAGGTGTCTAGGGAAAAAGTGGAACATGCACGTNCATCTGTCTATCCACCAGACCATAACCTCAACTGCTATGTTTACTCATTTTTTAAACACCTCCAGGGATGGTGACTCCACCACCTCCCTGGGCACCCTGTTCCAGGGCCTCACCACTCTCTCAGTGAAGAATTTCTTCCTAATATTCAATCTAAACCTCCCCTGATGCAACTTGAGGCCATTTCCTCTCATTTTATCATTAGTAATTTGGGAGAAGAGACCAACACCAACCTTGCTACACCCTCCT
>VWZY01005969.1:0-140006 GCA_013399075.1 Chloroceryle aenea | reverse complement strand
CTTTCCTAGAGATGGCTGAACACCTGCCTGCCCAGGGCAAGTAGTGTATGAATTCCTTGCTTTGCTTTGCTCGTGTGAAGCTTTTCCTTTACCAATTAAACTGTCTTTATCTCAACCCAGGATTTTTTTCACTTTTACCCTTCCAATTCTCTGCCCATCCCACAGAGGGAGAGTGAGTGAGCAGCTGGGTGGTGCTGAGCTGCTGGCTGAAGTTAAACCATGCCAAGCTTCCATATAAAAATCAGCCCAGTGTTATGAAAATGTTATTGGGAGGCTCTGACAGGGCTTTCTCTTTTGGTTGCCTTGGAGAAAGGATAAAGGGAGAATCTACAGTCTTGCCCCTCAAGCAAATACAATAGACTAGTCCCTCATCATTGCTCTCATTCATTTCCCATTAAACTCCTCTTCAGTGAGTTACAAAGCTGACCCTTTCCTCAGACAAGGGGTACTTCATCTTCCAGAGGTGTATGCTTGAGAAAAACAGCTTCTCTGCCTGCCTGGAGCTCTGCCTACTTCTCACCTCATCATGATGCAGAATAATTTTATCCTTTCGATGATCATCAAAAGGATTAAATGATTTTGGATCATCATTTTGAAACACAAGTGATCACTTTGCATGTCAGATGAGTTGAGACAAATGTGTGTTTGACTTCATTCAGCACAGGAAGGGAAATATGCTTTGGTTAACACTGAAGTTGCTACTAGAAGGAGCAAGCTTTTTTTTTTAGTTAAAAAGAAGCAAATCGGTGGGAATATTCAATTCCTTGGCCTATGAATTGGAATTATTCATAAAAAAACATGAAAGGGGACCCTATAATGCTGTATTCATTCATTGGATAATTATTACTTTGATTCAGTGATTCTCCTTTACTTTGCTATCTCAATAATAGAAGTGGCCAGGTTGACATCATACTTGTGCTGTTATTCAGCAAGCCATCCATTACCCATACAATTTTAGGAAGATGTAAGAGTTAACCTTGACTACTTCATTCTTTAACATGGATTCTCTCTCAGACAATTAAAAATAAATAAAATAAAATCAGATACCATAGATCTCAGTATTGTACTGGTATGTGACATTACTGCATAGCAAAAAACCTCACGTCAAACAGTTAAATTGTGAATAGGGTTTCTCTAGAAAAAAGAAAAGTGAAAAAGAAGGAAAAAGGCCAGATATTTTAAACACTTTGATTGTTACTATAGCCCACGGCTTTTTTCTGTTTCTTTTCAAGCTGCAATAAAACTTATATGAAATATTTAAAAGGGGAACAGGCAAGTTTACTTACTGTTTTCTGGATGCCAGCGCACTGCATTCAAATATGCATTACAGTAGTGGAAGAGGAATTCATGCTTGGACCGGGTAACTTTTCCTTGAAGTAAAGGCATCAGATCATGTCCATCAATAATTCTGAGTAAGAAAACATTTCAAAATCAGAAAAATAGCCCAAATCTTAGTTTACTGTGAAGATACTCTCATTCTGCATTTCCACTGCTTAAATAAATACATCTGAATGGCAGGTTCCAGTTGGCCAATTAGGAGAAAAATCTTCAGCTTGTCTACCCTTTGAATTTTGCATTATTTAAGGAAACATTAAATTCACAATTTGCCATGAGGAATGGTAATTTCCTCAATTAATTTATATATATATTTGATTTTTATTCTTTTTTTTTCTGAGAAAGTGGCCAGATAATATTATAATAAATTGCTACAACACAGTCCTCCAGGTATAGCTGTTCAAGCTGTTTGGGAATAGTCTGGCCAAAGTAACCCTAAAACAAGAGAAATAGATGCTGTGCTGAATTAGCATTCCCAGAAGTAATGGGAGGAATTCTGTCCAAAACTATGTGTGCCAGAATTTAAAATAGAAGTAGTCATTTCAGAGTTGAAAATGAACTATATTTAAATATATGTTTATCACCTACTACACGTACAGACATATGGATATAAAGTCTCTCAATGCTGCTGGACAGTTTTGATCATGCTTTGAAGGAATGAGTCAATTTACATCAAAAATGGAGTTATTAAGCAAGCAAAGTATCTAAATGTTTCCATAAATTAAGCCTTTGAATTGCTGGAATCAGCTGGCAGGGTAGAAACCACAATATGCATATTTGACCTGGTGTGAATTGCAAATTTTACAAGTTCTAATAGGAAATTACTTTTTGCTAATACACAGACCAGCAGGCAACTATTATGTAAATTTTTTGAGCAACGTATCATGAAAACTTTCTTGAAACTTTTAGAAAGTTTAAAAATGTCTATGTTAATTTTCCTTATCATGTAAAATACTTTTCATATTAGTGCAAATACTACAAGAGAGGGTACAGACTTCACATTTTTAAGCCATGAGCAATGTATGACTATAAAATTCTTGGCAGCAGCTGTAACAGCATGATTCTGGGTAGGACTCTTCTCAAAGGATGGGCAGGAAAACCTCCTAGAATTCCTAAAGCTAAGTTGTCCATTAACTTTGCTTTCTGGGCACCCCTCTGTTTGTGATGTGGGTCTGTTGAATTAGTCTTTCCCACTTTCAATTTGTTGTGTTTTCTCAGCTAAATAATGCTCTCTTGTCTCTCCCTACAGGCTTGCTCACTTTCAGGTGATTACCAGGACAGATATATGCCTGTTGTACACTTTCTCTTCTACAGTCTGTCGATGGAGAAAAGGGGGGCTGTCTCCTGCAATGTGTCTCCAGCACTCTTCTATTCCCACATCTGTTGTTTCAGGGCATATCTGAGACTCTCCTTTCTGATAACTTACTTTTCTTCTTTAACTAGGAGCACCTCTTCCTTTCCTTTTTAACCTGCTACCTCCCAGACTGAATCCTGATTGTAGTAATTTCTCTTATTTCTCAGGAATAATTCAGTGGAGTAATAGGGATTCAGCTGCTGGATGGAAAATGCTTGAAGTTGGTCCATGACCTACCAGGAAGCAGTAATTATGGCACTGAGTTTATACAGAAGAATCACAGTGGAACAATTTACAAGTGGAAGTTATACAAGTATATTGGGTTTTCTATCAAAAAGTTCAAGATAAAATATTGCTGCTTAGCCTTCACTCAAGCAACATGAAAACAAAGTGCCTAAGATCTCCCCACAGTAAGAACAATACAAACTGCTTAGGATAAACAGAGGTAGAGCTTGTAGGGGATCTCTCAGGACCAGCCTGACTAATTTTTCATGTCTTACATGTCCTGCCCTGCCATTTCCTTCAAGCACTCAATGAATCATCATTAGCAGAGTGTCTCTGCTCACCACTGGTTTTCCCCAAGCAGATTCTGGATGCTTTGTGCTCAAAAGCTGTTTGTGTGTGGTATGGGTGTTCAAAGCCTATACACATCACCAGGTTTCTCTAGTCAGTGGATTTGCATGGCAACAAAGTTTAGGTGGAGGCACCTTGTTGCTAAGACTGGGTATCTCCTGACAAAACAAAGCACAGGGATGCAGGAGCATCAGTAAAGCATCTTATAAATTTTAGAAGTCCAGTGGGTTTTCTTAGCAGGCTGCAAAACTCTGTAAGGGATTACTTCCACAAACTGTGAGGAAAGTCTACCTGGCATTTTGCAGTGGTGTTTTACACCAAGCAGGCCAAGGTTGAGCTTGTATAGTTTAAAATAATTTACACTTGCAGTTCCTTTTTCTACCACTTTCACTCATGCAGAACAGAGCCTTTTTTGATACATTCATTATTTTTTTAGTACGTAGTTCTAGGCCTGATTTGACAGTATGCTGCTCTTGGTTGTGTTCTCATCTTCTTGCTGCTTAGTGCTTGTTCTTTCATCATGCTGTATTTACATAAAACATTGCTGTAAAATATATATCAGTATGGCAATATGAAAAGTGACAACATACTACTCTAAGGAATGACAAAAAAAAAAGTGCTTTAAAATTAATTTTTTTGTTTTCATTCTCACGTCTATCTTAGTAGACATCACCAGGACATACAAAACACTCATGAGACTTTCACTAAACCAGAGATAACTACAGAGCATACCTGTCAGAGGGTAACTGTGCCTTGGCAAGTTTGACTATGGTAGGAAATATATCCATGTTACTTGTTGGCTCATCAATGTAAGCACCAGCCTGTATCACGCCAGACCAACGCAGAAGCCCTGGTACACGAATACCTCCTTCCCAGTTCATTGACTTTCCACCTGAAAAATGAAAGTTTTCTTTGCTAAAAAATCAACTTCTTAGAAAAATATCCTCCTGAAAGAGTCAATTTCCAAATATCAAACATGAACTATTTCATTAAATATATTTATCTTATTTTTAGTTTGCTAGGTTTAGATTTTCTACCTACAGTCTGTGTCTTTCTCACTGTAAATCTACTAATATATATGAGAAAGCTTATAAAACTTATTTAGTTTACAAAAAAAATAAATAACAGCTACAGGAGATATAGAAGCACCTCACAGGAATCTTCATATAAAATTTGCTCTTGCTAGTGTGCATAGATATGTGAATTTATAACCAAAAAGAGGAATCAAAAAGTAAATTTAGATAGGCCTACATTGTCCAATTCAATGCATTAAGTGTGTTACTGAATTCTCCATTTTAATGCATGAGCAAGAAATTTTCTAGTGATGATAGATCTTAGGATGCTGTGACTTCTAAACCAGTGCAGCTGAATTAGATGCACTATCAGCTGATTGCATTTAACACTACATTGCAGTCATTGCTGTTGTTTCTACAATAGCCATCATTGCCCATTTCTCCCAGCATCTTTGGTTAATACAGGGTTGACACAACCCTGTAGGACAAGCTATCAGAAGTACTATTATTAATGTCTTATACAGTCACGTGGTTAAGGACAGCATTTCAAGATGATCTCTGAAAAGACTATATTACTTGGTAGAAAATATTTATGCCAAGCAGATGGGGTTTAGATGTGGTTAAGCATGGTCTCGGTCAGGCATTTACAGCTCAGTTGAGATTGGTTTATATAACAGAAATGTCTGAAAGAAGAGGAATATGTGTGTTGAACCCCTGCCATTAACTGAATCAAAGAGCAATTCATGATTTAAACAAAACTACTGTGAACCTATTTGTCCTTTATTATCTCCTTTTTCCAAGTAAAAAAAAAAAACAAACCAAACCCAAAAAACAACCAAAACCAAACCAAAACCAAAATATCACAAGTATTTTAATAGTTCTGTCTCCTCTGCCTCTTACACCTCTTATTTCTGTATACTTGCCTAAACCTAGTAACAGTGCTAGATAGATTGACTTGTAAATCCTTGGTTTACTGTTGCCTCTTGTGTAATCTGAAGACAGAGCAATTTCAAGGTAAGTGGTGAATCCCATTCCCCCACATGTTGCAATTACTAAACCCCATTTATTGGATCACTTTCACAGCTCCTAGGTCCACAGTACAATTGCCTTGAATTGCTACAGAGCAGGACAGAAAACTTGCATGTTACACAAGCACAGAGGGATCACTTGCAAACTCTTCCTCCCAGCCATAAGGTGCAAAGAGAAAAATGGACTCCACAGCAGGGCTATCTCCTCACTGATGTCTATGAAGAGTGATTGCTCTTTTCCTTTAAAAAGACTAACTGGAGCATATTTTTTTGCTATCTCTGGAGATTAGGAACAGCAGGGAGGCAGGGCAGGAATTACAGGTCATTGCAGAAGACTGTCTTCTATTACAGATGCCTATGTGGGGTTTATCTTTATTAGAACTGTGTTTAGTGACATGACATCCTTAGAGTTGCTTAATCCCATTATATGATTACAGATCCCTTGACATACATTGTCTTTAAAACCCTAGCTATCTGCATTCTTTTTTTCCTTAAAAAATAAACCAAGGTTTCAATAAAATTGCTTGAAACATTAAGTAAACACTCAAAGAGATAAAATATTAGAATTAAAAATCCAGAAAAGGTCATTATTTACAAATAAAAACTCTCGATATTTCAGGATCTGACTTATTCTTTTTTTATTTTCGTTGGAATTGACAACACCAAACCAGAGAAAAGGCAGCAATCCAGCAGTCTGTATGCCCAGCAAACTCTAGGCAGCCTAGTTATAATTTTGTTCTCTTAAATTCTTCTTAAAATGTATTTACAACAGCATAAAACACCCCAGGCTGTGTTTTCATGCTTAGCTATCTATGCTTTCTGAGCAGTTGCACCCTTCACTGGTCCATTGAACAATAGCACACATTCACCTTTCCTGAAAAATGTGCAGGTGCTGGCAAAGTACAGGCCAAAGTAACTCTGCAGTCAGCCACAACATGATGTCAAATTTCCCTTTTAACCTCATTTCAAATCTTAGCTAAAATTGTCTCTCTATATATTATTTTATTTTTGCCCTCTGGTTTCTCTGGGAATAGAGCTTAGGATGATATATAAAAGGAAATCTGTATATCACTATTAATATTTTGAATGATGAATGGTGAAAACTCTTTAAAATAACTTTCTTACATCACTTGGATTATAATCACACTACCCTTTCCTTCCTTTTTATATTATTCTGAAAACAAAGCTTCCAGACCCTATTTATTCTCTTAAATTACAAGAAAAATACAAAGGAATTAATTTTTCTACCCATCTGTAGTGGACATTATGCTACAAATATCAGCAATCAAAATTGGTTATTACTGCTCACCTTATAAAATGATAAACCAATTTATTTTTTATGCAAGCTCACTTTATTTTACTGATTCTTAATCTGTTTCATGTACAACTTTTGTTAAACTGAGCTGTTCTTGTATGTGGGACTGTTGCAGACATAGCTCATTTGGATGTCTTCTCATCTGACCTTTCTTCCAATCAAATGAAATAGTCTCTCAAGATATTTTCAGATTCTGACAAGATTACAAGATGGGTTGACTATTTAAAAACCTGCATCACTTCACAGAGAATATAAAAATACAGTACATCTGAAGAAAAGGTTAATTCTGGTTGTCATTAAAGTAAAAAGTGAAGCTCTACCTTATACCACTAAATATGCAGTAGTCTAGCTCCTGAGCCAAAGTAATGGTCATCTCTGATTGATTGATTTCTCTGTGGCTTACAGATAGGAAAACATTTTCTAATAGCTTCGAGAAACACTGCTGAATTACTTGATTACTGCAGTATATTAAATTGTATAAAATTAATATATTTTACTAAAATATTGCATAATTGATTCCTCCAGTCCTTGTTCAGCTCTCACAGCTCTGCAGTAGATTACAAAAATCAGGCTCTAAATCCTTAAGAAACATTATTTTTTCCCATGGATATTAACAAAGTAACTATGAATATACCTATTTCTAAGCCACAAATCACTTAAAGTGAGTGTTTCTCAAATGGTTTGCCATTACCAGTGTTTGACTCCATTTCCATTAGCAGGAGAACTCACGATGCACTCCAGCAGCATGACAGTAGCCAAGTGCCTGTATGCATTGTGCAAAATGCTTCATAAATACAAAGAAAGACAACGTGTCTCATGTGCAGGTCCAAGGTAAAGGAAAAATATCATTAGCTATGTATCCAACAGAAGCTGACAGTATGTGTCAAAACAAAACAAAACCACAAACCAAAACCAAACAACAAAAAAGCACACACACAAAAAAATTCATGGAAACATTACACAGAAAGTTTTAAGAAGAGGCTTCAGTTAAACATGATGGGGTCCATATTTCAATGTGAAAAAGGTTAATAGTAACAGAATATAAAGGACCATATTTTATATATTATAAGTCATAATCATGTATATATTAAATAACATAGAAGTTATAAGTTTTACAGCAGATGTGACCTATCAGCTTGTGACAGTTTGCAAAAAAAATTCATTTTAAGGTACCTTGATGCTACTGTGTATTAAGTCCCTTGCTATTTTAACATATTTACTTCAGTTTTGGAAGGGAAGTGAGCTGTGGAACTGAAAAATCCACATATGACACAAAGTACCACAGGTTGATCAAATTCACACCATAACTTTGCTGCACATTTAAGAAAAAGGACCTGAGCAAAGCCTTGTGATTAATGCACAGCTGTAATGTAAGGCACAAAGACAATAGTCAGTCTATGGCATGAAATGGATATTAAAAAGGGATTATGTAAACAGGGAGTGATACTTCATGGCAAAAGCTGAAAGGCCATATTTGTAAAGTAATTTAAAAAAAACCACAATTGCACAGCAATGAAAACTCATGTAACTAATGCTAAAACTCATCGTAGAATCTAAATTGTCAGGAATCACTTTTTAAACCAAGGTCATACTATCTAGGATTAGGAGGAGATCTTCTTAGGGATCTTCTTTGCTTACTACACAACTCCTGCATCTTCCTCCAATGATTCTTATTCTGATAATTGTCAGAAAAAAAGCCTCTGGAAAGAGAAGCCATGATTTTGGTCTATCACTTCAATACTACTATATCACACCTTCTAAAAAAGGCTACTGAAGAGATAAACCAGGATGTGTTGACAACAGCTAGTTAAACACTATGTTACCTCTGGTTTCTAATTTCAAGGGTGACCTAAAATCACAGTGAGTACCCTGGTCAGAACCCACAGTAATAAAACCTTCAAACAGAAATTTACCCTTTCTGTATTCAGCCTTTCAGCACTAACCCAATTCTCCAAACTCTTCTTAAATTTTATTCTTGGTGCTCTTTGGTTGGCTGTCAAGAGAAATTAGTGAGTTTGAATTGTGGAGGTCTGTTGAGAGCTTTCGATTTTAGGGCAGAACCAATTATTGCCAAGCATACTGCTCCAGCTCTGACAAGAGGGTTAAGTGGCTTGATTCATATTCACATTCATGCAGCACTCAAATACGAGGAGACAAGTAGTGGAAATAGTCTAGCAGAGACAGGGAGAGAGGATGTGCAAGCCTCCCAGTGTTGTAAACTCTTCACCGGATGAAGTACATCACACACGAGTGAAAGCAGCACTAAGATAATCCACTTGGGATTTTAGGCATATTGCTGTATCTGTGCCTGAGACTTAGATCTGTACAGTTCTGGATTTCATTAAATCTGCCAGAGATGTACAGACCTCCAACACTTCTCATTGTACATGACTGTTAATACAAACAAATTCTTACATACAACAAATTGTAACTATGCAATTAATTGATATCTTCCACTTTGGCCCTTCTGAAAATGATGCATAATGTACCCGTTAAATCAAGGAGTGATATGGAGATGGAAAGAGTGGATGATAAAGCAGAATCCATTGTATTTTAAAATAGTAACTGCAGATTCAACTAATTCCATGGGTCTTTGAGTTTCTTTTTGTTTTATCAAGAATGCTTCTCATACGATAATTATTTTGTTTCTTACATGGTGATTCTTTTTGATGCTATAGTATATTACAACCTTTGCCAGCCTATGTGGTAACTGTAAACTACACAATTCATTTTAAAAACAAGAACCCACATCACTCCCCAAGTAATCCTATCAATTCAGGTAAGGTCTATTTCAAATTGCTGTACATGTGGATACAACATTTTGCAAGGCTTGATACAAAAACTCCATTTAATCAAAGTTCCTTGGGCAGGCATATTCCCCAGTGGATTTGTCTTCCTTTTCCTCCTCATGATTAATCCTGTATCTTGTGTCTGGCACTCTAGAAGGCAAATATTTTTTAGAGCTTCTAAAACACCTCAGGCTGTGCCTACAGCTACAGAAATGTAACCATATGGTTCCTTAATTCCTTAAATTACTATGAAAGGCCCATGTGCTACCATTCAAGATACATTTCACTCTGGTGCTAGCCCTGGGGGACACATCTGAGTTTGTAACCTCATGACTTTGGCATTGCTTGTTTTTTCTCACTTGAAAACCTCAATACTTTGTTATTGCTTTCTGTATGTTCTTATCTTTCTTCCTTGTTGCAGTTTTGCAAATAATACAAAACTGGGAGGAGTGGCTGACCCAGGCTGTGCTACCATCCAGGGGGACCTCAGCAAGACAGAGAAATGGGTGAAAGGGAACCTCATAACTTCAGCAAAGGGAAATACCAAATACAGCATCTGCAGAGGAAAAAAACCTCTACCACCAGCAAAGCCTGGGGACTGACTGGCTGCAAAATAGCGCTGCAGAGAAGGACCTGGAGGTCCTGGTGAACAACTGCCTGAACATGAGCCAGCAACGTGCTGTTACAGCAAGGAAGGTCAATCTCATCAGGGGCTGCATTAGGAAGAACATATCCAGCAAGCTGAGGGAGGTGATCTTTATCCTTTGCTCAGTACTGGTGAGCTACACCTGGAGTACTGGCTCCAAGTGCAGAGCTCCCTGGTACAAGAGAGATGTGGACATACTGGAGTGAGCTTAAAAGAGGGCCATGAAATTTTTTTTTTAAGTGGTTGAAGCATTTGATGTATGAGATGAGGCTGATAGAGCTGAAAATGTGCAGCCCCCAGAAGAGAAGGCTCAGTGGGATCTTACACATACTTGGATTTATCTACATCTGAGCACAGAGGACAGAGCCAGGCTCTTTTCACTGGAGCCCACTGGCAGCACAAAAGGCAATGGGCACAAACTGAAACAGACAATCCCATCTGAAGGTAAGAATAAGTTAGGTGGGTTTTCTTGTTTTGTTTTGATTTGTTTTATGGTGAGTGTGATTGGACTAGACACTGTTACACTCATCCTGTTACCCTATTATCTCTTCTTGTCTGCTTTCCTCACAAATACATTGCTGATGATAATCATGTTCATCCCCATGGTGGAACCATGTCCTCAAAGGTACCCAGTGGTGTAATCCTGCTAAGTGAGGGGATCACCATGTCAGGGTATGAGAATGGAAAAATGAGGAAGGCTGTTTGTTAGGATGGACTTTTTTCTTGTTACAAAATCACCATATTGCACCAAAACCAGAATCTTTCAGTATTGTTGTGTGCTATCACCAGGAGGAAGTGTNATGCAGGCCAGGATGCCATTGGCCTTCTTGGCCACCTGGGCACACTGCTGATAAGATAGACTTTAAACACATTTTAAGTCCCCAGAGAATGAACAGATTTTTGAGTATTAATTGCCTCAAGACCTGCACTGAAAGAGTAGAATTAAACTCTGTTCTTTTAACTAAAGTCTCTCAATTTCCAAATCAGTCTTCAATTCAGTCAGTATGTTAAGCATTATTTTCAAAACTCTTTTCTCCAACTGAGGCTTTTCTGCTTGAAATATTTTCTGGATGTTGTTGAACTTTCCCATCCCAAACTCAGTCCAACTCCTCCTTTTTCTTTTCTTTTTTAACAAAACCACCTTTTTTTCCTTTCTGTCCAACCTTTATAGGAAAGTACCATGAACTGACATACTTCCAAAGCTCTAGCTCTTCCCAGAATTCCCAGAATCTATTTGTTAGTGTTAAAACTCCACAGAGCTCTGCTCTCAGCTGCTGTATTTAACAAGTAAATCCATTATATTTACTGCCTACATTTGAATTCAGAATGATGAAAAGGAGAAATTTACTTAATTTACTTAATTTTATTAAGGAATTAATTTGGACCTTGGTCACAGTTTTGGAGAAAAAAAAAAGATGATAATTTCTGTCACAATTTTTAAGAAATGAATGTTCACCTTTATATATGCCATTGTATCCTCCATGGACTTCTCCAGAACTGGAGATTTCTTCAACATGAGCCCCTTGGTCAGATGTAAAGTATACAAGAGTTTTATCACTCAGATTATGTTTCTCCAGCACATCCAGAACTTGCCCTAAGAAGAAACAAAAAAATATATTTAAAACAAACGATAAAAAGAGCAGCTTTAATATTTTTCACTGGCTTTTTCATTAGCCTTGGCACATACAAATATTTTTGTTCTTATGACTTTTTAAGATCACTTTCCATATAAACATAATTATACCTAGTGACTGGCATCATGCAGGGGACGACTGCACAAGGCTCCTTGCAATCAGGACCGTGGTTTGATTGCTGCAGGGTTTCTTGAACTATAAAATGAGAAGATTTGTGCACATCAGAGAAAAGGGCTGATCCACAGAGAGCCAGTGACCTTTGGAAGCAGTTGCTCTCAGTCAAGGAAACCCCTCAGCAAGAGGATTCAAACAGCTGAGGATGGCTGAAAGAGGCTCAGCATGCAGAATACAGCTAACAGTTTAGGAGTCAAGCTTTGCTGCCTAGCAACCTATCGAGGCAGCATGACAAAAATCTCAGTGCAACTGTTAGAATAAGACATTTTAAGAAAAAAAATGCAAGTTTATGTATGGAGTGCCTCTGGAGCCCACATGGTTTCATTATCAAACCTACCAATTAGTCCCTAATTTCTCATCATATAAAATGGATGTTGACTAAACTCAGAAAGTGCAAGGGAATAAACACACATGCTTGCAGGTATTTAGAAGAGTAATTCACATGGATATGCCCTGTAACTCTAAGGCACCATGGGCTAATGGTTCCATTTCACAAAGGGCTCCTCACACTACCTTGGCACTGCAGATAGTCTTGCAGTGCACAGAAATTACACTCAAACCTCCTTAGACTGAGTTCTTTAAGGGGGGATTCTGTATGAATAAGAGTGAAGCTGCTCTTTGTAACTTGCTAGAGTGAATTTTATACTGACTGGGTTCTGGAAAGTGACTAAAGTATAAGAACACACTTCTTAACACAGGTCTGCAACTGAGCTTTAACCTGGTCCTTTGGGGATCTCAGAGCAAATAAAGATAATTCTGTCCTCACAAACATTTTATCCCTTTTCTTTTTACTTAAACTTCCAACTGAAGTCCAATTTGAAATTTTATTTGCTCTCCTGTCCACTAAGAATTCATTCATTAGATGATGCTCAATTACTGTGTCAAAGAGGATGAGAGAAGAACTTTGAAATACACAGCCTTCTTCAATGATTTTTAGATCAACACTTCTGTTGCTGTGCTCTTTTTCTGGATAAGGAATGGTTACCTTACCTTATTGATACTATTTCTACTTGTCTTTTAATGTTAAAGCATTCTAAAACTGCTCTATTAAAAAGGTTGACTGCCTTCATTTCTCATCCATTCAAATGCCTGGGTCATGAATAAAGGGATAACAACTGATACCTGTTGGTCTTGCTTATAAAACGGGAGAAAATAAGAACTGTAAGAGTAGGAGAATTTGTTTATGTAAATTTTGAAACCTTGTGGGAGTTGAAATTTCCCAACAGAGCTCAGGAAAATCTGTTACAAAGACTGACATTTTAAAGTTGGTGGGTTTAGAGAAAATCATGCAGATCCCTCTGACAAGCCATTCACTTGCTGCAGCAGGTGGACTTTGTGTCAGAAAAGAAAGAGGCAATTTCCCATTGGTTTCTGAAATTGTTTGGAGAATGTACTTGCTAAGTAATTATAATATCCCTTGGCAAGGTGGTGATGGTGATAAAAAAGTAGAGTCTATAGATAAATTAGGACATTATGTGTGGGTATTCAGGTACATGGCCTCCAGATTTCCCTTTCAGCCTGTATACATCCACGATTTTGTGATTTTATGGTGATGATAATAACAAATGGAATTGTAATCATGTGCAATGACATGCACAAATGCATTTTTTTTTACCTACACAGTTTTTCCTGATGAAATTGGATTTTCAAATGCATCCTATATATAAAACAAAATTAAAATAAAACCAGAATTCCACTCAGTACATTATATTAATGATGTCTGTTGATCAGACTTCTGCTGTCATTCAGTAATGACCATTTTGATTTCCTAATTGATTTTGCAAAAAAAGGAGAAACTATGAAAAATGTCCCACTATCACAAATAACTAAAAACGTCATCATTATGAAGACTTTTTTTTTTTGAATCAAGGTTGAGTAGCTTGAGTTGGCCTGAAAAAACCCCATAAACCTTTGACACTCAAATAGAGTGAAATTTCAGAAATATACATTAGATTTCAGAAAAGACACTTCAATAAAATACATAGAGAATATCATCCAAAGCTTGTTGAACTTACAATTCCTTCATCTGAATTTTTAAACACAAAGAGGATTATCTATATTAGGTTTAATTATCAAATATTAAAATGACAATTTATTTTTGCATCAGCATTTTCAGTACAGAAGGACTAGCAATGGCAATTCAATCCACACTGTTGTCAGAGAAAGGCAATCAAAATGCACTCACAGAAATGAAGCAAAACTTCCATTTCTATTTGCACCTTGAACACTGACACCTTCTAGAATGAAAAGTGTAAATAAGCACTAAAGTATGTGCTACTGGGAGATAAACCCCATTAAAGTGCATTTGAATGATGTGGCTGCTGCTAACACAAGCAATATATTCACTAATAAGCATTTCTAAGGGGTAATCAATGCAGAAAAATAATGTAAGAATGTATTGTGCATCTCTATGAACAGGTATCTTTCACATGCTGTATTATATCAATTTTGGAAGCAAATACTAGAAAGTAGGTAAAATATATCCTTGTCCTGGTTTGAGTGAGAACAGACAAATTTTGTTCAGTGATTTTACTGATGGACCTTGTGCACCACATCGTGGGGTGCAGAAAATGAAAGGCTGCACCTGCAGGGAGGAGCAGACAGGGCAGGTGACCCCAAACTGACCAATGAGGGATTCCAGCCCATAGACCTCATATTCAGTATAAAGCTGAAGGGTAATAGGGTTTTTGTTAGCTTGCTAGTTTTTGGTTTTGTTTGCTTGTGAGTTTGTTTGCTTGCTTGCTCACCCTCTTTCTGGGCTCTTCTCCCCTCTTGGACCGCTTTGCCAGCTTGGCTTGGTTTGGCTCAGGTCCTCTTTTTGTTTCCTTCCTCAGAGCATCCAAGGAGGACTCTGTCTGTTCTACCAATTGGTGTGTTCCTGACTCCAGTACCAGAATCCAGCTCTTGAACACAGCTCCCATCTGCTGCGGGTCCCAGTCTGGGACCCCCTGGTGCCTGCTCCACAGCATCAGTGGTGATGGTGATGTCATTACTATCAGGGGGGTGGGTTCCATACTCATTTTGTATAGACTTGTACATACTCTATTATTATTCTCATTCAAGCTGTTCTAGTTTCCTTTTCTAATCACTAAGTCTCTCTCCCTTATTCCCTTTCTCTTCCCCTTTGGGGAGGGAGGGGGTTAACAGAGAGCAGCTGTTATTGGTCAAAGGGGCCACCCTGACCCTAAACCTCTGTTTTCTTAAAACAATTGAATTTCTTTTTTACTCTAACTCCTCCACTCTTGTTTCAGTAGATATCACAGAGACTTTAGAATTAAGTTAAAACTGAAATATAAACATTCCCAGGTAATGCCAATTAATGAACAAGAAGTTTCATCAAACCTATTTTAGCTGCCTTTGGAAGAGACTTAAAAAATCAGACCCTTTTAAAAAAAGGCTTTTGACTGAAAAAGAGAAGACAGGAAACTAGCTCAAAACTAAATGCCTTCATATTAGACATCAAGGACAGCAAGATGAATCTTACCTGAAGTGATAGACATGCAACCATATAAGCAACACACTTTAATTGTGGGGAACAGATAAATGACATCTGAGTAAGAGAAGATGGTAAAGTTGTATTTCTTCACTCATAAAACATGACTGGAAGGGTATCATATGGCATGTGCTCTTGAATTACAAGAATGGAGTTTCAGCTGGTTTAGCATCCACTTTGAGTCCCATTGCTGGTTGCAGAAAGCAATAAAAATGTTCAGACTTTTTGGATGTGAAGAGTTTGTAGAGAATATAAAACTGTAGGATAAATAAGCCAAAACTCTGGGAAACCTCTAGCTCTGTTCAAGCAAAACAGCTTGCTATCACCAGTGTAGGAAATGATCAATAACAACTGAAGGATTATTGATTGATAGGATTCACTTGAAACCCACAAAATCTACAGCTGCTCTGCTCTCTGTCGATGGCACCGTTTACATTTTTTTCTGATCTGAACAGATTTTGAAACACAACATTTCTGAATGACAAAATCAATCTAAAGCTGAAGGAGCTGCATAATTTCTGAACCTATTTAGCAACTAGGATTCCAGATCAACTTTCTCCTACTACTGCCATTTTAGGCATGTATACCCCAAAATAAGTAGCTAACATTGTACCAAAGGCATTAAACCAGTGGATGTTTTTCTTTCATTTGTATTTTTTAAGATACGAATCAAATTAAAGACTGCATGAAGATCTTATTGGTTTTAATTAGTACAGAAATGTTGCAAAATTCAAATAAAGCTTCTTCCAAACATACTGAGGACTGCTCTCTACATTCTGCTCTCCACTCTTGCTTCAAGCTACCTTCTTCTTAAGGTGAAAGCTTCAAGCTACCTTTCATTCTTAAGGTGAAAATGACAATTTCAATGGAATGATAGCGATGTGAAAGTGATAAAAGCACTTGACTCTGTTCTTTGCAGGGAAACTGAGAATGCCATGCCACTATTCAACCTCTCTAACATAATAGCTTCCTAATGCTGAATGTAATTTCTGGAGTTTTGAACCATGTAAAACTCCTACGCCGCTCATCTCATTAAGTTTTATAAAAAATGACTATTCATATGAAAACAAGGTAGAAACACTGAAAAACAAGAATGTGTTTGCAAACCTGTTAGTGATTTGGAAAATTGTTCAAAGGTTTAGTCAAGCAAGTATGTGAACAAATGCATTAGATTCATAAATTAGCTTTCTGTCACTCGAAGTCAATAGGACAGAAGCATTATTGGTGTTATTTTGAAATAGTTTTTTTTTCTCTTTTATGAATAAAAAGCTCTAGAATAGAGAATATGTCTGTGTAATCGAGGCATTAGGACAAAACAGTCTGTGAGCAAAGCTTCAGAGCACTTTGCCAGTTTTAAAGAAACAATGCAATTCAGAATGAGGGCTAAGGACCTGTCTCAGGACAAGACAGTTGGCAATAAAGGGAATTCCTGTAAATACAACATTATTTTCCCACTCCAGCAGATTTTCACATGCCTCTGTTGTATGCAGAACACTACAGAGAGCTTACTGGGCAATGGTTGATCAAAGAGGATCAGCCATTACATCTCTGCCTGGAAAAGGCAGTTTGTTTGTTTTTTTTGTTTTTTGCTTGGGTTTTTTTCAAATTTATTTGCCATTTCAGAATTCCTTACTTATACGAATTTGGGGTTGAATAATAACATTAACAAGATCACAACTTAGTTATAGTCAGAGGAAGGGGTTCACCTCTGTGAGTGGCAAGCCAGGAGAGTTTTGAATACATGCATAAACTCCTACAAATGAACCCTACATAAGTATCTGGAAGATCATATTTCTTCCAGAAAAGATATTAATGCCACTCAACTCTATAGCCACTACATAGTAAACCTCTGGGGACCCTCTTCCTGCTACAGGACTTTAATTAAGGTAAATCCACAGTTCAGCATCTCTTCAGAGCTCGAATGCTAAGATTTCCACCTTATGAAAACTTCGTGTTACAACTTCTTCACATCATAATTCACAAGCTAACAATCATTTTAATCTCTGTTTTGATTTTTTTTATAATGAAAAATGATACTTCACTCTTTAAGCACTCAGCTCAGTGCTCTGATTACAAAATCCACTAACTAAAACCTTTGTATAAAAACAAGCTTAGTAACTAAGACCAAGACATCCCTATCTTAATTTTAGCTTTTGTACATTTCAGGTTATAAATATGCAAATGTTTCTGTGGTATGCTCCCAGCCATCCAGTTTCCCCTTGATAGATATGTAAATCAGCTTGGCTCTGCAGTGGGGAAGTAATTATCACTTTCAGACCTAGTCATTGAGCACAACATTTGAGGTAGAAATGGCAAATAATAAAACTATTGACAGCGATGTAAGAAGTGGCTGCACATATGGGAACAGTACATAGACTTTGCATGCAACTTGTTTAACATTCAGGGCTAGAACACAACCACTGGGAAGTGGAAACTCTAGGTCGAAGTAGCAGATTGATGTTACAGCACATTAACTAGTCAGTCAACAGAACACATCCACCTCAGAAGACTAGCTGCCTAGGAGGAGAATTAGCATGTGAAATTCAAAGGTGAGAGAATGCTAGTTAGTGTAACTCTTTGAATAGAACAGAAAATAAATGCACAACTAATAACAAAATGTACAATAACTCCTGCAGGAAGCAACTGGAGTGTTGTTTCAGTGGAAAATCTTGAATCAATTCTACTGTGCCACCATTATTTTAAAGTTATTCTATGGAAACAAACAATAGAATGCTAAAGCTGGAGTCTCAAATGTGCTGAGTTCCTACTATGATATGTTAGTTGGATCTTCAATGTCAGCAGGACATTCTGCCAAACAAGTAGCATCTGGTTCTGAAAAAGCACACTGTATTAGTGTTTTAATTTGGAGCAGGAGTGCATGCTTACAGCAGATCCAATCATGGACAGTTTATGCTTGCATGGCAAAGTCCTCTTGGATTTTGTGACCTGGATTCCTTTCAAATTAAACTAAACTCAGCGATGGACTACAGGAATCCAGCTAAGGCACTCACATTACTGAAAGGCATCCAGGACCCCAGTAGACCTGGTCTGAAGATGCCTTCCTGTCTCTGTTGGCATACTGACAGTGTCTCTCCAGACCGGAGTATAGTTCAGACCTGCCACTGTTGTCAGTTCAAAACAGAGGATTGATGAATCCTACAAAGAAATTCTGGTGTGAGCTCAATGAAGTTCCACCTGTGCATTCTGTATATACAGAGGGTAGGATTTACATACAGGGTAGAAATCTACAGCTGACACAGCTGTTGTAAACATGTATTAAAGTCAGTGAAACAAAAGAAGCATTTTCATGGACAGCTCACCTTAAGATGAATGGGTTTGGCCCCCCAAAGTCTGAATTCTTTTCAAAATTGAGCATTTGCCCCAGACTTGTTAGGTCCAGACAGTCTGAAGAACTTCACAGACTTTTCTGTTGGATTTCTGTAGACTCAGGCTGGGACAAGTGAAATCAGTGTAAGCAGTAAGACAAGGGCAACCTTTTTGGGGAAAAAAAAAGTAAATTTGGTATGGGGTCAGCTAAGCTCTCAGTGTGAATTTGTTTTCTGTTTGGGTTTGGACTGCCATGTTATTGTAAACTTGCAATTGGCTTGTGACTGTTTATACAGTCTTCTAAGTAAATGTGTCTTTTAGACCCTCGGGATAAATTTTCAGCATAGTGCACAGCAGATTAGGTACGCACTGCTTAGCAGCTATGAATAAATCAAACTAATTTTGACTTATAATTATGCATAAGATAAATTTTCCTAGAGATGAGTACCACAGCTCATATTTCCTTGTTTATATAGGGTTCAAATTCTTTTGTAAACGTGAAAGTTTGAATGATACTCTAGATATATATAAATACATGTGCTTAATGAAGCATAGAGTTGAGATGTGGTTACGAAAGTTGTGAAGACCTGTAATTATAGCTGGAAAGATTTTCATACTTGCATCAGTATTACAACACTAATGATGGATCACTAAAGGTCAAAAGTATAACTGTTCAGTGTCTATCTCCTCATTAGTATTTAAATTAGCTAATAAATATATTGCTTGAAATTCACTTTTAGACCTTGCATCTATTGACCATAAGGCTATGTATTTCTAATGTAAATCTTAATTTTTAGCCTGCTTAAAATGCTAAAATATGAGAGATGGTCATGCAATTTTAGGAGTGGCCAGTGCATTTGCATTTTACATGACAGCTGTGGTAACTTCTGGGCTAAATTTGCATCTTCATTCTGCACACATCTGAAAATAAGATGCCACTTCACACATACAGCTAAGATGCATAATGCAAAAGTCACTGTCTACACCCCCACTTTGTGGTCTCCTGTGTTTTCTTTTTTGGAAGGGATTTCTTCTGGTAGGATCTAGGCAAAACTGTCATGACAATCAAAGGATGCTATTCCTTTTTGAATTAAGACTGTCAGGTGAAGTTAAAGCTTCAGATATTTGATCATTCCAATATATGCTGATGGTGATTGAGTCAATAATTGCAGAGTGATAAAAGAAACTCTATAACTTCAAAGGTTTAAACATTTATTAATGTCAGATTCAGTTTTAAACCGAATATGCATATGGTCTTAGATCCAAAAGCATAATGCCAACATTTTACCAGATTAAAGTATGAAAAATTATGAAGAATTTAAAGAGGGCAAGTAATTTAACCCCACATCCTAATCCTCTGCAGTTTTCTGAAAATTTCAAAGTATTTTTCAGTGTTTTTGTTTAATTTATGTAACTTTTATTAAATAAAATTTGAGCTATGATAAAATTGGTTGACATTAGAGCATAAGCATTTCTTGTCTTTCAGCAGCCAAACTTTTTAATCTTTGCTGAATTCGAGAGCAGGTTTTAAACATTTGCTATAAATAATATAAAGCTAAAAGGAGTTTTATCAAGATCAAATTAATATTCCTCATGAAATCTTAACTCTCTTAATTTCTTGGTTTTCTGATTCTACTTGTGTGAATCTAATCTTACATGAAAGCAGCTGTGCATGAAGTCACCCCCCCATACAAGATGACTTTTTTTTCCTCCAAAACACAAGATGCCTTTTTTTTTCCCCTTGACATGACCATCACCATGCACACTTGCTAATTCACCTACTTCTCCAATGGCTTTTGGGCAACTCAGTGGCTTTTGTGCCTATGCCCACTGTGCAATCACCATCTCCAAACCATGCTAGCTGTCAATGAATCTCTGTACAGACACTGCTAATACCAAACAGAAAGCAAGCCTGACTGTGAAAGTTGTCCTCAGGGGAATTTTCCACTAATGAACTCCAATCTGTCTTCTCTAAATGACATTCTGAATTTAGTAAAAAACAACATATAAATGGAAGGCCATAAATCTTTATGATTCAGCTTTTTTCTTTTTTTTTTTTTTTCTCCTGGTATCTGTGTGTGTGTTGAGTATGACAGTATCTACGTTGATTTAAACTCCATAGGATCCTTTCAGAAGGGAAAGGGAAAATAATTTTTCAGGTCACCCTCATTGATCATAGATGACTAGCCCAGAGAATTGCTTACTAGCTTATGAAGTGGGACTTTGATTCCTTAATTCATCTTGGAAAAAAAATACCCAACCTATTTGGAAAGAGCTTTTGTTGAAGTTTCAAAGCAGTATTCAGTGGCACAGCAGAAGTCTACATGAGAAAAAAAATAGATCTGCCTTTTTCTGGTCTGAGAAAGAAAAGAAAAAGATGTCACTTTCATTTTAAAATGGTTTTGAAATACTTGAGGTGTCTGCTTAGGCCAAGATGTGCTTAATGCCCCCAAGACATGGTCGAGGCATGAGATGGGAAAAGCCCAGGCCCATTGCTTTGCATTTTCTCTACCTAATTCCTACTCAAGAATAAAGCAAATATGTGACACGTGAATTTACTAATACAGCTACTAATGTGAGTTTACAAAGGTTCAACAATATGAATGCTATCTGTCATTTAATTTGTAATGGGAAGTTACAAAAATGGACTGATGAAAATGCCCTGTGTGAAGGCAAGACAGCTCTTGAAGGGCTCTGCTTTGCATACAAAGATCACAGTAACATATCCTTTTATCAGGATAAATCTGAAGGATAAATTTAAGGTGAGGAATGATTGATCACATAGCAACACCACAGGTCAGCTGAAATGATAACATAGATACAAGGAAAAAAAATATTCTGTCTGTAAAGAGAATTTATCATTTGGGGAAAAGAGGAGTTATTGTCAAGGCAAACTCCCCAAATCATGGATGGCAAATAACCACTGGAAGCTCCTCAACAGAGTAACTTTTACTTATGGGAATACCATTAGTGCTATGGATAGAGAAGCAGGTACAGGGTTAGTCCCTCCCTACTAATCTATTTTTTTAAAGGTCTAGTCCTATTTGAACCTAAACCATGCTCTCTATGGAAGCTGTATATAGAAAGGCATCCTTGAAGGGGGAAGATTTGAACCATCCCCATGTCACATTAATAGCTCCATAACAGACTGGTGTTTCAGTATCACGTACAGAGAGCAGCAACTGCACAACACCAAATAGATTTCTGTTCTTGAAAGTGTTGGAAAAGCATGGTTATCTGTACTTAGCAACTGACTGTACCATTATCAAGAGTCAGCAATTAAATATGACAACAGCAGGATAAAGCATTTTCATGTTTCCTCATAGTGTATTTATTATACCAGGGCCCACTATTTAAAACAATTATTTTCTGCTCTCTGTGCATTCCTAAAGTTAATATAGAACAAAGGAAGCAATTAAATGTCCTATCAGAAAAATCACTTTACATTCTGAGAGAGAAATGTGATGATATTCTCTAGCATGTTTTGCCCAGAAATTCCTCAAAGCTCTTTTTAACTCAGCCATCTACTTTTTATGAGCAGCACCTGGGGTTATTGTGACAACTGGTTGACAAACTGCAGCAGAATCACACAAAGTTGAAATGAGACTGAGAAATGTGGGATATGAGGCTTGACTACCTCAGCTCTAAATTGGCAAGAATATTTAGGATATGTCCCATATAAACATTCTAGGGATTTAAGGACAGCTGCCAGTTTTGTGCCTTATTAAAATAAACTGGTTAAAAAGTCAGCATAGCAACACTTGGCTCATAACACCGTGATAAGATATCCACAATTTTTCTGTGTGCTGTGATGGATACAGAGGAACCTACATTATGCTTCACTCTGTCCTGAAACATATATTTTTATGTTGCTGGAACCTTTGGCCCCACTCAGGACTTCATGAGACAGATGGGACATTTCAGCCCACTTTCAGCTCCACAGATATTATCCTTACCTTTGGTTCTCCTTCTACTCTCCTGCTAAGGGGCAATTTGACATTTGTATGGTGTTGATCCTTGCCTGCAAGCTTCTGGCAGCCACCTCTGCTGTCCTCTGCTTTGCCAGATACTGCTAGCCACATATTTAACACTGTCCTGCACGTATCAGAAAGGCAGACCATGTTGTTACCATCTTTCTGACATTAGGGTTAAAGTTTGAAACTAAGTATATATGTCTTCTATTAGATGATTTTCCCCTTTTATTTGCCTTTTATGTTAAAAATAAATCAATAGAAAATATAGAATATTTGGAAGGTTGTGATGTCCTTTTTCTCTTAAAGAATAATAACCTTTCCACACAGCATCCATCGTTGTTGACTTCAAGCAGCCCAGTTCCACTCACTTCAGTGCAATTACATCACCTTATGCAAGCAGAAGACCTATCCCAGCACAGTTAGAATGAGCAGATATTTATCAGAATATTTATCATCTTTCTTAGTCAAGTGACCACTCTCTTCTTTCCCAGTCAAGCAGATGAAAAATGGCTCTTTTTAAAAAACAAAAGTAGTTTGAGGGCCTTGTATATCTGCCAACTAGAAACACTTTCTATTGCTTCATAAAGATTTTGATCTCCTTAATCTTGCACTTTGATAGCTTTCACAGGGCCATACACTGTATACACAGCTATCATTTTCACACTGCCAAAATCAGTATCTTCCATGATTTTGATAGAAGTACTGAGACATCCTCAGCTGCTTATTTATTTCAAACCTCCCACATCAAGTTATCTCTGGGTTTGCATGAAGACAAAATTCATATTACTTTTCTGGGCCAGGCCATTCTCTTGTTTAAGTTTAAAGTACATTTATATTTCTATTATTTCTTGTTTGACTGTTTTGTTTTTAAATTCTAATTTTAAATTTAAATTCAGAATGGAAGTAAAATCAATTTCTAACCCACAAATATCTAATCCACTGAGCCTAAAGAGCCTAAATCCTTTATCCTCATAACAGAAATGTCAGAAGTACTTTAAAACTATGTGAACTGTAGTACCCAAGGGTCAAGTTAATCACAGATAATTTTAGGCAAAGTCATATGAACACTGTGTATGAGCTCATCTAGTAGCTTGCTAAATGGTGCTTGCTGAAAAAGGAAGATGCTTCTCTTTTTCCTCTTGTCTGCTTTTCCTGGAAGTTCATTGGGAAAAAAAGAAGAAAGGGAGGGAAGGGTGCTCTGTCTCCCCTCCCATGGCAGCAGCATGCTGCAAGATCCACTGAAGCTGTGAGATACAACTTGATGCTGGTATAATGTAGGGATTTGATTACCCCAAAGTCTCCCTTTCATCATCTCAGGCAAGCAACACAGCCCTTAGGGTCAGGTGCTTCTTCAGATATTGAGCTTCCTGCTGTAACAGAAAATCTCTTGGGTGTTCTTGGGGTTACTGCAATATGCTCTGTGTGAGGAAATGTTATAAAGAAAATTCCAGGGGTGGGTAGGAAGAGGGAATGATTATAAAAAGAGAAGTGTGTATGGAAAATACAAGAACTAAACCAAAAGAGAGAGAAAACAAAAAGAAAGTATTCAAATAGTAAAAAATACCCTGAAATATGTAAAACAAACTCTAAACCAGTAACAGGGAGGAAAGCATAATAAAGATTCAGCATCCATTTTTCTTAGCACCCTAAACAGAAACCAAACTGCCTTATTTTACAATCAAGTAGTGAGGGAAAAAGATGGAGAAGAGCAAAAGTTACCACTTTCCCAGCCTGCCTTTCACTAATCACATCATTCCTCTAGTGCTTTCCCTAACCTTAAAAATGTCATTATTTATCTCATTATTTTATTTCATTATTGAAAGGGATAAAAAGCTTTCTGCAATGCAAAATACACAACTTGTTTCCAGCTGAATAATGATCTTTGGTAGTATTACCAGCCTGCCTATTTGGTGTGGATGCTTTGAGCAGTCAAATGTACCATTGGAAAAACACCCAGCCATGGTCAATAAAAAGGAATTTCTACCAAGATCATCAATAAGAGCTTATGCCACGTGGAATTGGAGCCTTGTGAGTCAGCAGTGTGCAATTCCTGCACAGCAATTCACTAATGGGAAGCAGCCTGCCAGTGCACAATAGGTTACAACACAAAGCTGATACTGCTGTAAGTTTTATTTGATTACTGTTTTCACTAAGAATTAGTTCCTTACTTTTTTAACAATCTGGTCTCTTAACAAAATAATTAACAGAGATTTCAAAAGGAGTATCAAAAAGGTTCATGTCTTTGGATGGTTTTAAAAGAACCTTCTATAATTCTCAGTATCATCACTGAAACTGAAATTCACATGGTCAGGTTTACTTTTTCTACAGCTAAATGAGATGAAGCCACTTATGAATAAATACTGAAATACTAGAAGACATTTCCTGAACCTCACATAAACTGTATCATTACAGCCCATAAGTTGGTGATGATATTTGATTATCTCTAAAAAATACTACTTAATACTGAAGACCAGAAGAAATCCTGAGTTTTTGAGTCCAGGTGCACATTCTAAGTATTTCCCACCTCTGACATGGAAGGATAAATGTCTTGCTTTCCTCCTTCCCCATTCCCATGCCAGATGAAGTAAAGTCCTAATGCTTTATTATAGATTGAGAGCTGGATTAGTGAGTGACTGTCAGCAAAACTGTTCCTCAGTGGGTAAATCTGAACAACATCTCTGATGCCTCAGCTTTTCTTCTGGGAAACAGTCCCCCATCTTACAAAGACTTTGTGAAATGTTTATTTGTGAATCTGTCATGTACTCTAGCAAAATAATGCCACATAAAAGATGAGAGATGTCAAGGAAATCTGTCTTCAAAACAAAACTTCAAAAGTATGTGTTAAATAAAACATGAAAATTCATCTTTAGGAATGAGGAATACACCTACTATTGAGTAGGTGCTCATTAAGAAGGTACTCTCTGATGAGGAGAGAGGGCTCCAATGGGAAAAGAAATAGGATGTGAACATATGCTTAAAAATTGCACCATAAAACACAAGCATAGGAGGATTGATTTTTCCTGTCTTTGAGTACTTGACTTCATAGCCTTACAATGTTCACTTGTGCCTTCTGTGTCTCTGTATGAATTCACAGGCTGTGTCTGATATATTAAGGTACTGGGTAATCCACTACAAAACTATCTGAAGGTACAAGGAAGGGGTGTGGGTGGGAAGGTTTAAATGCCCAGAAAAAAAATCCTTAACATCTTTAATTTCTATTCTCCTTTCTTTCAAGTTTGGGCTTCTTTCATACAAAGTGAACCAGCAACATCCTTCACTTACTAAGCTCAGCTACATCCATTATTAAAACCAGATTACAAGCTTTATAAATACCTAGGCAAATACTGCTTTCAGTGTCCAAGTATTGAAGAAAAAGGCTGGCAAAGTCATGTTCATCAATCAGTGCTGAAGGTTTCAGGTTTACAAAAGAGATGCAGCAAGAAGAGTGTGGCCAGCATGTCGAAGGAGGTTCTCCTCCCCCTCTACTCCACCCTGGTGAGGCCACATCTGGAGTACTGTGTTCAGTTCTAGACTCCCCAGTTCAAACAGGATAGGGACCTGCAGGAGAGGCTACAGCAAAGGGCTGATTAGGGGACTAGAACATCTATCTCCCTTATGAGGAAAGGTTGAGGGAGTTTGGTCTTTTTAGTCTGGAGAAGATAGGACTGAGGGGGGATCTTATCAATGCAAATAAATATTGAAAGGGTGGGTGTCAGGAGGATGGGTCCAGTCTTTTTTCAGTGGTGCCCAAAGACAGGACAAGAGGTAACAGACACAAACTTAAAACACAGAAGGTTCCATCTAAACATGAGAAGGAACTTCTTTACTTTGAGGGTGATGGAGCCCTAGGACAGGCTTCCCAGAGAGGTGGTGGAGTCTCTGACCCTGGAGACATTCAAAACCTGCCTGGATGCATTCCTGTGCCACCTTCTCTAGGTGAACCTGCCTTGGCAGGGGGATTTGTCTAGATCTCTAGAGGACCCTTCCATTCCTTATCATTAACTTTCCATGAACTTTTATCTTCATTTCTTGGAGTGTCATTGGGATTCTCTCATCCCTACCTTATCTAAAACAAACTTATGTGAATTAATCTTGTCTCAAAAGCAATGATATTTTTTTCCACTGGTTAAAGCATGTTGATCACGATGTTAAATGTAATTTTAATTGTTTTTTGTATTTGGTCCAATTTGCAGAGGTTCATAACTTTAAAATGTTAAAAATTATATGATTACATTTTTGGAAAGTAAAATGCACCTGGTGCTGCCAATTGAACTTTGCACTATTAGATGCAAATGAAATTTGTTTAGCAAATTTTGGACAATTGGTAGCAAATTTTGGACAGCACAGCACTATTACCACAAGCTGCATTACACTGAAGTTTTCCATCGTGGAGTCTGCATTACTAAGACATTACTTAAAGTTGAATGATTAAAAAATGCTAGAGGAATGGCTGCTTAGGATGTGCTTTGTAATCTTGAAAATAATGTTCAAGAAGTAGCTTTGCTGTGTACAAAGATGTAATGTAGAAAAAGGAAACAGTACTTAAGGAGGATTAGGTAGCTCAGGAGGCATATCATAGTGGAAAGGGAGTCTTTCATCACTTAGTCATCTCTTAAATTCAGTCCCATTCAGTAGTGACTGAAAGTCATTGCTGCTTAGTGACATACAAAATGAGTTTGGGTTTTAGCCCAGATCGTAGCTGGAAAGCATCCACATCAAAACAGGCAGAAACAGAAATGTCTTTAATCTGCACCCTTATTGACAACTTTCCCATAGCTGACCTAAAGAGTGAATGTGCTTCAAGAGCTTAAGTACTGTCTTAGCTAAGAAACAGTCTCTTAATCTTAGGGTAGGAGCAGAATAGCAGAACAAGGTAGGAAAATACTGCTTTAGTCACAGAGTATCTGTATTGGCTGAACACCTTCCTCAGAGATGCTAGCTGAACATCTTTCACGATACCAAAACCAGCTTAAAAATAAACCTTCTAGACTTGATACATATACCAGTACAAAATCAGGAGAGCCAGGCCAAGGAATGCAACATTAGCATATCAGGCATCGCTTTCCAGATTTTCAGTTCCACCTTTAAGTTTTCAGGCTTATCTAAATCTATGTCCCATTCATAATAGCTGAATAAAATGATCTGAGACTGCTTATCTAGCACTTCTGATAATACAGCATCATTCTGCTTTGCTTATCTTTTAAATTGACTTTGCACTGTTACAAATGACTCCATCAGGTGAAAAGCCATGATACATTAGGCTTATGTCTGTGTACAGGTTGGGGATTTTTTTCTGGAAAAAAAGAAAATTAAGTATAGCTCAGTATTTTTTTTTTTCAAAACAATGGAATCTTTTGTTTCTTTCATATTACTAATGATTATTTTGATTTTTAGCACAATCCAGAATTCTCAGAAGATTTGTCATGCATTTTTTGATTGATCCTAACAGGGTGGGATTCTAACTAGAGGTTGAAAGAGTACAGTGAAATAATGAAGTAAGAATTCACAGTAACAGCCACTAACAAGAAATAAGAGACACAGATTTCAGATGAAGCTTACCAATACTATGCTGTATTCCCACCAGGAGAATAGTTACTGCTCAGTATGGGAAAGACTATTAAACCACCCAAAATAGCAAAGAGTACAAGTTCAGAGCAGAACAACTTGAAATAAATATTTGAATTATATTACAATTACTTTTTTAATTAAAAATAATAAGTCATATTTAAGAGTTCACAGACTTTAAAGTTTAAAACAATTATTTTAAAATGAGGAGGAAAATGTTTTTACTAAGAAATTGAAGACAGATCACATGCTATTATGAAGGCATCTAAAACTGTAACATGCTTCAGAACCTTAAGAATTCTTTGGCTGTAACATTTGTTTTGTGAATGATCTAGAATATGATACCTTCATCAGAGCAAAAACTTTACTAAAGGTCTTGTGGGAATAGTTCAGTTTTCTGCCTCCTAAATATTTTATAATTTTCCAAAAGTAGCTTCTGTTTTGTTTCTGAAAACATTTTTTCCCATCTATTAGTAAAGCAGAGAAAAAAAAGCCACAAGGCTCAATAAAGATTATTACATTAAATTGGAATGGTTTCCACTCAGACCCTTGATTCACATCACTCCAGAGGTGAGTTTAAAGAAGTTTCAAGTAGGGGATGTGATCAGCCCACAGAAATTGCATAGTATCTATTCAAACTTGCACACATTGATCAGATAAAAGGCAGATAAGCATTTATTTTTTACCATCTCACATTTAGGCACTGTAGGAATTAAGAGCTACAGCATAATCCTGCACATGTGTTGATATAATCTCTTCTACAACACTGGGAAATTCTAATTATGGAACAAGCAAATTAGATGTTTCCACAGAGGTCTGGAGTTGACTTGGCAGAGCTTATGCCCTTCCCTTCCTCTTTGAAAGTGTTTTGTGAAGATACATTTTGATAGACAATTCTTAATCATGGTAACAGCTGAATTAAAGAAAAACAGTGTGAAAAGCAGTCTGATTTTCAGTTAGTCCTACTAGATTGTACCCTAGCTAGCCTTTCTCAATGAAGTATAATTTACTTCTGCCTCGCTCCATTTAATTATAGGCCATTTATCACCCCAGAGAGTATCACAAATACTTTGACAAGACATAAATGTTCCTCAGCTAAGGTTCATTTTATCCAGTTATCCAAAGCTTTAATACATAAGTTCTTCCAGTTAAAAAAAAGCTAGGTCCTGTATTTATTTCCTTGTACAGAAAACCTATTTGATATATCATTAGAATCCTCAAAAATTGTCAGCGCTGTAGAAACACAGAATCACAGAGTGGTTTGGGTTGGAAGGGACCATCAAGACAATTTAGCCCAACCACCCTGCCAGAGGAAGGGACAACTGTCACTAGATTGATTAAAGTCCTGTCCAATCTGATTTTGAACACTGCCAATGACTGGACATCAACAACTTCTCTAAGGACCCTGGTCCAGTGTCTCACCATCAACAATTCCTTCCTAATACCATAAACAATTCCTTCCTAATATCTAATGTAAACTTATCCTCTTTCTGTTTAAAAGCATTGCCTCTTGTCCTGTCAATACAGGTCCTGCTAACAAGTTTTCCCCTGGTGGAAAATCCACCACCTCTCTGGGCAACCTGTGCTAGTGCTTGGTCATTGTCAGAGTAAAAATGTTTTAGCCGTTGTTTAGAGGGAACCTTCTGTGTTCCAGTTTGTGTCTGCTGCATCTTCTCATTGGGTACCTGAAGAGCCTGTCCCCCCCTTTCTTTGCACCCTCCCTTCAGATAGCTATATACATTAATAAGATCCTCTCCCAGCCTTCTCCATGTCTTTTACTTCTATCTAATTAACATCTTTTAATACTTTTTAATCTTTTTAATACCTTTTAGCATAACTTCATCCTAAAACAGTTCAAAAGCTATGGCAGACAGGCAGTTAAGTTTTTTCCAGCTTGCAGGACATTCACATAATAAAGATAGATAAACAAGTCCCCCACTCTACAGTTACCTAGCTTGTGCTAAACGAGTTTCTAGGATTCTTTTATTCTTAAACGATTCAGTTGTGACTGTTCCACAAAGGATGAAGAGCTGATATGTGGTTAACAGAACAATAACCAGCCATTTGCAAAAGCAGTGTTGAATGAGTGTGTCTTCACACAGCCACAGCTTGCATGTGAGACTACAGAGGGCTCCAAAACTCTTTGCAGGGATCTGGTTTGGATTAAATTAGTGTAATGCAATCTACATCAAAAACATTTTCTGAACATAGCCATTTCTCTTCCTCTACTCAATCAGGAATGAAGGAATGAAGGAAGGGAAGGAGGAAAATTCATATTTCATTCATACACTCATTCATCATTTCTTTTTCCATTTTTAGACTGAAAGACTATTTCATCTGCTCTCATATGAATTATAATTAATAGCATTAATAAGGTGCTTAGCCTACACTGAAAGAAAATTAATGTTATTAGCAAGAGAATAACTCTCTAGGCATGTCACTTGCAGTGACATTCTAAATGTGAATGCTTTAAACAATGAATTCTGTTATACACACGTCAGTATGCAAAAGCAGTAGACATACATGGTCCCAAAGCTTATCCAGAGGCTTTGTATTTCACATTTTTGACATGGGCTGTAATTATACTCTCCAGTATTGGTTTAACAAGTCACAAACATGAAATATTCAAAGGAGTATTTTATTCATGTGTCTTATAGTTTTTTCTCCTCCTAGCATGGAGATTGCCCTGTAATTGAATTATATGCCAATTAGGTAAAATGATTCCCAATAAGTAAATAAATGAAAATGGAATTTTTGTTTTGTTTAGAATTCTCACTATGAGTGGACTTGTGTCTTACTAGAAAGGCTGGAGCTTTTTCTCTTGCAAATGTCAGCTGAAGTCTTATTTCTGATTCCAGCTTATCTCTCAAATCAGGAACAATATTTCATTTGCATTTCATAGCCTGATCTTGATATAACTTTTGCATCCCTGGTACCTGACAGTTCTATCATTTTTATATTTTTTCAGTTATCCACAAGGTTTTTCCACAACATCTCCCAGTGAGCAATTGACATATTCTAAGTTTCTTTTAAAACTGAGTTAAAGTTGGTGTTTCTTTTCCTACCAGATGCCAAACAAGTCTGCTGTTGTGCTATAGGGCAGTTTTCCATACTCTCTTTTTTTTATATCTGGGCTGTTTTGTTCTTAATGCTTTTGCAAGTTACATTCATCTGTGAATGATACTAATTTCTGTCTAGTGGATGATAAAACCTCCCTTGGTATAAAGCTTATAGTTTTAACTTTTTCAGTTTATCCAGACAATTTTGTTTGACTGTTCTACTGAAACATCCTCAGAGGCATTCCAAGAAAATACTGGTTACTGACATCAGCAGTACCAAGAATAAATCTACTTTTTTGGACATAGTTGATGCATTAAGACTGGACTTTTCAGTGGAGGTTTATGGAAATAAGTACTCCCTTCAATTAAAAACACACACAAAACCAAACCAAACCAATAATAATAATGAACCCCCACAAAAAAAAACCCCACAAACAAACAAAACAAAACAAACTCCAACCCATACAAACAAACCAAAAAGAAGATTCCTTGAGACTCCTTTGGAAATCCCAGCCATAACTTTTTTCATCATTCTAATAAAGGAGAAAAAAGTATCTATCTCCTGGAGCAAAAATGTCACCTGTCAACAGAAGAGCCTTACAAGACATAAGCAAAATCAAGTAACCAGACCCCCAGGTGAAACAAAATTTGATTCTTGTATACTTGTAAAGAAGAGAAAAGGATCTGTTTCCTGATTAAGCTAGCTCCACTGCCCCTGATGCTCCTGTAATGAACTGTAAAGGGTAACACATAAGGAAACTCATGCATCATCTCTGAATTTGCTAGAAAATTCTATGTTCTAATCACTGTACTTTAATCTCTGTTTTATCCCAGGCTTTTTTAATAACATGCTTCTGTCCTACAGTTTCATTCATTTGACATAGCTCCTAAAAGCCTGTGGTCACTCTGAAAGAGAGTATTGGTTTTCAATCTGTTAACACCTCTGCATCATTAAAAAGCCTGGAACAGCATCATGCTGGCTGACTTTGTTTCCAACCTGCTGTTTTAACCCTGGAGCCACCGTCCTGAAGGAGGCAGAGAAACAATGGCAGCAGCAAATAACCAATTAGACTGGACTAGGTTATGTATCATGGGAGGGAAAAAGAAATAGAGAAACACAGAGAGTAAGACCAAATAATGCTCAATATGATGTGCATGGAAACAGAAATGACAACGCATGCATAATTTTATCTAATGCAGGAACATGACTGACCAAATGCTGGTGGACACTGACAAGTGATTCAGAGTGTAATACAACTGGAATGAAAGTGACTCTCTACATAACCTGATTTATAAAAGAGGTGGGGTTTTTTCACTTATCTCTCTCACTGAAAACTGCTCCCAAGTGTATCACAGTTTCCTGCAAGGGTTTTCCCCATATTTGAAAATCACTGAATGTGCTCTGCTGCCTTTTGTCCCATGCATTCTGCAACGAAACTTCTTGATGCAAAAATACCCAAAGAAATACACATCATATTTAACTACACATGCTTGAATAGTTTCAATATACATACACACACCAAAGCTGAATATCTGTTTATAGCAACATAATAGGGAAGCAACATTTTCTTGAAGAAAGCCTATTTGCAGAGAGTTCTACTGAGAACAGGGTTGTCTAGGGGTATACAAGAAGCAGGAATGTATGGTCAGCTTTAGCTCCTAATAATGCTATTCTCCAACATGATTATTTTTGGAATATTAACTGTTTGGGTTTTTTTCACAGGTGATTATCTCTGGAATCAGAGTCACTCCAATACACCTAGAGACATGGGAAGCCTGTTGAATCAACTGCTATTGATCAACTGCTCTCCAGCCTCAAAGAGAATGGAAAGCAAATTGGGTTTGACTATTCAAGAAGAGAACTTCACTTGAGTGATTGCACTAATTCAGAGAACTCACTAAAAAAATTAGTCAGTTACTTTTGCCAGCATGACATATTGCAATCACTTTAAAATATTTTGATGTCAGTACTCTGTGGTCACTTTTCAAATTAGTATATTCTTTTATGAGGACAACCTGCAGAGGCCAGAGGGCACCCAGAAGCTCATGGGGCTGGATGTAACTATGCTACTTCAAATGTCCATACTTATGGTGTCCATATCTCTGCTAAGTCCATATTCTATAGACTACGTTCATAGTCAAAGAAGAGAGCAGGCATTTGTAGGACACAATAAATTTGATCATAGAACAGATATTACAAGAGATAAGATTATTGTGCCTTTTAAATGACCATTTCTTTCCCCTAAGTATAAAGGACAAGTACATCAGATACACCATACAGAAGTCTACATCTGGTGACCATGAATGTCAATCTTCCACAAATTCCCTCCAGTGCTGTTAGAAGTACAGTAACATACCTACACTCCAGTCCATTTCCTCCACTGCATCCCCATATAAACCATGTCTGCTCTTTCCTCTGAAGCTTTTTGAAGCATATAGAGCAGTATGGACATGAAGGTACGACAGAACAAGAAGAAATGGTGCACCTCTGTTCCTGGAAAACAAAACAACACAAAACTCCAAACCCTTAGTATTTTTTATAACAAAATTTCTACAAAGAAATCTTTCTACAGTAGAGCTCAAAAACTAAACAAATACCCCAACAAAAACAACAAAAAAAGGAGAAAAAAAGGAATACTGAAACTGATTACAGGGTAATCCTGAACACATACAACACAGAGTAAAAATACCATTCTTAACTGCATACCGAATTGAAAAGAGAAACAAACAACAAAATCTAATTACTGTTTGCTCTGTATATTGAAAGATAATTTGTTTAAAGTCAGGAAACTAGCAGCTTCTGGCTACAAGCAGCTCTTTTCATTTTACAAGTAACATTTAAAAGCCTGAATACAATTGCTATTCTAAAAGATACCTTCAGAGCTACATACATACATATGTGAAACAAAGTTACCTTCCTCACAAGGTCATATGGAAGCTGAACAATTAGAGTATTATAAGTACCAGGGTCAAACATTCCACAGTATTATTAAGTACATTAAACCAAGTATACTAATACTTTTCCTCCTCCTTTATCCTGGACTAAAATACATGAGCAAATCTCTTGTCTCAGATCTCTCTGTGTGTATGCATGTGATCAGTACATGACACTCCAAGTATGCTGTAACAAAAAATCAGTAATCTCAAAGGACATGCTAATAAAGATTTTTCCTCTCACAGTAGTGAACAGTCTCCATTGTCTTCAGCCTATTTCCTGAACTGATACAAAAGAAGGAGGGTAATAAACAGACTCTCCATAATTTTTGCTGTTCGTATGACCCATCATCACAATATTTATGATCAGTTCCAGCAGGCTCTGGAAGCAGAGCTCAAGGAAGAGCTTATGCATTATTTATAGACCCTTACTTGAAATTGTACAGTACTAGCCAAAGTTACTGCTCTATCCTCTAACAGCATTTTTAGTATATTATGCTCATTGTAAATATCAGCTGAATCACAAAAGTACGACCCAGAAAATATATTTGTATCTCACCTTGAAGCACATGGCCAATTAGAGTATTCTGGGGCTTATTTATTCTATTTTCCCTCACCAGTCTGTGGTGGGTAATACCTGTAATTCACATCAACATCAAAGGGAGAATATATATTTCCTCATGCAGTTGATTCATCCACCCTTTGAGGAGGAACAATACAGACGTGCACATATAATCTGTTTCTTTGAAAAGAGATTCTATTCCTTAGAACTTAAAAAAAAGGATTCATCTGATAGAAATACTCTACTCTTAAGAAAAAAATAACTAGGTTTAATCTAGTATAGTTATGATCAATTTTTTTTCTCTCTTCTTGGTTGGATCTGATACAAGTGGCATGGTTAAATCTTTGGGTTTTTACTGACATACCCAGCAGTACATCAACACAAAATGGGAAAAATGTATCCAGCTTACTAACTTCAATGATTCTTCACTGGGACTTTTTCATAAAAAGCTTCTCCTTTTTTTTAAAAAAAATACAGAATAGATACAACATTTTTGAGATTGAAAATGGAAACAAAATTATTTGGATTCTCTTTAAATACATGTGTATTTATCCTATAGTATCACAGGAGTATAAAGTAGAGAACAGAACAAAAAAGGACAATATTTTTTCATAAAAGATACTTTCCATGAAGTTGTGCTTATTGCTTTTTGAGAGGGCATACATGTGAGAACCTTTAGACTGAAAATATCAGCACTTCAAGTAAAAAAAGATATTTATTCGTAAGTGTAATATTTAATATGTACATTAATGTAACACTGACCTTTCATTAAAGAACATTTCTGCAAGGCAGCTGATTTTTGGTTTACAACTTGCATTTTTTACTGCATGGGATTCTCTTTGACTTTTTCTTTAAGACACAGTTCACTGAATTGAGAGTAATATACAAATTCTAGGTTAAAGCACCACAAAATTTTACTTTATACTTATAATGCCATAGGCACAAATTACTTTTCATGCAAATTGCCTTGTTCTAATGTCACAGATATAGAGTATACTTCTAAATGCATACCTGTAACTATCAAAATCCTCCACTATAAAGGTTATTTTCAGGAGATAATAACTCAGGTTTGGTTGGTTTTGGTTGTTTTGGGTTTTTTTAACTGGAAATGGCACTAAGATTTAACTTTCATGAAGAGTCATTGAATGGGTGATTACTATGGAAAGGCACTACATCATTCTCTTCTTTGCAACTCAAATTGACAGGTTCTGACTGACAGCTCAGTGTAAGGTGGAGAAGTGTCTCACCTATTAATATCCTACAAAAGATCACAGGCAGCTATTTATCTCCTGCCAAAACTCTGAGGAAAATCATAACTGACTACCTTTACCATGACCTTGAAAATGGAATGACAGTATCAGCTAGTAGGCAGGGGAAAATCTGACAATAACAGCTTAACTCCTGAATCACTTCAGTAAATAACTCCTCCAACAATGTATTGCCACTATCTTTTAAACAGTTCAAACATAAATCCAATTTCAAAAAGCTCTGAGATTCACTTACTCAAATGTAATTTTATTTTTTTTTTTACCCTAACATGTCTTTTTGAATTCAGTAGCCAGAAAGATTACACACATCTGACATAGGACAAGCTTGAATGTGTTTAACTGATCTTGAAAACATCTCAAAGCATCATGATGCTGATGACCTCTCTGCATTGTGTAGTGCTAGGTTCTTCTTTTTTAGTGTGAGGAGTCTTTGCATTACTCAAGGATTCAGTTCAGGCTTCAGCTGTAAAACATAGCTGTAAAGTCAGGGAGAGGGCGACTTACAACCAATCTTTGTGCTTCACACATGGGTCTTTTACATTTTTTTCCTGCAATTTTGCTCTAAATGCTTGCTGCATTGAAAACTCCTTGGGTAATTTTGTTTGCTTTTCTGTATATTGATGTTAATCTAAGACCATTGCAGCAGAGCAACACAAAATAAATTCTATTTAATATGATGTAGAAGTATAATCTTTCTGAATAATATGTTTGGGGGGGTTGGTGTGTTTTGTTTTATTTTGGTTTGTTTTTTTTTTCCTAGATGTGAAATTATCCTCCCATTCCACCATAAGGTAAATATTTTTTAACCTGTTAGACCACTACATCCCCTATACCAGTGAAGATATTATGATCCACAGCAGCTGGCTGCAGCAGCAGATATAAACCTAAACTGGGCAGTCCCTGTGCTGTGTTAAAATTGGGTTAACAATTGTTTCTGTAATCCACAAAGTCCTATAAATTCCAGCTAATTCACCCATAGGCCTGAAATAGACTGCAAAGAACTATTGGAAATAGACATAGGTGTAAAATATATTACTTTTTCACAGGATAAATACTTATGATTTAGTAAGACCTATTGAAGGTCTATGAATAGATCATTTTCACAGTCATAGCTAAAATGAAAGAAAACAAAAATGCTGAAGTATGTCATCTGAAGATATAAAGATATAAAAGTACATCCTCATAAGCATGGGGAAAAAAAAAAAAGATATTTCTCTTTTACTACAAATTATACTCATTAATAAACCCCACTCCCTTGCAGAACTTTGCAGCCCAGTATACAGATCTACTGCTTTTTGGAACTGTTCCATTGACAATGCAGTCTGTCAATCACTGAATAACCAGTTAGGTCCTTAAACATTCTTAAATGGTTTAAATCTCTCATTTTCAGATGCCGCTAAAGTATATGAACTCACAGCTTCCTCTGGCTAGCTTTTTGCTCACAAACAAGCAGAGATCTGTGAAAAGGGCATGAAGATGCAGGACAGCTGCTATGGCTTAGAAGTTACTGGTCTTTTTTAATATATGTGCACATATACATTGTGTGTATACAAAGATACACAAACTCGTCTCTGTAATTTGTATTGTGCTGTAAACTGTAAGGGATATTCTTCTAGGATTCCAAAAAGCGCTTGATTTCATCACCCTAACTCCAGTGTAACAGCCAACTACCTGATCGTAAGACTTAATGATATATGGAGTAACTCTTAAACCACTGTCAGCTAGAGTAGATGAAACAAACCCTGAATATGCCTTGTAACAGTGTCTCAAGGACTGAAACAGAATAGATAAAAAGAAAATATAAAAAATATTAACTGTCATCACAAACGTCGAAAATTATGGCTATGCACTCTATGACTGAAACAAATTACATGAAAATTGTTAATCTTCACCATAGATTTTGAATATAAACATGTTTTTATGCAAATACCATTTTCCAGAAGCTAGATTTCATTAGGATTTTTTTTTTTTTTAATTATAATTGTGATCAGCAATACAAATTTACTAGAGAGGTATTCTGTGTCACAGAGTGGTATTTTTGTGCTGTTAATTTCTACATGTTAGAAACTGGTCTCTGGCATTTTCCAAATTTGGATTTTCTGAGCAGCCAGGACATAGTCAAAGATATATGAATAATAATAATAAATGAATATATTAAAGGACATAGTGAAGATGCATGAATAACAATCACATTGACCTTAACATGAAATAATTAGCATTCATGTGACTTTCAAATATACTGAAATATCTAGAGAGTATTCTGATAGGTTTACAATATGCACACAGACTTGCTCTTTGGAAGAAGTAATCAGCATTAACATACACTGAGCTGACCTGCCCCTTACAATTAGGATGAGCAACTAATTTAGTCTTTGTTTTCATGTACTGAATCTGATATTTTTAATTGTATATATTCTTGGTCAGTGCCATTCATGAGTATTGAATCTGGTATTTGCTCTCTTTCAGTCTACCTAGGAATAAAAAGAAACCTATAATGCCAGGAAGTCCATTTCTGGAACTCTGAAGAACTTACAAGGTTAATATAGGAAATAGGTATAATAAACATACATAGATACAACATTTAAATTGCAATTGCTACAGAAGTTAGTATGTATATTCATATACATGCTATATAAATATAGCATAAAAGGGCTATATATAGGAAGTACCAGTATGGATGAAGCTTCATCACATATTTATTTTAAAGATAATTAACTGATTAAAAACCACAAGATAGTGGAGTATTTTTAGTTTGATGATAAAATGTTTATTAAGAACCAGTTAAGACAAACAACTCTGAATTCTTTAAATTCAGGATTGTTTGAATTCAGGTGTGCAAGGACTACTGGTGCACAGGACTGGGTTGGTTATTTACTGTACTAACTAAACAAAAGAAGCCTGTATGACAAGCCAGGTGTGGCTAAAGCAGGGTTGAGGGAGATTGCTCACTGAAAGAAGGTATGGACTATAATGTCAGAACCAGTGTGTCAAAGCAAATACTGATTTAACTGCTCACACTGCTCTATGGGACAGATCAGTTCAATGAGTATTAATCTAATTACTCCTATTCCCCAAAAGCAAGTTTTATGGTCACGTACTTTGAATGTGAATTCACAACAGGGCACAGCTAAGATCATTCAAATACCCTGACTGCTTCTCAATACCTTAATGTGCTTGGATATTCTTTAATTTAACACTGACTCTGAATTGTTTGGGTTATAATTGTCACTATAATTGCAGCATTCCTGGAACAAAGATTATTATAAACTATGAATATCTGCTATTAACCCCGACTTCAATTTAAATTCTCTTTTGTCTGGAAGCTACACTGAGAACTGGGGCCAAGTGCCCAGATGATGTAAAGCCACTTACCTCCAGCTGAGTCAGCAGAGGTATGCTGACTTAGCTTATACATTGTTTTGCCAGCTGTAAACACTGACTAAACTATACAATAAGGATGTACATATCAAAGGGTTAAAGAGTTACTATGTTTCTAGCACTGATTTCCAATCCTGAACTCACCTTTTTCAGGGCTACCACTTTATTGTCATTGAAATGAGATCAATGAAACATTCACAGATATCCAAAATACTATCAATCACTGCAGGCACATTACATACTTGTAAATCATGCAAGAATCTGCCAACATATAGTTAATGTTCTCAGGAGTCTTTTAAAATCACCAAATGCTTGGTCATTAAGCAAATAACCTTGCAACAATTTTTAAAGGGGGGCACATGTGTGTATGTTTGTAATAAACAAAGTACTTTACTGTTAAATTAGTTAGAATGTAGGTAAGAAGGAATCTTTATCACCATCACCAAGAGGAAATAAACATGTTTTCATTTATTTATAAAGATAAATGATAACAGTGATTGCTTGGAAAACTTTTTTAAAGAATATATATAGAATCACAGAATTGATAAAGTTGGAAGAGACCTTTAAGATCCAATTATTCCAATCATTATCTAACACTACCAGGCCACTACTGCCCCACATCCTTGAGCAACGTATCTAGATGGCTTTTAAATACATCCAGGAGATTCAACCACTTCCCTGGGCACCCTGTTCCAGTCTTTGCTAACCCTTTTGGTATATTAGTTTTTCCTATGTTCAACCTAAACATCCCCTGGCAAAACTTGTTGCCACTTCCTATCGGTTGTGACTTGTGAATGTATTCACAGTAGCTACCTAGTACATATTTTTCCTATCATCATTATTATTAAAGGATTTCTTCTGTCTTAGAACACGTTTTTACTTTTGATTAACAATTTTTTAGAAATGGTGCAACCTGTTTCAAAAGTGACCAAGAAAAATACTTAACTTCAAGGAGTTAAATGGATTTAATTTTGCTCTAAATGTATAAATTTCTATTTCATAATATAAAAATGTTATATTGTTAAATGTTAAATGGTTATTAAAATATCATTGCTTTCAAAAAAAACAAACCAAACCAACAAAAAAAAACCCAACAACAAAACCAAAAACCATTTCCAAACTTCCCTAAATCAAATCTTTTCAAAATGAATCTAGCATAAAAATGGAGGAGTCTAAAATGACACTATCTTAAAAAATTTGCCTAATGAATGCTACTTAACAGATACATCAAAACTATGATGAATAAGTTTCCCATTCCAGAAAAGTCATATATTACAACTTTATACTGTGCATTCACATAATTAAATCACACCACCAAATTTTTAATTCTTGAAAATTTCATGTAAATTTAAAGACGAAAGTCCTACAAAAGTTAGGTGGTTTTGCCATTTTTTTCTGAAGCATGGAAACACAATAATTTTCAGTTTTTATAGAGAAAATAATGATATACCTGATAAAAAAAAAAACAACCAACGAAACCAAACCAGTCATTTTCACTAAAAAGATTAACTTCTTCATCTTTTAAAGGAAAAAAAAGGATGATAATACAAAAAGACATATTCCTCATGCCCAACAGTTGATATTTTTTATCTACTTTCTCAGAAGCATTGTCATTGTGAAATGCCAGCATGAATCCATTATTTTTTTTTTTATTTTTTATTTATGTTATTTATTTATTATATATATTCTTTATGATATTGCCCAGTTAGAAACCTACCTTCCTATAAACTGCACAGCTTCCTTTGTCAGTCTCTGAGTAAGGTTCTCATAGGAGAGTGGTTGCTGGATAATCTGATGGTCCCTCATTAAATAACAGTTGAAGTGTCGAAAATGATAAAAGAATAATATCAAAATCAGTAGTAAAATAGTGGTTATTAACAAGCAGTAACCCAGGACATGGAAAGGTACTTTGAGTAGGCCAATGTACTGCATTATGGCCAAAGAGATCAGGGTGATTCCAGTGATTTGGATTGGGATGACAAGATAATTCTGAACTCCTTTTAAAAATACACTGCCTTGTCCAGGTTTGCAGTCTCTAAAATTGGTGACAGTAAGCCCATAAAAGTAATCAAATCCATGACTGAGGGGGTGGTGACAGAAGTCGTTACTGCTCTCACAGTTCATCCCAAGATGCCACTTTCCTGAAAAGAGAAGGACAGGGAGTACTTTTGTAGTTAAAGCATCACACTTAAAAATACTCTTAACATGAAACTGTCACTATTTGACTGATAACCCCCGCCCCCAGCATTTATTGTGTGGGTCCTTTCCTTCTAATCTTTCTTTATGCCTTCATCAAAGACTTTGTTTCATGTCTGCCTCTTCATTTTAGTTAGAAATGGTTTGGCACAGTTCCTGATGGAGACCATTAAATTCTGAGTGGGCTAGCAGGTCACTAAAGAGTAACAGAGCCCTAACAGAGTAAACTTTGAAAATTAAGCTTTTGTGCACGTGTAGTTAAGAAGTCATAAGAAAATACTGTTTTGTAGCAGCTACTACTTTCTTAGGAAGACACAATATGGAGGTATGGAAAATATTTATTTTTTATACTAGTTTAAAAAGAATAACAACCCAACCAACCAAAATCAAACAGCAACAAACAGGAAATAAATCAAAAACAGTGAAATTATCTAGGCATTTATTATTTAAATGGTTGCAAAATCTCTGAATTGGACAATCTCATTCACTACAGAAAGGGAGATGATTTTCTATTTACATAGATATTTTCTACAAAGTAGCAAGTAAATTACCATCACATGCTATTTCTCACAGCATTTTGTCTCACTAGGAATTCACTCTAATTCTACAATAACATTGGACACTGACTGACACAAGAAACCAGTGAGTCCCATTTGCATTATAGCAGCATAATCTCTGTTCACACTGATTACAGTGAGTATTAAGATAATTTGTTCTGTGACTCAGGTACAACCCCTTACCATATGCTTATGCATTGTTTAGTGTGACAGACCTAACTGTTTGGTAGCTGTTATTTAAATTCAAGTGTGTAATTAAAAAAAATTCAAATTCAGTTAAGCCTATTGACATAAAATTATGGCTAGAGCTACACTCCTTGGTCTCAGCAAGGAAATGTGTTGAATATTTGACAAAACACTGAGTGCACACTGCTGACATTGACCCCTGAGAAATACCACTCCTCACTGGTCTCCACCTGGACACTGAGTTATTGACTGCAACTTTTTGAATGCAACACCTCAGATGGTTAGAATTATGAACATTATTATGGCTGATTGCAAACACATCAGTGCAGACCACTGTAGTGAATTTTTAGATGTTATGATGCTGCCATAAAGGGCTACAGCTCTGAATTTCATTCCCAGCAAGCAAACACTGAGATTTTGGAGTATAAATGCTTCAGTGTGGGTGCTTAGAGTGTGAACAGCAGGTTGAGGGAGGTTCTCCTCCCCTTTGCTCTGCACTAGTGATACCACAGCTGGAGTATTGTGTCCAGTTCCGGTCTCTTGGTTCTGGTTCTCCCAGTTCAAGAGAGATAGGGAAATACTAGAGAGAGTCCAGTGGAGAACTACACAGATGATTAAGGGATGGGAACATCTCTCTTATGAGGAAAGTCTGAGAGACCTGGGGCTGTTTAGAATGGAAAAGACTTAAAAGGGAGCTTATTAATGTTTACAAATATCTGAAGGATGGTGTCAAGTAGAAGGGGCCAGTCTCTTTTCAGCTGTGCCCTGTGATAGGATGAGAGGTAATGGTACAAGGTGAAACACAGAAAGTTCCACCTCAATGTGAGGAAAAACTTCACTGTGAGAGTGACAGAGCCTGGAAAAGGCTGCCCAGAAGAGGTTGTGGAGTCTCCTTCTCTGGAGACTTTCAAGACCCATCTGGATCTGTTTCTGTGTGGCCTGCCCTTGGTGTTCCTGCATTGGTATGAGGATTGGACTCGATGACCTCCTGCGGTCCCTTCCAACCCCTACCATTCTATGATGCTATGATTTTATGAATGTTTTCTCTTAGGTTTACATGACTATTTATAGAATAATTGTAAAGCCAGATGCATAGTAAGGTGAGCATGAAACAACTTTCATCAAGTTAAATAACTGCAATTAAGGTAGAATCCTACAGTCATGAACATAAACTATCTTAAAGCTTTCAGCTTTACTTTTTTTTCTCTTTTATTTTTCAATCTCAAAGCACATATAATTCAGTAAAAAATATGAAAAAGAAACCCAAACAAATTAAGCATACTTTCAAGGTAATTTAATATGCTATAAAGAAGTTTATTTCAGCTAGATCTCAATAAATCTAGACACTGTAAGCCAGGACAGAAGAATCCTGCAACAAGAAATTAGGATGGGGAAAATACAGGACCTATTTTTATCAAAAGAGTTTTAGCAAGCACAACAAATTGTTCAATGTCAAGATGAACTTGGGCCTCAAAAAAGATTTGTTCAGAAGCAACTTAAGGCAAACAAAGCAGGCAGCAGGTTAGCTGAGAAAAGCAACAGAAACTCTGGTTCAAATTCTATCAGCAGCTGTGCCAGAAAGACACAACTGCTGCTCTCAAATGGCTAATGGCAGGCTTGATAGATCCTATGCTACTCTGAAAAAGCAAGTGATGACTGGGTCTACTAGACAGGTTTTGGTTTTCTTGTGACAATAACCCCTGTCTTGAGCTACTGTTTCAACAGATTATTGTAATGTGCTTTCTGCTCTGAGGCCTTTCTGGATCTGAGAGTAGTGCAAAATGTGCTCGCTTCTTTTTGCCAAGCAGAAGCCTCCTAGCATGAACACTTTACACAAGCATCATAAGCATTTCAGCAGATTCTACCAAGCTTCTGAATGAAACTTATGCTGTTAATTATAAATTTTAAGAACCTTAACACTTTGAGACCTAGGCATTTTTTCCTGATCCTTCCAGCATCAATTAAGACTTCTGCAGAGCAAAAGCAACGGGATGAAAGGCACATGGAAAAAGAGACGAGTCCTATTCTGCCAAGAAACTTCATTAGGAACTCAGTTTTTCAAAACCCAAAATGCTGGAAAGGGTGCAAAAAAATATTTCCCCTCTACTTTACCTCAGACAGCTGAAAAGGGAGTAATCTTAAGGCTCAGTTGTATATGATGAGATACTTCTTTTGGTATTTTTTTGTGCTCTTCAGATAAATGGCAAGATGCAAGATAGAGAGCAAGATACAAACAAAGTGCTTAAAGAAATCTATTTATATGAAGCACATAGCAATAATAAGATAAATAATATATACATAAATTATAAATATGGTCAGATTATAAACTGTTCTATACCTTAATTTTCTATTAACCCTACTCCATAGACTCAGCTAATCTTGTACTGGACACAGTACATCAGTGATATTACAACACCTCATTTTGGAGGAAAGATACAAGTCCCAGTTTATCCATTAGCATTTTAAACTTTGGGGATAAACTATAGAGGTGGATTTTACACTTGGCTGGATGCTAGACTACACAGTGGATAACAGTAGTGAGGAAAGGTTGATATTTACTCAACTGTAATTGAGTTTAGCAGTAGTTAAAGTAATACCTATGAGTGTGGGGGTTTTGCATTATGAAAAGCTACTTCCTACAAACCATCAACATTTCTTGATACTCTACAGGATCCTTAGCTGGTAAAATATTACATATTCAATGCATCTGCCTTTTTTCAGAAAACTGGGGTTTGTTTCAGATCTTCTGACTGTGTGTCTTCCAGTTTTATTGGATGTCACCTTCTTTGTGTCACAGGACAAGGAGGTAAACAAGTGCATATACAAAGTAGATTTATAACTAGAATATATTTAGGGATGTATCAAGCAAGAGGAAGCATATATTCAGAGGAGATAAAAAAAATAATTAAAAAGAAAGGACAATGTATTTAGGGAAGAAAAAATTGTCTTTAGAGAGTAAAGGGGAGAGGAACTTGGCAAAAGAAATAAAAAAAGTGACAAATAACAGGCTTGAGGAATTGAATGACTTCAAACTACCCTTATGCCAATCAATCACCAGTGCAGGATTTTACAGTTAATTGTTTGGGAACTGCTAGAGTTAGACTGATCCAAGGAAAGACTCCCTGACCTAGGCCAGTATGATGTGATAAGAATACTAGCAGAGACAGAAAATGGGCTAGTTGGGAATCAGTCTGCCTATCAAGTCTTCAAATCTACATAATTTTTCTTTTTGTCATTTACATAAGATATATCCTTAATTTTAATACACTCCTTGATTTTTGGAAGCCTTCATTATACTCTAAGGATATGGTAATATTACATCTTATGGTTTCATAGCTATCATTCAGGCCACTTGGAAGAATTGTTCATTAAGCATCACGGAGATAACTTCTGGAGATCTAAGTGGCAAGCTGTCATGTTGCAGTGAAAGTAGTTAAAAAAAGCACATTAACTAGGTCAGCCACAAAAAATGAGTTGTATTACAGTGCTTGTTACAAAATGATTTTTTTTTCCAGCCTTTAATTGAATATTCAATAGTCATTAACTCCATGATGAACATGACAAAATAGGAAAGCTTTTTTGCACCATGGTTCAAATACACCTGCACTAAATGGACTTCTGCTAAGATTATCTGGGTTTCTGGTTTCAATCTGTTGGGGCACCAAGGTATTTTATACTTTCTAAGATTCACATATAGTGAAGCAGGATTTTTAGTTAGGAACACTGACAGTGGTTATTGACATGATAGAGATATTTTTTGAACAGTGGTATGAATTGTTGCCTTTGCTAAACAGCTTGATGCTTTAAATAAAAACTACTCACCAGATTACAAGCTTTTTTTCCATTTAAATATTGGGTGCACCCATTATCAAAAATTAATGTAGAAGCATTCCAGTAGGATGTTCTTTAAACAACACATTATGTAATAAAAGTTTTATTTCACAAAAAAAAAATCTAAAATTGTGGAATAAGTGGACAAATTAGGAAAAGAAGCCCAACACATTCTTTATATGTTTTTTACATATTTTATGGTACTCATTCCAAATTATTATTATTCATGTAGTGGGATTCCTTTTACCCATTACTGGATACTTATGCTACAGTTAGTTGTCTGAATTATCTTTATAATGAGAGAGAAACACATTTTTGTATTAAACATCTACCCCAGGATGAGACAAATTTCCTAGAAATGTCCATTTCTGTCTGATGATTAAGAAGAGAATCCAGACATTTAGCTCTGGTACTGCATTATCATCTTTATGGATATCTGAACACTGGTGAAATGAATCCCACCACCGTGCTGACTTGTAATGCTGTGATTGTCTCTCTGTTGTAATTAAACTCCTATTTATACTGAAAACTTTTCGAAGACTTGACTGATTTTCTTCATGTCTCTTCAGTACCCCAGACAATGAGACTATAACTACACAAGTGAATTAGACATATTTACCTGATTAGTGTTTCACATATGCATGGGAGTGTGCTCATCTCTGTGCCAGAAAAATAAACTCATTATGCTGTAGGGGAAAAAACTTAATAGCCCATATAGAAAGCTAATGTTCTTTTGATTTAAATGAATGAAAAATAATGGTGTGTATGTGTACAAATGTACCTATCAGAGCCGTTGCATAACCTCTCTGCTTCAGGAGTCTGGAAAAAGTTATTTCTTCAGAAGGCAGTCCCCCAGAAGAGGCAGAAAATAAGAAGACACCAACTCGTGAGAAGGCAGCCATTCCTAAATACAATAAAATGAATGAGATTTGAATAACATAGTGAAACAATTTCCATTCTTTCTGCATGCACTTTTTTTTTGCTTTAGGTAATATAATTTAAATAACGTATTGCCACCAGTTGCTAAATGTTGTCAGTAGCAGATACTATCATCCACTTAGCTGAGGGAAATCTTTTCTGTATTGACACCAGAAATTAAGCAGTGGGAGAAAAAGTTTCTGCTTATAACCATGGGGCCAGCTGTGGTCTCTTCTGTAGATGTTCTAAGGTATAACATATCCAAAAGAAGTTGCACCTGTATAATTTATTTTTCTTGCACACAGAGAACGAATGGAGCTGAGGAGTGAATGAGAACACTCTGAAGCTCTACTCAGAACTTCCAGTTTCCTCATATGTGGTTTTCTACAGGTTTTTAAGGTTGAGAGAAGGCAGTTGAAATAGGGCAGTCTTACAGCTGGGCATGTAACTATCATTTGATCAAAAAAAGAGCAAGAGAGAGACTGATTCTGGAAATAGAGTGGCTTTGATGGGAGAGCATCAGTGCTCCAATGGCATCAAGACCCTTGATTCAGTGCACAGAATGCATTAAAGCAGCATTAGGTATCAGCTAACAAGACAGCATCTAAATAAAGCACAATAATTTCTGTATACTGAGAGTCTGAGGAACACAAACTTCAGCTTAGAAACTACTCCCAGGATGAAGAACTTGAGAGCTCAGGTTCATGAAAATTAGATTACTAAGATTCCAGATGAGAGCTGGCTCCGAGTATAGACAGACAGAAAACAGAATATGTATGCAAATCTGTGCAGATGTATCTCCAGGAAATCTGAATTATGCAACTGAATGATTGCAGTGCCAAAGCTACATGACTGATAGAGAAAACCAGAATCTTCCCTCAGGTATCCCTTGTGGTTAGATGAGAAAAAGACTTGTTAGACTGGTTTATTAAAGAGCTTCAAATGTTGACTTCAGTTTTTCACCTCAGCTAGCTTTATTGATCAACAGTTTAGGTAGTCTTACTCATTTAGTCATCTATACGTATCTATACTTTCTTTGTTATATATTTATTTATAATTTTTTATGTACTACTTGTAACTGAAATCGGTGTAATTCCCTTAAAATACCAGAAGAAAAATACAGAACCGTGATTTTTATTTTTTTTTTCTTCATCACTACCTTTCTTTGAGCCTGTGTGTCATCAAATACTGCATTTTGGAATACTTTCCTTCAGCTCTGCGAGCAGAAGTTTTAAATTTCTAGCATTTTTTCCCACTTCATAATTCTAGTATCACCTATATGAATCTTTTCCTAGTTCTTCACTACTGTTTGTTAGTCCATATTTAAGCATTTCCTAATTTAAGACAAATTTCAGGTTTTGTACCTACATGGAAATTATTAACAGATCAGTTAAGAAATATAGTTCAAATGCTAATTTTTCAGAAATAAGAACAAGGATCATAATGGAAAGTGACCTGTGGTTTACCTACAGTAAATATTAATAGCAATAGAGCTATAACAAGGCTACAAAATTTTCCTTTGCAGACGAATGCAATGGAAAATTTAGCAAGTTCTATTAGCTGGCACTTTGGCAGAAGCTTGTTACTTGATTTGAATGAGCACGAACGTATCAAGTAGACTCCAGAGTCTTACTTTGCTTTCATTCCCAGAAGCAAGGACAGGATGTTTTATCACTAATGAACAAGTGATCTGATTAATGTATAATGATCCTTGCTAAAAACGATGTTAAGGGAATGTTAAAGTTGCATGGCTAAGCACTGAGGGGCTCATTCCCAGCACACTAAAATAAACAGACTGGATCTTCACCGACTCAAACAGGCTTTGGGATCAGGTACTTTAAAAGCAAGAGAAGTTACTAAATGCATGTATTCATAAGACAGCTAATATTGTGTATGGGTAGATATGAAACAAAAGTACTTAGAAAGATTTTTTGCTTTCTTCTTCTCAGTTTTAAGGGCTGCTTGGAATACCTTAATGAACTGTTCATCCCCTTTTCCCCCCTCCCCATAATCTTACCACTGAAAAAACCCTCATTTGTCTAAACCAAAAGGTTTTGTAGAAATAGAAATGTCTAGGCAGAAGGATTTACAGGGAGTTCTTCCACTGTGTCTTTCTAGATGCATCTCTGATGTTCAGCACTCAGGCTGCCCACCTATATCCTGGGAGCTGCCTGAATGCAACTGGTATGTCAGGTAAAGAGCCCTGGGTCATTGGGACAGAGGAAGATGTCAATGGAATTTGTCTTCTCCTTAATAACCACAACCCCACTTTTTCCTCACTATTTAAAAAATATTTTTCTTATTAAAAGAGTTTTATTTTTGTGTTAACTCTTCTAAAATGTGAACATTTTCCCTGCATATAGAAGACTTCAAACACTGACCAACTCTGATGAGCTTGATTAGTCACTGGAGTACTTAATCCAGTAATGACAAAGATATTAAGAAAGGCCGAACCAAAAAAATGCATTGTTTACTGCAAATAGAATATTATATTTATATATAAAGAAAGTAATAGGATTTTACCTGATCTGATAGCATATCGCCCTGTCAGGAAAGCTGCCCTGCTTGGAGTACAAAGTGGGGATGCTGCTATATGCTGAGTAAGTGTCACTCCTTCCTCTGCTAACCTGTCAATATTAGGGGTTCTAAAAAAACATAAACAGGAAAAAAAAGAATAATACACAAAGATGATTATTTGGAAATAGGCACGGTGAGATCAAGGTATCCAAGTCAAAAAACTATGTTAATTATGAAATCTACAGTGGTGTTGCTATTCTTAATACTACAGTGTCAACACCAAACAACTGACAGAGACACTGTGGTATTGCATCAAAAATCTTGTTCCCCACTTTCATGGCCACTATGAAAGTGTGACACCTGGATGTATTGTATTGCAACCATTTTTAATGCAATCCTTAACCTAGAACTCTAAGGTTATTTTCTACTTACAGAGCCTTTCTGCTACAGCAATGGGGAGACTTGAGAAAGGTTATTTCCCTACTCCCTAGTGATGTCATTACTGTCTTTGCCCAGTGTGTTTTTTGAGCTAGAGGTAATGTTGTGTGGTGGCATCAGATATTAGGGGTGACATTTATACGATGACGTGACTACGTGTGCAATATTAGACCCACGTGCACATCCAAGTTTCTCTCTCTGCATAAGAAACTTTTCTGTGACCTGCCTCATCACACTGATGAAAATTGGTTCTTCCAGGAAGAAAACTTGTGCCCTTGGTTCTACAGAAAAATAACTAGGAATGCACACTGGCCAGGAGCTGCAGCATGCTCTAATAGGTCCCTGACCCAGGAGATTAATTACCATGACCTCAAGGCACACTACTGTTCCCATCACTTAATTCTGAACAGTCAGGAACATTAATTTTCCAACAGATTTCCTTGCTATCTATAATATCATCTCCTATTAACAAGCAGAATGATGAAATTTCTTCATACTCTAAAGAAACTTCTTTGAGCCCATAAAATTCAAAGATGTATCCTGAGATGATTATTTTTCAGTTTGATTTACAAGGAATTTTTACTTCTAACTAACTTCAGCAGGAACAGGAGTATTGAACATTTGACAGGATGGTGGGTTTAGCTAGAATGTTTTATTTAACCTGATCAAAGACTTTGCACCACTGAAACACAACGCTGAGGTACAACTTGCACTGTTTACCCAACTGTCCTACTAACCTAGTAGTAAGGATTCTACTGGGGACCACTCAGGTGTATTAACATTTGTTTTAATTTATGTATTGACTACAGCATGAAGATAAATGAAGGAAAAAAATCAGCACTTTATTTCCTATTTGTTAGTGACAAGCTTGTCTCAAATCATGAGTGCTTCAAAATGTGTTTAATTCATAATATTTGTGTTGTGTATATTTGAAAAGAAAATTGTTGATTATATTTCATTTCTCTACCCTTACCTGGCTGGTTGCTCAATTTTCTATTTATGATGCAACTTTTCAGCAGGATAAATACATCAGATAAGTCTTCTTATTAATAAAACAAAACAAAACCAGAATATTCTATTCTCTGGAAAAGTTATTAATCAAATCTGTAAATGCTTTGGGATTTTTTAACTTTACACATCCACAGAAAAACTAAACATAAAGCTATGATTCCCCCAAATGTATCATCATACCTTAAGGTTCTGTTCCCATAACACCCCAGGTCTCCAATACCAAGATCATCAGCCATCATTAAAATGAAATTGGGATTTGAAGCACTGTCTGTTTTGACATTGTTTATGGCACACTGGAAAGTTATTAGAAATAAAAGGAGTCTCATCTTCTTCCTGGTGTGTAAGAACAGATGGAAAAACATAACATAAACACTTAAAAAAAATCAAATTGACTGTTAATCTAATTTAGTCCTGTTATTTCCCTGGATTGTATAGTAGAAGAGAAAAAAACTTTCTATTTGGCATTTTTTTTCTTTTTTCTCAAGGTTTTTACATCAGTTTCTCTATTTTTTAAAAATAAAAATACATCCTTTAGTATGCATCTAACTTTCCCTTCCATCCCTTTACACAGATGAATCCTTTAAATAAAGATGAACAAAGAACTAGTTACAGCCTCAGTGATAATACTTACTGCCCTACACAGCAATGAATCATGAAAGCAATAAATCATGAAAGTGAAGTTTTTTGGGTTTGTTTTTAATGATATAAACATGATTTGAGGAACACATAAACTGAAATAATTTAGGACCCAAATTTCCAAGGCTGCAAAATAAAAAGAGTTCAGAAATTCTGCTATTAATGTAAATGACTTAATTTCTCTTCAACAAGGTAAGAAAAAATCCAGTTCAAGTTTCTTGATGGGAATAAGTATTATGGAAAAGGAAGCAAAGAGATGCATTATCAAATTACTAAAATGAATGCTTAAGCTCTTCACAAACATTTTAAGTATCAGAGCCTATAGCAAAATTATGCAAACATATTTGCTATCCTATCACAATGTTCTATAAACAACTTAAAACTGGAAGGAGAATGTGTTGTACACAATATTTCATACCCTTACATGCTTTCATGATAAAAACACAGATTATCTGCAGATATGCATGCTATGAATGTTATTCTACCTGAACAGTCACTTGTCATACTCATGTTTCCAACTGCATGGACTATTCCCTGGCTGTAACTGAGTGCCTTTAGGCTGTGATGGACTGTGCCAGGTATTACACATCAAAAAAGAACAGAGATTCTCTCTCTTTTGCCCCTAGTAATACTCCCATCTCTTCTGGATGCAGGCATCCTTTTTCAAATGCAGATGAGGTATGAGTCATGCCTGCACTGTGGATTATGCTGGGACAAGAAGGAAATCTGGAGGAAAGCAAGACTGAGGTAGAAATTTGAAAGTGGAAGAGTATGAACAGGAGCTAGAAACGAGAATTTCCAGAGAGAATGGAGACAGCAGGTCAAGAAAGAAAGAACTTGTAAATCAGTGAGTTACAGTAGATGAAAATAACTGGAGAGAAGATAAAGAAGCTGGAACTGGAAGAGCTAGTACAAAGACACACAAGGTACATCAAGGGAGACAGATACATAAATCAGTGAGGTGTGGTGGGTAAAAGTATCGGTAGAGAAGACAAAGTAGTCAGAACTGTAAGAGCTTGCTCTGACTTGAATAAAGAGCAAGAAGGGAAGCTTAAGATCCAAATGGAATGAGAATTGCAGGCTGAAATGAGGAGAGGTGGTAGAGAGTTTAAGAAACTGGAAGGAATAGTATGACAGTGGATAGGAAAACAAATTGAGAACAAGAGGTGAGGGAACAGGGAGTGTCTGCGATGAAAGAGCTGAGCAGTTATAATTAAGGCAGACAAAGAACTGATTGGCAAAGACTTGGGATGGACACAAGTAAGATCAAAATAGTGGGAATCCACCAACACAGACTGCAACTTCCAATTCCCAACCTTCGTTATTTCCATTTTGTCAGAAAGTGTAGGTGCAAAGAGAATTTTAACTCTTCTAGTGCTTGTTCACATAGGGATAAAACACTAAGAAGTGTATTAGCTGACTTTTACAGCTTAACATGTGCTTTATGAGCCACTGACCTCACTTAGATGACAATAGTTCTGGTTTAGACTTCATCTGGCAACATCTAAAGATCCCAGTCTTATCCCTGTGGCACCAGATTGTTACCCAGTTTACTCCATGGGAAGCCATCTACTTTGTTTGAGACATGGACAATACATACACAAACTTTAAGACTGAAGCACTAAGCGTGTTTGTACTTGGTGGAATGAATCTAACCAACCCTTCATCAAATTACCACACTAATGAAGCTGTGCAGCATCTGCCACAGTGCAGACATTTAATCTGTGTAGTAGATTTACCCTTCTTCTCTGAAAGGATAAACAAGTGTGAATTGCTTCCCAAGTGTTGCAAGAGAACAACATGCTGACCCCACAGGATAGGAACAACCTGCTGCAGTATCTTATGCTCCTACTCCACTCTTCAGACTGTGAGGATCATAAAGCCCGTGGTAATAGGGACACTGAAAAAGATGACATAGATATGTTGGTGGCATTATATATAGAGCTGCATGGATGCTTGCAGGCAAATTTAATTCACAGAATTACTGAGTGCCCTCAGTTTTACTGTACATTTCATGTTCTTTGAATAAAACCTAAAAATATATACTCCTGCTAGACCATCATTTCAAAGGCACAAGCTGAATGGTTTTGGAAGTTTTACGAACAGCAGTTCCAAGGAGTAATTCAAGTGGTGCAAGCAAAACATCCTGTCTTTTAATTAGAAGGTATGGAACTATAGCGAGTAGTTTTTAGTATGTGTGGAGTCTTTAGCCACTAATGAACAGAACAATTTTTTTTTTCTTTTACTGAGCAAAGTTCCTGTTGGAAAACAGAGTAGTAGCTGTACTTCATTTTCCAGAATGAAAGAAATCTAAAAAAAAAAAAAACCCCGAAATATCTTAGAAATTAGTTGACTACAATTTACATGAATTTTGAAGTGATTTCAAGTATGTGTAGAGCCATCAACAGGAATCATAGAATCATTACAGTTGGAAAAGACCTTTAAGATCACTGAGTCCCACCATTAACCCTACTCTACCAAGCCCACCACTAAGCCATATCCCCAAACATCACATCTATACAGCTTTAAAACACATCCAGGGATGAAGCCTCAGCTGCCTCCTTAGGCAGACTGTTCCAATGCCTGACAGCGAAATTTTTTTTTCCTGATGTCCAGTCTAAACCTCTGGTGCAGCCTGAGGCCATTCCTTCTTGTTTCACCATTGGTTACTTGTGAGAAGAGACTAGAGCCTGCCTCACTACAATGTCCTTACTGGTAGTTTCAGAGAGCAATAAGGTCTCCCCTCAGCCTCCTTTTCTTTAGACTAAATAGCCCCTATTCCCTCATCTGCTTCTCACAGGACTTGTTCTCCAGGCCCTTCACCAGCTTAGTTGCTCTTCTCTGGACCTGCTCCAGCACCTTGATGTCCTTCTTGTACTGATGTGCCCAAAACTGACCACAGTACTTGAGGTACAGCCTCACCCATGCTCGGTAATGAGGGATGATCACCTCACTGGTCCTGCTGGCCACACTCTTTCTAATGTAAGCCAGGATGCTGCTGGCATTCATGGTCACCTGGTCACACTGCTGGCTCATATTCATCTGCCTTTTGATCAGTACCCTCAGGCCCTTTTCTGCCAGACACCTTTCCAGCCACTCCTCCCCAGGCCTGTAGCACCGCCTGGGGTTGTTGTGGCCCAAGTGCAGGACCTGGCATGTGGTCCTGTTGACACCCATATGATTGGCCTCAGCCCATCAATCCAGCCTGTCCAGTTCCCTATGAAGAGCCTGCCTATCCTCAAGCAGATCAACACTCCCACTCAACTTCAGGTCATCTGCAAACTTACTGAGGGTGCATTCTATCTCCTCATGAAGATCACTGATAACGATGTTAAACAGAAGTGGTCCCAGTACTAAGCCCTGAGGAATGCCACTTGTGACCAGCCACCAGCTGGATTTAGCTCCATTCACCACCACTCTCTGGGCCTGGCCCTCCAGCCAATGTTTTACCCAGCAGAGTGTATGCCCATCCAAGTCATGAACAGCCATTTCTTATGAGAATGATGCAGGGAACAGTGTTGAAGGCTTTATGGAAGTCCAGGTAGACAACATCCACAGCCTTTTCCTCACCCACTAGGTGGGTCATCTTGTCATAGAAGGAGACTGGGCTAGTCAAGGAGGACCTACCTTTCATAAACCCATGCTGACTGGGCCTGATCACCTGATTTGTCTTGTACGTGGTATATAAAGGCACTCAAGATGATCTGCTCCATGACCTTTCCTGTCACTAAGGTTAGATTGACAGGTCTGTAGCTCCCTGGATCCTCCTTTCAGCCTTTCTTGTTGGTGAGAGTCATACTTGCTACCCTCCAGTCCACTGGGACCTCCCCAGTTAGCCAGGACTGCTATGTCATTAATGTGTAGGCATCTTACAGACCAACCTTTGGACAAAGAACCCAAAGTCCTGCCAGTAACACCAGGCTCAAATCCAGGAATTCACCTAGTGGCTCTTCCTGGCTAAATCCTCATTGTTCCCTGCAACAGGTGGGATAGAGGAGAACACTACTTGTGCTCCCCATCCCCTAACGAGACATCCCAAAGCCCCGAAGTCTCTCTTCTCTGCCTATGGACATCTTGACTTAAGTTCATCACTGCCTATTTGAAAAATTACTAATGGGTAGTAGTCCAAGGGCTCAACTAGGACAGCAAGTTTTCTCTTTATGTCCTTAATCCTGGCACCAGGGAGGCAGCAGACTTCCCTAATAAGTGAGTCCAGCCTGCAGATAAGGCCTTCCATTCCCTTCAAAAGTGAGTCCCCTATGACAAGGAGGAAGCCAGTGCTCCTTATCCTCTAAGTCACCACACTGAGCAAGATAAAGAGAGGATAAGGAACCCCCTGAGCTCTCTCTGACTGTTGGGCCTGTTTCAAGGAAGGTAGGAAAAGAACCTATTAAGCAAAATATCTAAGAAAATTAATCACCTTGGTTAAACTTTAAAATATTCTGCCATATATATTATATAGCCTCTTCATGTATTTTAAATAAATCTACACAGCAAAGTTAACAATAGCTGTACCCAGTAGCAACTGGATCATTGTCATTTGCAAAGCAACTGAAAATCTTACTGTCTGGATCTACTCCTGCAGAAGCCTCATTTACTACTTCAATTTCTCATTCTGGAAATAAACAACAATAAAAAAATGTTATTGAAAGATATTACTAGATACTCCTCCACTCTGAATATCTGTAGACATTATCATGCATTTGGCTACATGACTCCCCCTGATATCACATCCCTGAAGTGAAATCAACAAGGAAACAGGAAAAAAAAATAATCCAAACAACTGTGATTTCTCCAGTGCATTCTCTCTGCAGCAGACTTTAATGCATCTTGAAGGGATGTGCTTGGAAAGCAAGAAAAATTGGATGGGTGAAATTGAGTGGAACAGACAACAGCAAAGAAATTCAGAGGAATAAAAAGGGAAGGACATGAGAAGGAGGAAGCTCTGAGAATGCTGAGGCTCGCCTGTGTCACACCAGGGTTTTTAATGGTTAGAAGACAAGCATGTGCAGACCTAACATGAAAATGATTACACCGTTATCAGATGAAGCTTCCACTCAAGGTAGTCTCCAACAGCAGCCAATCCAAATACTTAAAGGGAGAACATAAGAAACTTGGCAAGTATATTCTGTCACTAGTGCACCCTCCTAGCTTTTGGCAGGCAGTATTTAGGGTATTTTGGACAGGAGAGCATTGTGATTAGTAGGTCCCTGAGGATATTTTTACCTTCACAAAATTGTTTTAGTCCATTTTGAATGGATTATATTTTGTTTGGTTTAGGGTCTTTTTGCACCGAACCAATCTGATTTTTTTTTACTTCCTGAAGATTCATCAGGCTCTCCTGAAGTAGGCTTCCAGCTTTGAAGGCTTAAGGTTTACATTCAGCTGGTAACATTTTTCTTAATTGCATGCAGGGCACATAAATGCAATTTAAAATCTCTGCTTCACTTTCCCTGTGATGAACTAATAGTACCTCCTTTCTTTCCACAGTGGCTGTTAGATAGAATAGATTTAAGAGGTACTTCATTTCCTACAAGAGCCATATAAGAATCTGGATTTGATACAGGCTATTTCAAACTACAATGTTTTAATCATTATGTGAACCTCTCTACATGCATACATAAACAGATGTGTTGATATGCACACCTCCATGTGTATGTAGGTGCATATACACACATGTTCTAATTTTTCTACATATATTCAATTTTTTTTTTCAATTCTAATATATATTTTCTATCTGTATTAAAACAAATTAAGTATAAATCTGTAAGAACACATGGATGAAAGCAAGCAATAGATATATTCCATTATTTGTTGATATTTCATATGGATTTACCAAACAATTCTTTTAAGTTTGGGGTTTTTTTTGCATTAAAGTGTTGGCAGATCATTAGGAAGCTGAAGAGTTGTCTTTCTTTTTCTTTCCCTCAGGGTAATTGGATCAAGGTATGTCTAGTTGTTTTATCCTTATCTTGATAACTACAGACACATGCACATCTTACAAGAACAATGATATGAAACTCTTTCAAACCCCTCCTCCCAAATGAATCATCCCAGCATTCTCATTCAGTTTGATTAAGCAATTTATCTCTAAACTACTCTTTCAATATAACAAAATCCTTTGAGAAAATGTTTAATATACTTTATCCTTGAAGGTATAGTATTTTCTGATGAAGTAAGCAACATTTAAAGATATTCACCTCATAAAAAAATGCTGTGCTATCCTTACCGGGGGGGGGAGGAAAGAAAAAGAAAATAATTTACCTTGCTTAACTGAATGACAGACCTCCAAAAATTTCCCTAAGAGTAAACCTTGTTGCTTTAGTCATTTCTGCCTAAAAATGACAGTGTAAACCAACTAGAAGAAAACCCTGCCCTCCATGAGATTCTGTAAAGAAAAAATTCCTCAGCTTCATGAGAAACAAAGCAGTGTTTTAAAATTCAAATGAACAGTACAGTAATATTAGATACTATTAGTATTTTTCTAATATCAGCTTAAGATATGTTCCAATCTCTCAATTAATTCCTCTCTTCCAAGTCAGTTACATCTGTTGCATCTGTCATATAATTAAAAAGAGAAATGAAACGACATACTTTCATTTAGACAAAGCTAATTCATTTAGACAAACATCCCTTTGCATTTGCCACAAGCTAAGTCCATGCAAGAAACCAGTTACAGCATCCTAATGGATCACTGGTACCTCTGTCTCAGTAATATGGTGGATACTCATATTTATTTTTATAGTGTTAACAGAGTGTTTCTTAATGCTGATTTTTCAATATTTTGTTATTTCTCTTCCTCCCTGGTAAAACACCTTCTCAGAATCCTCTCCAGCCCTCAGAGCCAGACATGCTCCTCTCATTTCCTTAGGTCTAGTTATATTTGACATGCTTATTAGTTGTTGCTTTGGGTTTTTTTCTGGAAAAGCTTAAGTGACACAGGAATCTTTCATCCTACCTATTGGTAGCATCCTACCTATTGTTCAAGCATGATCAATTATTGGATATGAATCAAACAGAAATAAAGACAAACACTCTCCATCAGATTTAAATTCAATTTAAGTATCTTTTTTAAATGGTCTGTCAAGAATTTGCTAGTTTAATCTTAACTAAATTACATTGCTTACTGGCAGTATTAATAAATAATACATTTTATTTCTGTTAGGAAACTAGAACCTGATAAGATTATCTTTTGTGGCAAGAATGCCATCATTTGTAATGAAAACCCTGTATAATATTATACATGTATTAGAGCATATACTCTTTTCTATGTTTACTGCTTCTCCATATTCCTTATATTAATATAATGCTCATTAGAAATTTAATTTTGAATATAGGTTCTGATCAACAATTCAATAAAGATAACAAGATAACACAGATAGCCAGTTATGCATCATGTTGAGAGAGAAATAGATTTTCATTTAAAAAATAAACAAAAACAAACCCCAAACTGATTATGAGGAACTACTAGTGACTGTCTCCTGTCCTGGAAACTAGAAATAAGCATTCTAAACAATTAAAAGAAATCTTACAGATTAAGTGCACATTTGGGGATTTATGAAGGATGCAATGCTACTCTGTCTTTACAGCTCACTACGTCACAAGGATCTGAGGTCTGGATCCCTCTGCATGCATTTTGTGTTTAGCATAAATACAAAACAATAATTAGGAAGATGAAAAAGCTTCATTTCTGAAATCCACATCAACTTGAGTAAATATTATTCTGACTGCTGTGTAAAGCTGTTTACATATGCTATTATTAAGTGTCTGTCTTAATGAGTATGTCTATCATAAGAAGAACTTTACAACACTATTATTATCCAATGTAATATGGCACTTGCATACTTTGAAGGCTTAGCTAGACTCATCCATACCTAGACAGCTTAATAGTTTTGAAAGCTGTTGAATCAGGGTTTTTGTATGTGTGAAATGATTATTTTTGATACTACCTCTTTCAAGAGTGTCAAATGGTCATGAGGAAGAAGAACTAGCGTGACTTAGTCGGTATTCTTCCATTTTTATGGTAAGCAAGCTCTGCAGGACTGTGAGTCTTACACATTAAGGGTTTCATTGCATCAATTTGAATTGTTCCAATATATAAACCACAGGCTCATCTCAGTGACTAGCTACAGTCCTTTCACCATCACCCAAACTGGTCTGTTCTCAGATTCCCTTCGTATTCAACGTAGTAGTCCACAAAATGGTTAAAAAGTAAACCCAAAATTCTAATTACACTTAGAATGGACTAAGACAATCAACCCCACCAGTACACTGCCCTTGCAGGCATAGTGCACAGATGTGAAGGTTGAGATAGAAGTTCTGCTCTACGTCTTTGGAAGGACAGTAAGACAAATGGCCAGCCACTTAACAACAGATATTAATTTCATTCCATTTGAAAGCAGTTTTCAATGCCTATCAGAGGAAAACATGAAACCTAATAGGGGGAAAAACCCACAACATCTCAAAACAAACAAAAAAGAACCCACCCCATCTCTCTCCCCTGAATTACTCAGTAGCATCCTCTGGAGTCTGTCAAGATCAAAGCTTTGGATTTTATAGCATACTATTACTGCATTTTCCTCTACCTACAACCACTTTGCTAGTCAAAATGGTTTACCAGAGAAATTACAGTGAAATGGACAGTTAATTTCTCTTTGCTACATGAAGCTAGCAAGTTGCACATCAATAAAATAATTTAGTATATTATTTCCAGAAGGATGTTTCATTAAAGAAAAGAGAGGTTGTATTTGCATTAATTTGTTCTCAAAGTGTGGGATTATTCTTTTTAAAACAGCTCTATTGTTACTAATACTTGCATTATGATGCCACTCAAGAGCTTTCAGTACTGCTGCTTGTACCAGATACAAAAATTCAGAAGAGACTGCATTGGGTCAATATTGATTTTCCCCATGTAGAAGTTAAATGCCTAGATGGCCCATACCAACCAATACATCTGAATGTGTTCATCTTAAAGATATGCATTTAGTTGGAGCTAATTATCTAGGCTTCCTCTCTAATTATCAGGAAGAGACAGGAACCTTAAAAGGATGATTCATCTCTTCGTAGGATTGGTGTAATGAAATGTGTGTGATCTTTTCCCACGCACTAGAAGGAGAGCCTAAACATCTAGTTTTAGACTAGATGTATGCAAAAGGAATAAAGTTACATGAAAGAAATCCCACCTTGATAGTGGGTTGCCTGGGTGTGCTCAGCATAATACATGAAAACACAGCCTTGTGTAATAGAAAACCAGGACATTTTTGCAATTTGTATAACCTGCTCTACCAACCTTACTGGTGTAACAGTGTCTTCATGTGAAATTCCACTGAAATCTGTGAACAAGGGTCAACTCTGGTTGCAAAATTTTTCTCCAAGGGATGCAGGTAAGTATTTTTCTTTTCCAGACTGTATAGCAATCTGATGAATATTCCATCTTAAATATTTTATTCTTTCATTACTCTCATACAAAAGATATTTGATACGAGTGATTACATCCAATAGCAAGGATTATTTTACAGGAATATTGATAAAGCTCTGGTTGAAGTCAGCTATAGCCAACCCTGTATTCAGGTTACAATCACAAGTCCAATCAGACAAATAAACTTCCTCTCTGACAGCGTTGACAGAAGAGAAATTACAATCCCCACTGCTACTCAAACCAGATAGTATTTCAAGGAAGCTGTTGTCAAAGGTGACCAACCAACAGACTGCAAGCTCAGCCTGACTGTGGTTCACAGCCTGCTAGATCCTATTCCCTTACTTCATGAGGTCCTCATCAAAGAAAAAAAAAACAAAACAAGATCAAAACAACTTTACCTCCTGGCATATGACAAGAGCAAGTCTGTTAATGTTCACAGGCACTGTCCAGTGATTCACATGGAGAGTGTTGCTTTTGGTCATGTCTCTGGAATGCACCTACACACACGATGAAGTGTCACACATGTTCCTCTGACCCCCATCACACCACGGGGACACATTCATGCTCATTCATGGGACAGTGATGCACATTTGTCCTGTCACATAAGGGGTAGAAGAAGAGCAAGTAATGATGTACTTAACATACAATACAGATACACTCAGATCATTTGATGGGGAAAGGGGCACTGCAAGCAGCCCTCTTGTTTGTCCACAAGGAGCTGTTCCATTTGTCCCACTGCAGAGATTGAGAATGGCTTTATTGGAGGGTACATTAACTAATCAAGAGGAAATGGCTGTGTCTGGACTATTACTTATGTCCAGCATTTGTATTCTCTCCCAGGAACACTAATAGAAAGAACATGTATTGGAAGAAAACAGTAGATTGTAAGAAAAACCCCTCACCTCCCATGTTTATCACTCATATCTGCATTCAGATCACCCATATCTGCATTCAGATTATCTGTTTGCCAAGCTACAGAAACCAACACCATTTTTTCACAGTAAAGTGTTGATGCAGGTGGCAATGTGTTAGCAGTGGAAGGGGCTACAGAGGGACCTCAGTGAGAAGAGACCAGGGGCTGCCCTGCGTGGAACACAGTTTGTTCCAGCCAGCTCTGCAATGGACCCAACTGGAGGACACAGCTAAACCTGTGAGCCAAGCTGGCAGCACCTAGGCGAAACATATTTAAGAAAAGGAAAAAAATACTGGAGAGGAAAGAACACAAAGAGAAAAGTGGTGGAGGGAAGAGAGAGAGGAAGAGGGAACAATGCCAGAGTAGTAGGAGATGCTCAATGGAGCAGGTACATGGCCAAAAAGGATTGCAGCCCATGGTGGGTGCACACCAGAGGGAAGGAAGAAAGTGAGCAACAATAAGCAGCAGAAGAAAATGGCTAAGCACTGACTTTGTTCTCCTTTTCCACCTCTAGCCTCCATGAAGGGACTGAGTGCAACCTGCAGCAGTAACAGTGTAGGAGGAGATGTCAGGAGTGAAGATGTGAAGGCTAGGAAAGCAGAGGAGAGGAATCTGAAGTTGAGCCAGGGAAAGTGGGAGGAAAGGCATTTTTCCTGCATCTTTAAATGTTTGTCTTTTCTGCTGTTTCCCAATATCTCAATCAGTAATTAATTTCTTATGCTACCTGGCAATAAATTAAGTTGAATTCCCCAGCCATTCTGCCCACAACAGTACTTGGTAAGTGTTTTTTCTCTGTCTTTAAACCCATGAGTCTTCTCACTCCTGTTCCTCCTGTTTTCTCCTGCATCTCACTGGGGATGGGAGGAAGTGAGAAAGCAGCTGTGTAGGTGCTTGGCTGTTGGCCAGGGCCAACCCACCCCATTTAAAATGAAAAGGGATGAATGGATCCGATGGCAAATTACTTTCATTGATTCCCATTAGCCAAGAGTTTCTTTGCTGTGATCCAATCCATCCAGATTTTAAATGTGAATCCTCTACCAGGGATAGAAATGGAAAAGGTTTTTCAGTAAAAAATAATTCAATTTGAGATCAGCTGACTTATGCTTTTGCTGGCATAAGCAGGAGGCATACAAGACATAAAAGAACAGCTTCTCCTTCCTCTTCATTTGCACAACAGATTTTAAAAATAAGTGTAACTACTTATTTAAGAATAAATTCTTTCTCTACAGTTTCTAAAACAAAGTAAAATGTTTTTTGTTACTTCTGTCACACAACTAATATTCCAGGAATATGTCCTCATTTTGAAAATAGTCATAAACATGTGTCCTGAAAAATTATTTGGAATTGTTTTGGAGAAAATTATTTCTAGTGGGAAAATATAATAAATTTTAAAGCTAAAAAAGCTTTTTTAAAATGTCACAATTCAAAAATGAAATTGTATTCCTTCACTTTTACACCAAAAACCCCATCCTCTTTAGCATTTACAAGGTGAAACCAAAGCACTTTCAATACTCTTTTGGGCAGAGAGAATATTTTACTGTTATTTTGAACAGGGTTAAAAGACTCCTCCTCAAATTCCCCATTTTTTTAAGATCTAATGCAAAATTACAACAAAGATAATAGAATTATCCATTCATAATTTGTATTTTGCCCCAATTAAAATGGGATAAAACAGCTGCAGAGATATGTATACATAAAAAAAAAAAAAGAGTAAGATGGTAAGCCATTTTTTAACCAGCTCTAATGCAGAGATACTCCACTAGCATTATAAAGTAAACACTGAAAGCACAAAGTAGCTTTAAAACCAAATACAATTATTGCAAAACAGACTTGGAAACAGAAGGCATGGATCATGAAATTAGGAGGTCTTACAAAACAGGAAAATATTTACCCTACGAGTACTTGTACAATTAGTAAAAGAAGGATTAAGAGCTGCACAGTGGTGATAGGAGTTTGCCTGATTGCAAACTACATAGATCAGAATCTTCTAAAAAATGTGCAAGCCAAAGGGCAAAGACATTTACAAAATAGGTCATATACATTATTAGCCAACTTTTCAGTTCCAAAGATGGAATAATTTACTAATTTCAGTAAGTATACAAAGGTATGGCTGTCTTGCTCCACCATCAAGAAAAAAGTAAATATCAGAATTGTGAACATACTTAGCTTGGTGAAATGTTTTTAGGGACAGAATTTAGACATCATAGGATTAGGCAAGAATTAGAATAAAAGTCTTAAAATGAAGAATATTTCTCTGAAGTAGCCAATAATTCTAAGACTAAAAACATCTGTCTAAAATTGAAGAAGAGGTTAAGTGGGTCCTTTGAGTCTGGCAGAAAAAAAAAAAACATCTCAACAGTGTAGAAATACCTCTACTGTATAATAGCAATGCAGGAAACCCAGCAATTTAAGCCACAAGGTATTTAGGTTACTTCTGCCCTGTGTCAGTAGAAAACTCTTGCTCTCTTGCTCCTTCAATCTCCCGCCTCTTTCCTTTCTTTTCTCTATTTCTTGCCCTCTTTCATAGGGAATCTGGGGAATTGCAAATTCTTGCTGTTAGATTAGAACACCATCCCTTCACACACAGGAGCTAGGAGGCAAAACCCAGCACAACAAAATAAAATTATCATTAGCTCAAGACTATAGTAATTCACTTCATTTTCACCTTATTTACCTTTTGGCCTGGCCTGGAGCATGCAGCAAGTGTGTCTGTCTGTTTTTAAGAAAGCACATTTCCTTCACTCTGTGCCTTTAGGTATGGCCTAACCTTCCATTTTTAAAGGATGGATTCTGTTCATCAGTGAAAAAGAACACAGCACTCCCTCTGTCCAACACACAACTTTCAGGACTAATACTTTCCTGCTGGTTTTAGACAACTGATAAAAGAGACAACAGTTGTCTACTATAATAACTTCTATGAACTGGAGACGTGATGCTTCTTACATAGCTAAGAGTAACTTCTGTAAATGACTAATCCAAGTCAACAGCTTCTAATTTTCTTCATCATAGCTGCCAGTTCTGTCAGCAATGAAGGATAGAAACATTATCAACAACAACAACCAAAAAAGAATTAAGTAGCCTTCTAGTTTAGTGCCTTTGACATCTCATTAAATACGTTTCATAACCCTAGGGATCCCTGCACAAAGCACGTTCACATGCAATACCATACAACCACCAGTCTGGCTAGTTTAAGACAACATCAGAGGAAAACAGGTTTATCTGATCTTTGTGCCCTAAAATTTCCTTTTGAGTATGGCTGATCACCTGATTCTTTAGCATGATAGAAAATAGCTTAAGCTATTTTTACAATATCACCTTTTAATTCAAAACTTTTGTCTGGGCTGTAAAAAATCCAAGATCACCACGTGAACCTGAAGCAATTCAGACTTTTATCTTCACAGCACAGACTGCCATAGCCCCAATTCTTGTTAAGCACTTAACTCATTTTGAATGTCCTGTGTTCCTCATCCTAAACTTAATTTCATTCCTCCCCCCCCTCCAAGTTTCCTCTCATACAATCAAGACACCCCACAAACTCTTCTGCAATTCTCATCTCTATAAAGCATGTCCTACCCTATCCCAAATCCCTTCTTACTCAAGAATCCCCTATTAACATGCCATCGATCTAACCTCAGACTGAATACCTCTTGGATGCAGCTCCAGAACTCCTCCAGTTCTGCTTGCTCATCACTACTGTTGACACTGCAGCGTCTCTCAGCTTGCTTCCTTCACAGCTCCTTTACCCCACAACACAGGCTCTTCTGACACCCATCAGTATACAGCGCTTCCTACTGGCAACTGTGACTCTCCTGGTATTAAAACAGCTGGGCTGATGGGGATTTAACACCTAAATACAGCTCTGCACTTACTAAAACCCACCTAAATACCCTAAGGACACAAGCAAAAAATATGCTTGTGAGAAAACCAGATGTATGGAATCCATATTATTAATGAGTCATTACAAAAGTGGGTGTATGGGCAGATTCTGTTCAACACTTGTTTTGGTTCAATAGACTTCTCTTTCATTTTCCTTCTTCTTGTCTCAGTGTGGTTGCCCAAATGTAGTTTTTCTGTAAAAGACTGGCAGGGACAACCTATGAAGCAGTGATGATTTTTTTTCCTTACATTGTCTCTTTCTCTATTATTCCTTGCCATCCTATCTCAGAGATTCCTCTTACAGATACTGTCCCCTCAGTAGCTGTGTTTACCCCCAGTCAGCAGGTTGGTTGTGTATGAAATTACAAAGGAAGAGAGGAGATTTATTTAGTATCACTTAGGAAGTTACAGTTAAGTTTTGCAGCTTTCCACCTTTGAATCCAACAGATTTTTGTTGGAAGAAATACACTGCACACAAACCACAGCACTTCAAAATCAAAACTACAGCCTTGATTCAGAACCCACCCCCACCCAAAACTGTTTAACAATTCATTTCCAGTTGATTCCTGAAACAGTCCATAATCAAAATTACATACACTTTTAACATTACTTTTTAAACAACCAGAGCTTAAGTGGTAAGAAGAAAGCCACTGTTGCACAGCTGGAAAATGTTTTAGTTCACAAACACAAAGCTTTTGGTTTTGTTCAAAATGCTTTCACAGTTCAAATAAATCTTACACATCTTTTAACCTGTTGCAGGCAGGTGAAGTTGTACTCCAGTGCAACACTTAACAATGAAGTGCATTTTCTTGCAAAATAATTTGCCACTACAGGTGACAGCATCTTAAAGACAATAGACAGCATTATTATCCCTTTAGTTTCCTTCTTGATTCAAAATACATGGTATGAAGTGAATGAGGAAAGACAACACTGCACATGCTGATACATCTTGTAATTGTCAATGTCCTGCCATGAAAAATTTGCTTTGAGCTGTGAAAGAATACGAACTCCAACTATATATGACCTCAGTGTTTACAGTGAAACTTCATAGAAATGACAGATTTTGGAGCAGGGGGGCATTTTACCTTGCAGCACGGAATTGTTTCAGTTTCTGCCTCTAGTTTTCAAAGATGGCTGTGAAGTTATTACAGGTAAATGGGTCCAAAGTCCAGTCACGTGAACTGAAACACAAAGGCGGAAGGGAAGAAGGAAGGACGACACTAAAATGTTACACAACCCTGACAATATTTCTTGATCAGACACTAATTCACTAGTGGGAAACAACCTCAGCATGTTTTCACAAGGCATACACACACATGCCTAACCAAGACACTCGTTTTGGGTTGTTGCTGAAGGTCTCCTGTCAGGCTTTTCAAACACTAGTGACTTTGCATCATATTTTTGGCAAACTGAGGCAGTGCCAGAATGTCAGGTACATGGTAAGGGCTCCTGCAGAGCATCTACACAGCAACTGCTGAGGAACTGCATTAAAATTCTTTTAGTAAAAATGGTATCAGATTATAGTGTTTCACAAACTTTCTTATGGGATGCACTAGAGATCCTCTCTACGTAAATACTGTACACCATAGCCTGGTCTGGTTTGCTCACTACACATTCTCTTGGCAATTGTGTGTGTTCCCAGAAAACAACTGCTCCCAGGAAGTCCAAGGACCCTAATATGAAATAACATTTGTTAAACTTTGAAAAAACTTTTGAACAGCTGTCTAAGTGCAAATTACATTTTTTCGTGGTTCAAGAAATCAGTACAACTTGTTCAGAGCTTTTTTCCTGTGTTTTTTATCCATCTACTTTAACACAGTGCACTGTAAGGACTGAGAAACAATTTTAAATGGCCAACCTTTTCTCTGTCTCAAATACAAGCAGGAAATACTAGCACAACCTTAAACCTTTGAACAGCTCTGCACCTATCATCTTGGAGTTGTTGAAAGTATTAAGAAATAAAAATAAAGACAAGTTTAAAAAAAAAGTCAACCTCCTTAAAATAAATAACCAGCTAGATTCTAATACCTTTGATTAATCATATATTTAGATAAATTATCTTTTAGAAGATACTGAGAAAAAATTCTTCATATAGAGATAAGAAGCAGTATTCAAGAAGCAACGGATGAGATGCAAGATCCATTGGCAAAACAAAACCATATTTGTACTTCACCAAGTGTATGTACATATACTACAACTCTTCAGAAATGTATTACTAAATATTTACAATAAATTTTATTTCAATGATGTATTATTAAGCAACAATAACTCAAAAAGTTTTAATCATGTAAATTAAAAGAAAGTGATAAAACAAGTATATGTGTGCCAATAGGGATGTATCAAATGAAAAGACTTGGCTGTGCTAATTGACATGACAATTCAAGGCATTTCATATGGAAAACCAAAATGCAACATAAGAAGTTCTATTCATTCTAAGTAAAACAGCATGCAAAAAAATATGACGGGTTAATGAGTGCAAATCAACCACCCTCTCCCTCTCCTATCCAAATTAGAGCACTGAATGAAGAATGAACTGAGGATTTTTCTTTGTTTGGGTTTCTTTTCCATGTTTGATTAGAAATCATTAAAGACTGCTAAAATGACAATGAATGGTTCCAAAGCATAAGTAGGAGAGAAAGCTGAAATGCTAACAGGGAGGCTGCATTTAAACTATGGTAAATATGGTACCATGCTGCCCAGAAATGCATTCTCCAGTTCTAGAGATCACTGTTCAATGGAGTAGATTATCTGCTTTGACCAATAGTGGGAAAAAAATAAACACAAACCCTCTTGATAATGTGTTGTTTTTTTTTCCCCCCACATGAACAGAGAGTTCAACTTCATCTTTAATTTCATAATTTCTTAGAAACATTGTTTTCTTAAGATACTTTGGTCTTCTGGTCACCAAGTAATAGTAAAACCCAAGGAATTTAGCTCATTTCAGAAGGTATTTTTGAAAGTCACATGTATCTAGAATGAAAAGATACATTCCTGCTGTCCCTGAGGACTTTGTACCAATTGTATTATTGGATATTAGAGGATATCTATTTTGCAACAAATCCTCAGTGAAAACAATGATTAAACTCCATTCACTCCTTGGCTTGGTCCAAAAACATCAGTGACAAGTTTCACTCTAAAAATTCTGTAGCTGTGTAGTTATCCTGAAGGATGTAGGAGAATCATGCTATGAATTTAGGAAATCCATGGATTGCAGAGGAGCTCGTACAGATCTGAGAAAGTCAAAATTGCTTTTATGTATAGAACTCAGTGATGTGGTTAAACTAGTTTAGCATGTTTTTTCCATGTTTGTGCTGAACTGTAGTTAAGAGTTATGTATAGTAGTTTAAATGGAAGAACATATGGGATACATCACATAAGACTCCATATCCAGGTTTTGTAGTCACTATAGACATAGTTTCTGACTATCCTTGTCAAAGCTACCTCAAATCACAAACAGAATGGGATCTTTAAAGAAAGATGGGCTCTAATAGACATGAAAAATATTTAATTGGATCTTCTAGATGATGTATTTTATCTCCTGGATGTGATGAAGTCAGAAAAAACAGAAGAATATGCATATCTCCACCCTTTGTCAGATTCTTCAAGAAGCAACAATCATGCAGACAAATATATTTAAAAACTGCAAGTGGGCAAGGCTTTGTTCTATTTCTACCAACTTTAAAAAGCTTTAGTGTAGCCACCACCCCAGAAGACGCTGGTATTGATCCAGTGACAAGAGTGACATCTACTGAGCACAGCAATATGCTTCTTAAAGCACTCAGGCTTTCCTCCGAGCTCTGCAACTCAAGAATGCAGCCTACCTACCTCATTTCATGGCCACAACACAAGGTGCCTCATCTCTAGATAGCACATCTTAGTTAATGAGGATATACAGCCATCCTAAGATTAGAAGTCTTGTTAACAGCTTTTGGAAAATTGATTTAGTCTAATTTTTCCAGATGAGGGTGTAATTGTTGTCCTAAAAAGGACAAGTCAGTGAAAAAAAGATTATGTAGCCAGCCTGTCAAACAAGGTCATTAATATAATACTCATTACCTATTGCTTGTAGCAGCCACTGGTCTAAATGACACATGGAACACTGTTTGGAACAGTGATACAACAATTCATTCTGTAACACAGCTTTTTGCAGATAGCTGCCTCATCAGAGTTGAAAAATAATTTTTCATACTTAAAACTGCAGAAAAATCTCTCAAATTGTTTTAAGAGGTAGTTAAGCTCCTCATAAGCTAGTTGTGTTGCCACTGATCTCGTTCACTGAGGCATAATATTGACTATTCTTAATTAATGAGAATACACACAGAAGTGATCCATAAAGAAAACCTTAAATTGGAGAAGAGGCATAAAATTTTTCACCTTTTAGCTTAGTACAAAATGGGGAACAACCTGACAAAGTAATAGTAAAAAATATTCGTAAGAATTACAAATCATTCATTAGTGAACAAAATAAAACTAAAGCAAAAATGGTAATTTGGTAGTTACTTAACCCAAAGGCATGCTGTATCTGGGACTGAGAAGGCAGACTGTCAGTAAATGATGGACTTTCTCTTTGTCCCTTATAAAGCCAACAGCTACGAAAGAAAAATATAAATTAACAAATAAATAACTAAATCAGGGTCTCACTGGCTTGACAGTGCTGAGATTCCAATGCTTCCTTCTAGGTATCCCTAATATCTAACCATATTTCTTGTTTTACAAATGTTTTATGAAAACATGTATGTGCTATTGATCTTCTGCTAAGAAAAAAAATAGGTTTTAGTTAAAATAAGAAATAAAGCTACATCATTTTCTCATATATTTTGTCAGGACACACTAAACATAATTCTTCAAGGTATACAAACATGATTTTAACTTAAAGTAGGTGGCCAAGCTAATGAAGGGACTACTTACCCCAAAATTAGTCAGTGCCCTACATGCTAGGGCTCACAAAGCACAGTTGACATTGGCTGTCCACAACAGCATATTCTGGAGTGCATCACCAGAGCATGTTCCTGTCTGCACATGTAGATGAATATGAGGCAGTAGCTTCAGGAGGTAAGAGGAATTCATATGTTGGGAGGTACATTCACTCCCATGGACAAGGAAAAGTCCCAACTCCCATAGTCACTAAAAGCCTATATATACAACACAACTCAGCTGCAAGAGGGACTGGAGAGCTGGCTAACTGCTCAGCACTGCCCCATCTTGTCTCCCTTTGCACCATTTCTGCTTCAGAGCTGCTACTTCCCATGTTCCAGCATGGTGTTACGGCTCCTCTGGCTAGGTGGGTCTAGACACTCAGGCTGCTAGAATTACTGCAAAGAAAAACCAACAGCTGGGGTACTGTACAATAGCTGGCCCATGGCAGTCTCCCTGCACTACCGCATGTTCACCCTGATCACACAGACGTTCTGGGCTGAGGGTCAGCAAGCTCATTTATCTCTGGTCGACTCCTCAGGGTAGTTATAAAATTCATGAAGGCATGCACCCACAAAGTACTGAAGATTCAACTCTCCAGCTTGCTGCATGCCAAGTGGGCAAAACAATATAAAACCTGAATCTGGAACACTACAGATCAGTGGCTTGGAGACCGTGTGACACAATTCCTTCTCTCCCTTTTCCATCTGAAGATGTAATTACTTCAGCCTTTGAAGAGGTTGAGTTTAGGAACAAAAGACTGAAAGGGACCACTGGAAGGGTGACTGCCCTGATTGCCAGAAACCAAGTGATTCATGTCTTGCTCAGGAAGGTTGACAGAATATGGATTCCATATAGCACTACAAATACCAAATTTCTCCTATAATCCAGAACAATCAAACTGTAGATAAAGGAAAAAAAAAAATATAGCCATAAACTTCATGTGCAGACAAGAAAGAAAAGCAAGAGCATAACCAGTATTTCAGTCTTCTACAACAACAGAAAGTTACACAATTAAATAAAAGTTGCAAATAATCCCATAGAGGAAGCCCACAGGAAAAAGCAAAACAAGATACAATACTCCAGATCCTATCTGAGGATGCATTTTCTTCTGCCCTAGTCTGATGGTTTAAGGCTAAGCAGGATCCATCCATTAAGCACTTCAGGATTTCAATGACACTGCTGAACACCTGAACACTTTGCCTATGTGCAGGCAGTATTTTATGGGAAGACCAAAAATGATGTCAAAAATATAAGTCATGAGCCATAGAGAGAAAATGATCCTCGCTGGCTTTAATGGAAATAAAAATGGGCCCTGAAGCATGGCATTAAGGCCTCATTTCCCAGCTTCAGAAACTGTTTGTTCTGTTGTACAATCCCATTAATAAATATAGCAATTGACATCTAAAAATATCTTAAATCCCTTGTTCCCTCTTGTGTGCTTGGTTGGCTTTTCTAGAATTTCACCCCTCATTGCTACTTTTTATAGTGCTTTATCTAAATTTATAGATAACCAATGTATAACTTCTTCATTTTATTCTCCTGAAGCATAACCATCTTGTGTCTGTAGCTAACCCACTTGTAACTGGTGGCAAATACCAAAATGTAGGAAATGGATAGCTAATCCTCCCCCTACTTGCTTGGCTGGAAGACCCACATAATTAATCAAAGAGGACGCACTCCTTTTTGATTTATGTAAATAAACATGAGTTAGATCACCAGGTGTAGGACATTTAATTGCCTTAAGACATATATGTGATTTTCCCTTTTGCAGTCCTAACAAAGGAACTGAAACAATAAAATACTTAGTTCATCATCTTAGGGTGAAAAGCTCTTGTTTGGTGACATCCAGCCCAGGGAGGGGTTTCATTTTCTGAGGGCTTATAGGCTCAACTATGGCAACTGTTGTGAATCTCAGTTAAATGTAATGTAATTCAGGTATCTGCTAAGTCATTCCAAGTAATTTGTTACTAATAGCAGGTTTAACAGCTGTTCTTGTTAAGTCATTGCAAAAGCCTTTAAATTACTGGATTTATTCAAGCCTTTAGATTCTTTTTTAATAGTCAAACCAAAAGGGATTATAATCTGTTTATCCTCTTTGCCAAGGCGCCTGCAGAATAAGGAAAATAAAGTCAGTCATTTCTGTGTCAAATACACAGTGCATGATACTCCTGCCTATGATATAAAAATATATAAATGAATCCATGTTTTGAGCACAGTATGAAGTAGTGAAATAGGGAATTGCAATTTTTGTGTCAAGAAAACACTTGCATATTCTGAAGCTTTTACTCTACAGAGAAAGAACTCAATGATATGGAAAACTTTATCTTAAAGAAAACCCCAACAAACATATAAAGGTTACTAAATATGGGGACTGTGTACCTAAAACATTGTGCTGCATACTTAATAACCTCATGGATACATGCCTGAGTATTTCCACCTTATCTCACATGTAAGAACAGAAATACCAAAGTGATTTGAACATATTCTGACAAAGCCAGAGAAAATAGACTCGTTTGGGGAAAAAAAAGGGCTCTCTATAGACAGCTGATTTACAGTTGTTCAAATTCTTGGGCATTCAGCATACATACCATACAAGACCATAGAATTTATAACTCAAAGATTTATTGATCTGCTTTGGAATACACCCAATTAACAAGTTAAACTCATTTTAAAACGTACATGAAGTTAATTGTGTTCTTCAAACTTTGCAGGATTCAAGTCTGCTTGCATCAGTAACCTAAGTTCACCCACCTCAGTAAGCATATATCAAGTTCAGAGGCATAGAATTATCTATCAGTTTTCATGACTACTGTACCTCCACCAGAGTATACTTCCCAAAGCTCAAGAGTTCCTAAAAATTAAATCCTCATCACTTCAAAGAGGCTTCAAATAAATAAAAGTAGCAAATAAAAATATTAATTGCACAATTCTCAATTTCAACTTCTTTTTACTCCTTAAAAAAAACCCAAACCCAAATCAAATACAACTGCTTAAACATGAGAGAAATATTTAAGACTGAATAAAAATTCTATCAGCATTCTCACTTATGCATCTAGAAAGCTACATTACAACATGAATTAAAAGTTCTGCTTCGACTTTCATCCAATTTCCTTCTGTTAGTAAGAAGACTCAGTCACACTGAATACATCTAAACAGTTTGTCTATATTGGGAAGATTCTTCTGTGCTTGAATGTAGCTTTGAGGACTCAAGTAAGCTAACACTACACTGGTTATCACTGATGAGCCAAAGGAAAGCAGAGCAAACAAGAGGTCATCAGCCTGTCAGGTAACCTGACTGTCTTGAAATGTGCACAATAAGATCTGTAACACAGATCACTTAACCCGAAAAAGGTTCACCCTGTGCATTACACTTTTATTTTGTAGGCTTTTTTCAGAAAGATTGTCTTTAGGTTTTATTTCAACTTGAAATACTCAAAAGTTTTGCCTAAGCCTCCTGTTTTCTGAGATGAGCTGGTGGCTTACATTCTAAAAATGGTAAATATCTCCCCTTTTGAGGGGGGTGGAGAAGGGGGAGTTGTGACCAAAATACTTACTCTTTTCTCTAGAATAAATCAGGACACCTTGTAGCTCTTTCTTATTAAGAAATACAGACACTACTATGCCAGCAAATACAACTAAAGACAATTAATAATTACAAATAAAGTTTTTTAGAATATTTTAAAATTAGAAACTGGAATAATATAACTGAGGTAAATTGACATGCAACTTCATTACTCACCCTCTTGAAATTTTTGCTACAACAGCAGATGCTCCTACAGCAGAAACACATTCTTCTACTAGCAGAATATTTCCATTTTAAGTACTGAAATCACTACAGCGATTTTTCTTATTACTTTTAACAGATTAACACTCTGTTTAGGATTTTACCTTCCTATTGATTCTAACTATGCTCCCACATTAAGTGAACTACTAAGGAAATTAAAGCATTTGCTTTAACGAGTTTGAACACTGACTTGTTGCACACTGTTTACTGCAGAAACAAAATGGTTTTGGCATTCTTAGCACTCACGTTGTAAGGTTACAAACAAAAAATCAGGACAGGATTCATTCTCTTAAATCAATGCAAGAACTAACAGATGCATATGATGACTATGCATTACATTTTTAAAAGACATTTCAGGCACTGTGAACAGTCTTTTTTGTAGCCCAGATAGACAAGGTCTAACCTGCATTATCCAACGTAATCATTACACAATGAGATGTTTAAAACAAACAAGCAAACAAACAAAAAAACAACAGAAAACCAACCCAAAAGCAAAAAACTTTTAAAGTCAAGTTTTATTATTAATAATGTACAAATAAAGGCCAAGGATGGTTTGTCTTCTTATTTCCAGGATAGGAGAAGTTATGAGGACTTTTTGTCTACATATTTCTGACAAGTTTAGTCTTAAGGGATAGGTTTTGGGGGTAGGTAAGATGCATATGGGGGCTAAGTTAAAATGCAAATGTGACTGCATGGCACCCGCAGTTAGGGCATAAAACCCCACATCTAACTTGCTAAAATATTAATGTATTGCCAATTCAAATTAAGGCATTATCATTAAAAAAGTGAATTGCTGAGAAGCCTACCTACAGGCAAAACAGACAGGGTTTCCTTTATGCAGAGCTGCACCTAACCATCGCTTTCTCACACAACTGCAGCACAGCACAAGTCTTCAAGCCACTACATCACCTTGGGAGCCTGATGCAGCTCTTTTCACGGCTGCTTCTGCAACTGGCATTTCAACTATTTTGATGCTCTGTGGAGAGTCACCTGCATGAAAAAGAATAAAAAAGGGAAGGCTGATGAGGAAAGTTACTTCTTTCCCTCGCAAATGCTCAGACAAAAATTGGATGATGTATTGATACGAGAAGATTGTGCATCATCTCCAGAACAAGGGTTTGTTTTTTGAACTTCGGAACTTCTTCAATTTTAAGAAAAACCAGCCAAACAACAAAACACAGTCAAAACAACACACAATTAACCCCTCTCGAGCTTCGCAACCCTTAGGATATGGGTTTACACATGACCACTTTACTCTTTCTTCACAGTTTTACACAGATTTTTGCCTTGTCGTTTATGGCTCCAGTTACGACCCAACAATTAACACTTTCCTTGTAAACGCCTGCGCTGGCACGCACAAATTTTAAGGGGAAACACCGGCTAAAAAGTCAAAACGCGAGCAACTCCCGTCTCTCCGGCAACAGGATGCAAAAAGAAAAGTCCTCCACCAAAAGCNCCGCCTCCCGCGGCCAGGACGGCGTGGCCTGCCCCCTGCGGTCACTTGTTCACGGCCTCCTCGCTCCGGGCGGGCAGCCAGAGCACCCCGGGCGCCGTTGCTTAAAGGATTCAAACAACAGGAAGTTGTTTATTTCCCTCTGCTAGTCCCGCCACGTTGCCGTGGGCAAATTTCGCCTGAATGGGGGCTGAAACTGAAGAGAGCGCTTACGTTTAAGGGTGGTCAGCTGAATGAGGTTATGGTGGCTGTGGGGAGAGAGGGATCGATTAGGGTTCAAAGCTAGGGCAAGCGGTTACGGAGAACGGGTATCCAGCTGGGAGAGCTGGAAGAGCCCAAGGGTCTCGAGTCTTTGGAGGGGCAGCTGAGAGAGCTGGGGTGTTTAGCCTGAAGAAGCGGAGGCTGGGGGAGGAGACCTTATCTCTATACAACCACCCAAAAAAAGGCTGTAGGGTGACAGGGGTTCGCCCATTCTTCCATACAGAACAAGAGAAAAGTGCCTCAAATTGCATTATGAGAGGTTTAGAGGGCTCCGAGAAGACAAAGTTCCTTACCAACAGCGTTATAAAGCACTGACACAGACCGCCTGGGGAAGTGAGTGAGCTACCCTCCCTCTATTTATTTAAAATAGTGCAGGTGTGGCTCTTAATGACGTCGTTTATTGGCGCCCTCCAATTAGGCTATTTATTGGACTCCTGTGGGAAGAGTCTTTCCTCCTCTGAGCCGTTCTGGGATACTGTCCTGCTGCCTAGAGAGCTGCAGGAGGTAACTCAGAACAGTGAGTCCTCTTTTTGGGGGGGTTGCTTTCGTATGTGCGGGATACAGGAGAACGTTTTGAAGCTTTTAAAGGACTTGTAGTCTTCAACTGAAGTCTAGAAAACACTATGGTAGTCATCTTGTAATGTTTCTATTAGTAGACTTTCAGTGTTGCAGGGTTATTCTGAAACCTCTCCCGTGCTGTGCTACAGTTAGATTGGATCATGAGGTTTGAATAGTCAGTAAGACTAGAACAGTATTTAGGTCTGCACTTAACTATTTGCTGAATCAGGGCCTTCTACTGTTTGTCTCCTGAAGAATAATGGCGTGGTTTTGTACGTGACTGGGTTTTTGAAGTAGTCCATCTGGATTATTACCCAGGAAGCAGTTTGTTTGGATTCGGGTGAATTCTTAAGAAGTGTGAACTGATGTGTGAGCCTTTCTTCTTCAAACCCCAAATTGTTTCAGTTTCTGGAAAGGCTTCTGTGAAGTCTACTGAATTACACCGTTTCCAATAAATGTGCCCATTTCCCTCCTTTACTGCTACAACAGGTGATGGTAATTCAGTTATTGTGGTTTAAATCAGCAACAAAAAAGGCTTTACTCACACTATCACAAATAGCTTCAAGCCTTTTAGAGTCTTTGGTTTCTCTTTGTTTCATCTGCAGTCTCAATACCCTATGCAGAGCAGTGATTAGGCGAGTTAGTTTCATTTCCAGTTTCACTGCTGGAGTTTCAAATAACCTGCGGTTATCTCTTTTTTTTTTTTAATTTTAGTTTTACTTTTTTTATCCAGAACTGATTAATTTCATCCTTATTTAGCAGTTTCAGGAAAGCTTTTTTAGCTGCTACCACTTTTTAGTAGAATTGAAAATATGCTTCACACAGAATACTCACTTGAACAGGGACAGTCCAGGTAAGCAATATGAATATTTAGGCACTGAGATTAGTACATAAAATTTCTGTATCTACTTTAAATGAGTTTATTATGCACAGATATTGACAGGGTAAGTACTTTAGCTTTGGATAATATTGGAACTAAAGATATTTTTCTCAGCTGCTGTCCTGTGTATATTTAGAAATTGCCTTTTTGCTATGTTCCAAACAGGTAAAAATAATACAGATTGAGATTCTGAGTAATTTTTCTATTTAAAAAAGTTGCATTGAAAGGATGTGTTTTATTTCAGTAATTTTTCAGCTGTGATGAAAGCTTTATTTGTGTATAAAATTAAACTGAAAATACTCTTTGAGTGTCTTGAAGTACAGAGGCATAAAAGGGACAACACCTTGATGGTTTTCACAGTGCACTTCCTTTCAGAGGACTTCCAGTATGTTTCAGCCTCTAAATATTTTGAGTTTTGTCACAAGTTTGACATAATTTTGGGTGAACCTGTTGGTTTTGTGATGAATTGTGACCCCTTAGGAGGCAAAAAATGTAGTCAAAACACTCCCTGGACTTCCCCAAAATTCCTGAATGTGTCAGGAAATTTGAAATAATTTGGAGGTCATATTCATGACCATGTCATAGCTGTGAGTGTAAAAAACTTAAATAAGGTCTTGGGTACTTAGAAAGTTCTTGACTTTGGAAACAATCCAAGTGTTAGGTCTATAGAACCTGTAGTCAAGCACTACAAAGGCTAGGCTATGTGAAAGTGTTACTGAATCTGATCAGCTGTGACTTGATCTCCCCCATCTCTTTAACATAATTGAAGCTGATTAATTTGTCCTTGAGTCCCACCTTGATCTATCAGTTTACCTTCAACAGAGAAGTTCTTGCCCCTGAGCTGCCATTGGAAGTACTTCATCCCTTTCTTTCCATGGCCTTTTGTATTGTTACCTGAAGTGTTACCTAATACCCTGTTTTCAGCACTTAAAATCAATGTATTTTCATCCTTCTTCTGGGGTTTTCTCCTTTTGGGTTACCTTCTCTTTGAGGCCTTGGATGAAATCTTTAGGTTTTTTGTCTATTGTTCCAGTGGCCAGGAAATTAGTACACTGGAAAGTAATGCTCTCGTTTGGTAAGTAAAAGGTGTGAACAGCACCTTTAGACACACACAGCACAGAGTTAGATGACTAAAATGAAATTTTACTAAGCTTGTTGTTTATTTTTGTTGGTTGGTTGGTTTGTTTTTGTAGGAAACTCCAGCTGTAATAGAAATAAACAGCCTCTGTATTAGTGTAACTACAGTTGCATCCTGCTTTAGCACCCAGCAAGGTGCAGTTAACACAGAGTGTAAGTGGTGTTCACTGTGTAGGATAAACTAGAGGAAAAGAAATAACTAAATGTGAATTTTTTTGTGTAATGTTTTACTTTTTTTTTAACCCAGCACTTGTATAGTGTTTAGTATCTACTTGCTTCCCCACAGCAAATCCTAACAAAAAATGCTTGTACAGTAGAATGCTTTTACTTAAAATGCTTTAGTCCTTTCCTACAGAAGACTATTGTTCAAACTGCTGCGATGTAGTGTAATTAAAACTATTGAACCTACTGGTGTCTGCTTATCTGGCACATGCAGTACAGGTTTAGCTGGCTAAAATAAAAATTAAAAAGCAGAACAGAAGCTAGAGATCTTCGATACCTAAGTAAATACTTCTGTTGCAGTTGGACTGTTGTGTTCTCTGATCCTGGCATTTTAGTGCAGTGAAAAAACATCCCAAACCAGTGCTGAAGAAACACAAGTAAAAATCTATTGAATCTGTACAAAATACACAACCAGAGTAATGCCTCCTAGGATCTGCCTTCTCAACTTACTGCATAGGTTGTATTTCAACCTATGCCAAGTGGTTTTGTTACACAATTGCAGCCAGTAGCTACCCCAGTGTCACAGTTTAGGGTCAGGGTGGCTCCTCAGTATTGTAATAGATGGTCTCTGTTCACCCCCCTCCCTCCCCAAAGGGGAAGAGAAAGGGAATAAGGGAGAGAGACTTAGTGATTAGAAAAGGAAACTACAACAAATTTAATGAAAATGAAAATAATGAAACTAGAATATTTACAAATATATACAAACCCAGTGTTGAACCCGTGCCCATGATCATAATGACATCATCGACACTGCTGATGCTGTGGAGCAGGCACTGGGGGGGTCCCAGACTGGGCCCTGCAGCAGATGGGAGCTGGATTCTGGTACTGGATTCAGGAACACACCAATTGGGATCGAAGGCAGAACAGAGAGAGTCCTCCTTGGATGCTCTGAGGAAGGAACTGGAAGAGGACCTGAGCCAAGCTGAGTGAAGCAGTCCAAGAGGTGAGAAGAGCCCGGGACCCCCCCAGAGAGACAGTGAGCGAGCAAGAGAGCAAGCTATAGACCTTCAGATCCCTCTGCTTTATACTAAATATGATGTCTATGGGTTGGAATCCCTCGTTGATCAGTTTGGGGTCACCTGCCCTGTCTGCTCCTCCCTGCAGGTGCAGCCTTTCACTTTCCTGCACTCCCCAGTGTGGTACAGAAGATCCAGCAGTGGCCTTGGTCTGCACACCAACCCTTGGTAGTAACTCTGACCGTGGGCTGTTATCACTGCCAGCAGCAGACACTGTCTGTGGAAACAGGCTGCTAACTTCAGAAAGTGCAGTTAGAAGAACCAAACTGAAAAGTAGAATACTGATCAGAACCACAGAACCAGCTCTGTTCTCACCCAGACTAGGACATGCAGCACCAGAACACAGATAGGTTTAGATGTTGCCTTTCTTGATCTGTGCCTAAACTTGTAGGGAACTGAAAACATTTTAAATCAGAAATTATATTCCTTACAAGGTCCATGTATAGTATTAACTGACAACTTAGGAAAACTGCTGCAAAGACAAGGTGTTTCTTAGCATTGTACTTAAAGCTGAACTATAGCTAAGGTCACCTGCAGAGAACATGACAGTCCAGTATAGAAAGTTTAGTCATATATTTTTGTTAGGAGTCCAAAACATTTTGTGTAAATTATTATCCTTGCTGGCGTCCCTTAGTGTTGGAAACAGCATCTTTACCTAAAATAAGTCAGTGTATTCAAGTAGATCTAAAAGAGAAATGGTTTCTAAAGCAGCTTTTGTTTTACAAGATAGGTTTGCCATAACTCAGTCACGTTGGACTGTACTGGCACAGGTATGACAGCTTGTTCTGACCATTTGCAGAGGGGCAAGAAGTAGTCTAGGTAACTGGGATCAGAACTTGCTGCTTTTGCAGCCACTGTCTCCTTTGTGTGGAGAAGAATGCTTGTGTGCCACCTCTAAGCAACTCCTGCATGGCTACTCATGAAGGTAATATCTGGTCTGGAATACAGGAGAAGTTTACTTGGAGTTAAACTCACTGCAGTGTTGTGAGATTCACAAGAGTTTTGGCATGTTTTCTTTCTCCCCAGTGTTACCTACCCATTGTCACATGGTCAGAAGTCAAAAATGTACTATTACTTTCATTTCACTGCACAAGTTGCCCAGGAAATTGCTGTTACAAGAAACCTGGTAAGAGTTCCATGCTGGAGTTTGCTTATGTGCTTGCTGTTCTTTATTTTACAGTGTGAATGGGAGGTTCAAACAGCTTCCTATTTCTTCTACCTCAGAGCAAATAGCACCAATTCAACTAAACATCAGTCCTCTCTAGATTGTCCTCTATTATGGCTTAAGTGCAGGAATTAATCTTCTTAGGCTATAAACTGGCAATCTTGTAAGCCTATTTTCTGCTTCTAGGTAGTAGAAAGTTACTTTTTTTGCCATTGTCCTTTTCCATCTGATTTTGGGGAAGAAAAAAGGAAACAAAAATACTGTCTTGCCCTTGTGTTCTGTACTTGCATTTTGTTGGAAAGCAGAAGGCATTGAGGATGTTATTAGATTAAAATACTTCAGAGATGCATCATGAGCAAATACTGGAGATAAGGAAAACAGGTCCTCATGGAGAATTAACTAACCATAAACAGAGTAAATAAGATTTGTCATATGCTTGAAAGCTAACATTTTAATTTAACAGCAAGGAAAATTTTGGCAAAGACATAACATACTAACCTAGAGTCTAACTTCTATTATTCCCATGATTGATTTGCAAATTGTCCATCCACATGGTTGCCTGTTGTGTTTAGAATAATCCAGAATCAGAGCTTAGTTCAGCATCTGTAGAACAGGGCTTTTTTCATTTCTGTAATGGTTACCACATTTCAAAATGCCATGGGCAGCATTAGCAATGATTTTTATTTTTTTCCTGCCTGAGGAATTAACAGAGGAATGTTCCCAAGCTGAAAGATCTATAATTTGATTTTAATATCACACTAAATTACACAAAAATGCAGTGTATTTTTGGTGCTTTTTTATTAGTTATACTAAACCCAAAGCATAAGGAACAACAAAACACATGCTAAATAATTTTTTTCAGCTTTCCCCTGTTAATAATGGGGCTTTCATTTGCTGAGTGCTGCACACACTCAGTTGTCTAGAGGGCCTTTAGCAAGTGGAGAGGTACTTTTTGAAGGTGCTGGGAGTCTAAAGATTCTGTTTAGTGATTTTCAAGATGCACGCAGCAGTTTGGCCATTTATAAAAATACATTTCTTTTTGTGCCTAAATGCAGATTTTTCAAATCTGTTTGTAGAAGATAAGGTTTTCTATTTGTTGGCTACATATACTGTTTTGTGTGTAAAGTTGCAATTATTTTGCTTGGAAGGCAAATAATGAGGTGGTGTAAGTGGAACAGAATCTCACACAAAGAAAAGGTGCATATAATTTTCCCTTATAATAACATATTTCCAGCTGCTGCGTTCCAATTTTCTTTTTGCTTATGAAGAAAAACAACATTTACAAGGCTGTATTTCTTGTTCTGCATACTGGCAGTAGTTACACTGTATGCCATCTTGGGCCCAAATCTGCAGCTTTTGTTCTGAGTAGCTGTAATTAAGTGGTTAATTGAACTCATGAGATGGCAGTTTTTAAGGACACCTTAAGCTGTCTGTGTGGGACAGTTTAGCAGCAAATTCTGCTCTGAGTTCTGTTGATAAATTTTTTTCCAAGAGGCAGTCTTATTCTTGAGTACTGGCATTTATGCTTCTAATGCTGAGGGGAAAGGGTGTTGGTTTGGTGGGTTTTTTTAGTTTTATTTAGGTTGTTGGGGTTTTTTGGTTGTTATTATTATTTTATACTTTATTATTATGATTGGCAGCAGACCTTAATGGTGATGATAATTTTCCTAATGTGATCATTGCTCTTTGAAAGTCCAGACAACACAAAACCAAATATGCTAAATACCTGCTCCCTTCAAATTTGGTATCTGTTGCTTTCATTAAGGACAAGTGGTTTTCTTTTACACTATGTAGAGGCTGCTAGTGATTGCTGCTGCTTCTGTTATGTGTAATTGTACCTCTTGGTATTGATCCTAATTTCTTTCACAAGACTGCTGAGAAGTACAAGATAATTTTTCTGTCTTACGGTGATTCTGACAGAGACTCCTGACCTTGATTTATCCCTCACCCTTAATAATGATAATACTAGTATTGGTGTTTTGACTCAGAATTGATATTGAGGAGCTGCCAACCTTTATCAGTTTTTTTTTTTTGGTACTTGCTTAGACAGGAGAAAACAACCCTGGTTTATTTATCTCATTTTTGACTTCCTTTCCCTCAATAACCAGCGAGGAATGGTTGTCCCTCCTTTTTATGGCTCTTTTTTTGATAGCTGACAACTTTTTTCTTTTATTTTTTTGCTTGTCAAAGGGTTGTACACCTGTTGGCAATATCAGTTCTTGCTGTCTCTCTATATGCTTTTTTTTCTTGTGCAGATTTTAATAATTTTTAATTTCTCTCCCAAGAAACACCAATTATCCATAGTAGTTTGGCTGATGCATGGTCTAGCAGACCATGTGTCCCTGGTGACTCTCTAGTTCTTGCAAGCTTTCCTTTGGGCACCAGTTATGTATGAGCACTCCATGTCTTAATTTTTTTCCTCTGCTTTGCCTGTGTGTGGTTCTTTTGGGCAGGTTTCATGTGCAGTTTGTCTCAGGATTACACAGGACATCTGAGAGAAAAGCCCAGTTTATTATTTGTCAGCCCAGTCTTTCAATCTAACATCCATAGGCATTTACTCATGACCTTTGTCAGTGTGTAATATGCACAGCATCACACAGTGTGTCATTCTCCCAGCTCATTAATATGTGTTCTCTGACCTGGTGTAATAGTTCTGTGTAGCCTTGGGTCTCCAAAGGATGGAGAGGTGCTAGTCCTTGCAGGAGTCCTGCACTTGGAGGTGCTGAACTGACTGGCTTTGCTGCCAAGCAGCTCAGCCCTCTTGTTCACTCCTGGGCCCTGATTGTCTGCTGTGCATAAATATTAGTTCAGTCAGGTTCTCTTATCAACTGCAAATTGCCTGCTCATGTTAGGGCATCTTTGTGAATATTATGTCTTTAAAATTATGTTCTGCTTTAATCGGCTCATTTAGGTGTAAGCTGCCACAGAGTACATATTCAAACTAATAGACCCTTATTTGATTACTGACCAGTCATGAGAGGAGGTGTCTTTGTTGGAGTGGTGTTTTATGAGTTTGACACTGGTACTGTTCATTTGGGACCATTTCTAAGGGAGAGGAAAAAAATTACACTAATATTGGAAGAAGAATGGATTCAAAGATAATGCGTGTTTAATGAAAAAAATTGGATTATAGTGTATCAGAAGGTCTGAAGTGGGAGCATGAGTACAATTAGGCATAATTTCATTTGAATAAATTGTCCTATGGTAAAGACTGGTAGTTTTTGGGCTTTGTAATTTACATACAGAAAGCTCAGTGCAAAAGAACAGACTCATGCATGCTTGTAAAGTGACATTACCTTGGATAGTGTAATCATTATGCTACAAGACCGTTGCTGCAAAAAATTAGACCATGTGAAATAGTGTATTTTTTTATACTAGGACTGAATCCTCTCCATAGCATTGTATTCTTACTGGACTAACAAAACATTCTTTGCTTTGTGGCTCAGGGGAGATGGAGCCACATAACTGCGTATCACAATGCAATAAATTTCTGGGCTTTAAAAATTAAAACTACTGTTCCATGGGGAGCACATCTCAGGAAAATAAAAACATTTGTGCCACTAAAGTATTGTGGTGTATCTCATTACTACTGTGCTGCCTAATAACTTGAATTGTTATTATTGTTGTAAATCATATTTTTACAATATTTATTCTTCTTCCACTTTTAATTTGAGTGTCTTGATTTTTCATGAATGAAGGCATCTAAGAATAGTGTTGCTATTGTTATTTTCTTTTAAACTTTTGATGGGACAGTTGATTGCAAATTGGACAATGTTGTGAAAATTAGTTTCTTCAAATGTTGCCAATATGTTAAGGCTGTAGTTCTTTAGTCATCTTTCCTTGGATATATTATGTTAGTATTGTTTTTATCTCAACCATATTTCTTAAATAGAAGAGAGTCTGTAAAGTGTTCATTGTATTATTAGACTTTATGTACATGCTGGTGTTTGGTTTTGTTTGTTTTTTTCCCCTATGTATCTGTTTTGCAGACTTCAGAGTCTTTCAGATAATATTCTTTCATTATGGAAATTTCCAATGTTCTACAAAAACCTGCAATTCTTGGATAAAGCTTTAGAGATTCAGGGGATGCCTTTTCATCTATAGGTACATACACAAAGGAGAGGATTTTTTCCATTTAAAACAACAATTAAGATGAGTGGCTTCTCAGGAGCTCTGAAGTTGTCAATGAAAAATGCCTTAAAAATAGGTCCAAATTTTTGTTGAAGTCTCTTTGCAAAATGGAGAGCTAGCAATAAAATTGGATTACATGGTTTATGGATTAACTAGACCTTGTTTTTCCATAACCAAAGCTCTTGGCTTTAAGAGTTGGCATTTCAGGGTCAATAGCTGGTACCTGTCTGCATTGTACTGGTTAAAGCTGCTCTCTACATAAGTCTTTCTATATTTCTCCCAGGCAATAATACAAGAGGATTAAATTAATTGTTACTGTGTTGGTTTATTTTTCTTTCCTCATTGCCCTCGTTAATTGAGAGATGACTGTATGTTCTTAGAGGTTTCTAGGAGGGGGAAACAAAAATCATATTCTAAGATTTGTAGCAGAACAATGGAAGTTATTCCTCTGTTTACCCATTCCCATTTCTATCACTGTAGTTCACCAGGGAATAGATTCATGTTTTCTCTTTCTTCCTGCTGTGATAATTGCAGCTTTCAGGAGACTAAATCAAATATTCCTGTTTGACCCCAATGTTTCTGTACTTCCATGTAAATAAAAGGAAGGCAGAATACCTTTTTCCTCTGTGTACTCTTCAGTAGGTATTTAGTTTACCTTTCTCTCCATAGTATCTTCCATACAGAAATTGTGAGTTTCAGTTCTCTACTTTATGTGCTAATTGCATGTGCAAGAAATTACATTCCACTGGTGTCCTAACATTATTCCTAAGTATATCTCAAAAGAGTTACAATAAGAAAAATACTTCCAGTACCCATTCATTCTTTCTGGGTTGGATACTACATTGACTTTTCCTCTCTCCTTTTTCTTTAAAGTAGTCTTCTTGTGCTGTGAAAAAAACCCAAAACTACAAAACAATCAAAAAAACCCCCAAACCAACCAACTAAAAAACACAAACAAAACCACCAACCTCTGTAAGTTTAAACCCAGCTCAGATTTTATGTGATCTTTCTAGAAATTGTTCTCACTAAAATCCTGAAATTGTCATCTTAGATACCTAAGTCTTCTTGACTTGGTAGCTGATTTGATAGTGCTTCTCAATAACTGTTCCCAAAACCTTGCTCTTTCATGCCATTCTTTTTTTTTTAGAGGTGACTACAGCACAGAAGTCTTCAGAAAGATTGTATTTGTACCCATGAGTGGTTACAACATGCCCAATAATACATGGGTGCTGTACCACATGAGAGGTGTAACATCAGAGATGTCACTCTTATCCTTGGCAGAAGTAAAGACCTCCACGTTACAAAATCCTACAGTTCTGTTTAACAGTACCTACTCCCTTCCTCCAAGCTATGAAAATATTTTATCAATAATATAGGCTCTGAAGCAAAATAGTTTACAAAGACCAATGATTACAGGTATTGTGTAACTGTACTTAATGATAGCCTTAAGTTTGAAAAGTGTTACCTACTTGAATTGTCTATAATGGAGCCTTTGAGACAATTATGGACTACCAGGGAAATGAGGTTTTCACAAAGGGATGGTACTGATGCATTTTAATGGCTTCAATATTGACAGTGTAGGTGCTTCCCATTCCTGTTCTGGACCTACTTAAGCTCATCTGACACTACATGGAAGGGAGATAAAGTCTCAAGAGACATGCTAGAGTTTCTTTAATGATAATAGTAATAATAATAATAGAGGGTACTATCAGAAGAAATCCCTTTTCTGAAGGAAACAGCTCTTGTATAATTTCATGTTATTTATTTCTTACTGACAACATTTTAAAGATCTAGAAAATAAAAGTTTGTAACAGAAGTGATGACAGACCTGCAGCCCTATGGCAATACACCATGAATTGTGTCAGCCTTTTGCTTGTGAAGAAAACTCTGCTTTTTTTCACAAGAAAAAAAAGCATTTTCATCCTCTTTGCTTGTAAGCTCAATGACTAAAGCTGCCCTTTCCATTTTAAAGGGTAGACTGTAGCCACGTTCAACACTGTTCAGCTGTCTTATCTTTGATTGCAACTTTTCATGCCATTGTATTCTTATATTAATAGTTAGATTTGCTCTTCAAACAACAGGAAAACAAACAGACACAACCAGAAGGCTTTTCAGCTCATTGATGGAACACCAGATTTGATTTTTGTGCAGAGTTTTCAATCTCCTTGAAAGCTGCTATCCAGAGGCTATTAGAAGGATGTATGGCTTTACCTATTTTCAGAGGAGAAAGGCCTTTGCTAATCAGCTATTTTATTATTATTGCAACTTGTATGCCTTCTAATTCTATTTTCTCAACATTTAGGAAGCACAGAAGTTACCCTGTTTAACCATATGCCTGGGACATGTAGGGCTTCTAACAGTTTCAAAACATCGTGGCTCACAAGGTATAGCCTTAGGACTTCAACTTTTCATCTAAGTCTTTCTTCCAAGTTCAGTGGATTAGTTCAGTGTATTTAGCAAATGAAGCAGACAGTTTTTATTCTGCTGGTTGTAAACTCAGTTTTGAGATCAAATGAAGGGAAATGACCGGAGCTGGGGTCAAGGAGGCTTTTTTATTGAACAGCATCTGTAACAAATGGCATTTTTCAGAGTAATTTCCTATTCAGGTGTTAGGAACTTCTAGTTCATTCTAGATTTTTGTGTGTCAGATATGTTTAGATACTACTGAATATGCCTGTTCATAACTGGTTTCATGTCTACCATATATAGTTGCATAAGTGACACCTTTTTTTTTCCAGAATAATAGCAAATTCTTGCTATGGAGCAGATAAATGGGTTTTGTAAGTCTAATTTCAAGTTAGTTACTGGGGAATTGGAAATGCATACCTTATCTAATGTGTTTATATTCAGAAACTGTGAGCTTGATTGTCTCTTGTTTGTACCATTGTGACTTCATTGGTTTCAGTAGATCTGTACCTAAGTAGAGAGAGAGGCTAATGGATTTTTGGTTTGTGGTTTTTTTGGATGGAGAAAAGGAGGTTGGGCTGGGTTGTTTGGGTTTTTTTTGAGATAATAGTAAAAAAATCTCCTCTTATCTGCTTATTGATCATGTATTTTGCCAGCCTGTCTTTTTCAAGTGCTGTTGCAGTAGAAGTAAGCACACACCAGCAAAGTAACTCTTGTGTCAGGCTTATTAAATTCCAGCCACAGGAAAGTGAAGCTGCTTGTGTCTCAGGATGTAAGCTTTGACCTTGTCTTGCAGAACTGGGGTGGAAGGGAGGAAAGATTGAGTTAAAGTGGAATGACTCCTAGTTCAGTTCACAAGATCTGATTTATTTTTAGCACATTAATCATATGGAAGAATGAAATGACAGACTAAAGTTTCTTGCACTCTTTGAGTGCATCTTTTTTATTTCATTTAGTAGGATGCACAGTGGTGTTTCTTGTAACTCTAAGCTGTCATACTCAAACCAGTGTCATAACATTTACATTATGCCCAGAACAACTCTCTAGCAAAATAAGATTCAGCCTCTCCCCTTTGAGATAGATGAAAATATAACCTTAATAGCTACTGTTGGAGAATCTTCTTCCAGCTTTCTATTTCTCCTGTAGTCCTCAAGTGAGCTGGGCTCACTCACAAGTTAGTGAGATTCTCTGTCTGAACCTTTGTGTAATCGCCATGTTCTTCCAGGATTGTAGTGTGGATAAGTTCTATGTCTCTTTATAAAACAGCTCTGGTGCTCTTTTGTTATTTCCCCCTGTTTTAAAAAAGAGTTTAAGTTAAATGGATATTGATATTTGTAGATTTTATTCTAATTTAGAATTGTCATAATGTGTTAAAATAATAGTGGGTCAGTTTGGTCCAAGCGCAGGACACCGGAGAGAAATCTTTTCTTGGTCACCTCTTCTCTGACAGGAAATGCCACTGCTGGAAGAGCTTTAAAATCTAAAATATTTTACTTGGGAGTTGGGTCTAGTACATTGGTCCAGTTCTGGGCTCCCCAGCTCAAGAGAGACAGGGAACTGCTGGAGAGAGTCCAATGGAGGGCTACAAAGATGAGCAGACTGGAGCATCTGTTTTATGAGGAAATGCTGAGAGACCTGGGGCTGTTTAACCTGGAGAAGACTGAGATGGGATCTAATCAATGCTTACAAATATCTAAAGGGTGGGGGTCAAGATGATAACAGTCTCTTCTCAGTGGTGCCCATGGTAGGACAAGTGGCAACAGGCACAAACTGGAATGCAGGAAGTTCCACCTCAGCATCATGGAAAAACTTCTTTATTGTGAGGGTGACAGAGCACTGGAACAGTCTTCCCAGGGGGTTGTGGAATCTCCTTCTCCTGCAGACTTTCAAAACCCACCTGGATATGTTCCTGTGCAACCTGCTGTAGGTGACCCTGCTTTGGCAAGGGGTTTGGACTGCATGATCTCCAGAGGTTCCTTACAGCCCTACCATTCTGTGAAAGCTACCACACAAAGTAGATGAAAACAAAAGGGTCAGTATGTTATCAGTCAGCAAAAGAATAACCACATATCTTAATTACCATTGTGTTAGGCTGACCTTTGCTGGATGCCAGGTACCCACCCCTGCTCAACATGACAGGGCAGAGAAAGAACTGCAGGCTCATGGGTCAAGATAAAGACAGGGAAATATCACTCAACAATTACCATCAAAGGTAAAACAGAATCAGCTTGTGGAAAATAACTTTCAACACCACATAGGAAGTGTGGGCTTGGAATTGAAATACAGACTTTGACTTTTTCATATGGCACTTTGTATTAGTGGTGGAGAATTTGTTTACAGCTCCACATCAGAAGGCTATTTGCATGGTTTATTCCTGAACTGATTCTTTCACTTCCCTCTGGCATTAAAAAGAAGGATAAGGTGCATATGTGAATACAAGATAGTGTTAAGATATGTTTCCTGTATTATTGTGAACTAAAAGCCTTTTGAATTTGTTCAGAAGGTTTTTCCCTCCCCATAGAAAGAAAACGTTTCTATGAATATAAAATGAGAAATTGGCTTCCTCTGCAGCTGCCATTGAAGAATTCTCCCAGAATTCTCTCCAGGCCAGAGGGGCAAATATACAGTTCTCATTTGGGAATGGTTCTATGCAGCTATTAGTTTTTGGGCCCCAAACTTACTTTCCTTTTAAGCCTGTTAGCAATAACTTGAATTCATGGTAGGTTGTCTCATATCAGAGAAGGGCAAACAGACTGACAGCACTTTGAGGGAGTTAGCCAGTGGCAGTGTGATTCTCTGGACTTAGTGAAGTTATCAGTGTGTCACATATTTGTGTTTCTTGGAGTGTGCCTATATTAATATTCTAGTACAATAGAAAAAAAAAGATTTTCAAAAATGAAAGCTCCAGAGCAGTCTTCTACCTGCTTCCTACTACAGTGAATAGTGGATCATTTCAGTGTGTTTTTTTTTTTCCTGTTAAAAATATAATGATTTGCAAATCACTACTCAAATTGGAAGCAGTAATTTTAATTTTCAGCAATTATAGTAATTTTTTCTTTATCTTTGCAAGTTATGGTTTATCAGTCATGTAAAATGGTTTACTGAGTAACTTCCTCTTTATAACTGGTTTATGATTTTGAAGTAGCCATCATTTGGTGCTTGCTATTTATTTTAAGAGACTTCACCTTACTTTAAATTCCAGGTGACACTAAGATGAACTTAAGTGATACTGGTTATGAGAGTAGGTCAGTCAAAAGGTGCAAGAAGTGAATATTGCAGCACTTTTTCCTTTCATTTGATGGGCCAGACTGTGTTTAGGTTCAGTCCACCTTGACATTTTGGCATGGATCAAATGATTTGGTTGAGCACACATAAAAACAGTGCTTGTTTCCTCCTGTACCTGTGACTGAAGTGGGTGTCTCTGTAAGGTGATAAATTTAGCCATCATTTTTCTTCATAAACAGGTTCATTTGAAAGAATGGGGGAATACTACATCAAAGAATAGAACTTCCCTGTACCTTATCTCCTCGGGAGGCCTTTGTTTCTATGATTCTATGAACCAAGATCTCCTTAATGAACCCTCAAGTCAATTGGCTTGTGCCCCAGACAGCAACTAGGCACCACACAACTGCTTGCTCACACCTACCCCCCTGCCATGGGATGGGAAGGAGAATCAGGAGAAAAAGGTAAAACCCCATGGATTGAGATGAGAACAGTTTCATAGGACAATAAAAATAGAGGAGAAACAACAGGCATATTAAAGACATAATGTATAAAACAAGTGATCCACAACACAACTGCTTATGTTAAGAACACCACTGCCCCTGACCTGAACTGAAGCTCAGATTATGCCCATTTTCCCCTTACATAATGTACACATGAGATGTTTATATATTAAAACATATTTTTATGTTTTATACGTATACAAGCATATAATTGTTTTATATGTTATATATGTATATAACATAATAGCATAAAAAAAATTTCTCTTATTTCTGATTGTTTTGATAACTCAGGAGCCTTCAGCTCTAATTCTTCAGTGGTTCTGGGTCATTTAAACTAATATTTGCAATTTCAGACCTCCTCCAGTCACAGTTACATAGTTGCTAGTCTTTTGCATTGTTTATCTTCTCTTTCTCTCTTGCTTGCCTGCTTATATCTTAAGGGGAAAGACAGAGATTCCCCCTGAAAGAAATGGTGAGGATAGAAGAATGGGGGTGAACTATGCACCACGCTTTACTTACAATAGACTTCACAGTCTATTGCTGCTGCAGTGACCATTTTTGATAATGCTGTTGTATTTTAATGTTTCATTAGTTTGTTATAGTGTATTATTTCTTCATTGAGATTGAGATGTCATTGATAAACTGTGGATAGTAATCTCTTGAATTATTCTTTGGGTTTAGAGGCTATTCCTTGTTCCATCCTAAATTTGCTGTTCAGAGGCCATCGGTTTCCCACTCCATTTTCCTGCTTAGCAAAAACAAGCAGGACCTTGCAAGTTTGGGGATAGTTATGTGGGTTTTATCTTGGCTCTGGTGTTTCCTCAACCCCGTGATAGTCCATGTAACATTTAGAAATGTGAAGGTACCACTGTTTGATATTCATTTCCTCCATTATATGGATATTTCAAGAATGGGTTCACTTGAGTAACTGAACAAACTAAGAGCACATATGCCCTGTGGGCAGAGGGTCTGCTGACCAGATGGGTATCTTGGTTTTTTAGCTGATCTTTTGGCTCAATGTCCCTTCGAGTTACTGCAAGAGAACATGGAGAAGAGTGCTCTGGCAGGTGGCAGAGCATGTCTTCTGCACTGGTGTGTGTTCATGTGATGGTAAGAATGATGATGGGAAACAGCCCCTATGTTTCTCCATTGATTTCAGATCACAATCATACAGTGGTTTCAGGACTAGCAGATGGCTGTGGTTAAGCAGTAAGCATTTGTAAGACTGCAGGGAAGATCTTTGTGTGTATTGTAGTCACGGACTCTGTGTGGTTTTTTTTTCTTCAGTCTGTCTACTTCATAGTATCTATGTTGAAGCTTGAAGTTTAAACTCTGTTGCATATTTCTTATATTCAGAAAGTGAGACAATGACCACAGGAATAATTTCAATGTTTTATTAAAAATATTTCTACATGGCACAGGACATGTCTGTATTTTCTCTAATTATTTAGAGTTAATTATCTTACAAGAGCAACTGATTTCACCTTTCATTGCTAAAGTGATAATAAACATACCTTTAGAGGTGAAGGTGGCAAAGACATGCATGAGAAGGAAATTTAAAGCATGATTGACAACAGTAGCTGATGTTTCAAAGGAAAGTACTTCTAAACAGACTGGTGGAAAAGCCACTGTTCAAGATCTTGGCTGAAATGAAGCCAAGAGCTGAAAGGACTTGTCTTCCCTGATTCAGTGTTAAATTAAATGTTAATGACCTTCTTTTTCAAAGATTTGTCTGAGGGTAAAGACAAGAAGGATTGTTTATCTGTATTTAAAAAAAATAAAAAGGAAATTAGTTTGAAAATGAAAACCACCTTTGCCATAGAAGCCGATACGATATTTCACTGGCAAAATTCAGCATGAAGTTTCCCTTGCCAGAAACCCCCTGGAAATACAAGTGGGTGTGTTCTGCTTGAGTAATCATATGGAAATGCAGAGGAGCCAGCAGCACTGTAATAATGACTGTAGTGTCTTTGAAGGCACTCTGAAGCTTCTGTTCAAAGTCCCTCTTAAATAATTAAATCTTTTTTTCCTTTTTTTTTTCAATTTACTAGGAATATGTAATGACATTCCCCAAGTACCACATTTCCTTCCCTTCTTTTTCTCATGAAAAGAATAGATAATTTTAATTAAGACACTGCTTGCTAACTGGTATAGTAAAGAGAGGTGATGAAAGAGCAACTCCAGATAGTTCTCTGTTGTGAACCATCAGTAACTGTTTCTTAACATGGAAGTGACACCTTGAAAAAGCACCTTGAAAAAGCTCGGTACCTCTGAGGTGATCTTAGAAGTCTTGCTTCCCCTCTGCAAATAAAGGGAGGCAACTTCATCCATTTTGGTGTGTTCTCACTCCTGGCAGTTTGCTCTGTGACCATTCATGTGGTCCTCCTTGCAAGACTGGCTACTTAGCTGGCTGTACATTGCTTTAATCTTTTTTTGTTACTATTTTTTGGCAGATACTGAGCATCTCTATACAGTGGTGTTTGAAGAGATCTGTGGGCGTTATGGAAAGACCTACACCTGGGATGTGAAATCCATGGTCATGGGTAAAAAGGCCTTGGAAGGAGCACAGATTATTCGAGATGTTCTAGATCTTCCAATAACCAAAGAAGAGTTACTACATGAAAGTAAAATGAAACAGGAGAAGTTATTCCCTACTGCTGAATTGATGCCAGGTATTTCTCTTCAGTATTTATAAACTGGTTATGAAATTCCTTAAATGTTCACCAAGGTAGAAGTTTTTAATCTGCTTTCCACAACCCAGTTTCTCCTACAGGTTCCATTTCATCACTCTTGTTTTAGCAAGTTTTACTCAAATCTACCTGTTAATTACCTGTTAAAGGGCACTGAAAACCTTTTTCTTATTTACTTGGAGAAAAGCTTTTTCCTATATATTCTAAGAGAAGAGAAAAAACTATATAAATGTGCTTTCTAAACCAAATATTCTTTATAATTGCTATTGGCATTTGTGTAACTCAGCCAGTTATTTTTCTCTCACTATGAGCATAGTCCAGCTTTGTTAAGCACAAATATGCTCTTAAATGTGCAGTTAAGTGTATGAGCCCATGGGTTGTTTCTGCTGGGATTAATTAACCTGAACATTGAAACTTAAGCATGGTGTGAACGAGCTGTGTGTCAAAGGAGAGGGAGGGTTTCTCAGGGTACCCTCAGACAGGTAATTTTCATCACCTCCTGAAGATACATGTCTTTTACCAGTGATGAAGCAGGAAACCCAAATGAGTAGTTTATACCAGGTACCTGAAGGTAAGCAAGAGACTAAATCTTACCTGTGCTGTGAACTCATACTCTTATATTCCATTACATTTACATCTGAAGTGTTTAGAGAGAAAATCCTCAGCCATGCAGGATAAGCAATACCTAAAACTAGGATTTCTGTTAATGTTTTGTGCAATGTTAAACTTCCTGGAGCAGATATTGATATTTTATAGGAAAGAAAAAAAAAGAGGAGGGAAGAGAGGAAGGGGAATTAAAATAAAAATAAATTACAAGTGAAATAACAGCAAGTCACTATAACAAGTCTGCTATAATTTTTTTTCTCTGATTGTGTCCTTGTTTGTTCTCACAATCTCTACAGCACATTAATGATGTTTTAATTTTGGATGCTTTTTTATACCTAGTTACATAATGCATTAAGAAGAGTAAAGATGAAATGTGACATGTTAGGAATTAATAACGAGCAGCAAAAATAAGATTTGGGGTTTTTTTGCTGCCTTTTAAAAAATAGACTCTTGTGCAGACAACTTATTTAGTTATCTCTGTCTTATTGGCAGAGTTTTTCCAATTGCATCTTTCTCACTTAGAGATCCACCTAAAGCTATAAGCTTTGTTAAACTCTCCAGGAAAACAAGTATGCAGGGATGTGGCTTTCATTTTCCATGCCAGACTTCTGAGACTAACTTTGCAGCTATATGTCTTGCAATGCAAACAAAAAAAACCCTAGTCTAGATTCAGAAGATGCCAGATGGACAGCCTGGGAGGAGGCACAGAGAAATGGTGCTGTGATGTAACATCACTGGTAATAGATGCCATTAAGTGGATATTCTGTGCCTGCTGAGGACTGTGGTGATGTGGCCAAGCTGCCTTGAACAGTTTCAGAGAGGTGATGGAAGAGATTAACCAAAGGAAACACGAAGTTTTGTGCTGTTCCTGCCTTCAAGCTGAATTGTGGGCTCACTGAAGCTGGGCTGTTAGAGATGAAACAAGCAAAATTCTTACTGGGACAAGCAAGGAAATATTTTTAATGTCACCAGATTTGTTCAACTGATTATCTTCTCAGTTCAACTAAATACATGTAATAACTTCATTCAGGCTATTTTCTAATGCAGAATTGATGTGAACTTACATATTTTATGGTCACTGGCCATTGTGGGGAGAAAAGGCAGCTTTGGTCTCTGAAGTAATGGAATCCATACTTTACATGTTAGCAGCATATGAGATACAAGAAGAATTGCCATAAATTTTGATAAACCCAGATTTTTGTGAGCTAATAATCTAGAATGAAGTGGCTCCACTTACTTATTATGGACCTATTATGATACTTTTCTTATGGACTTTTGTATTTTCTGGGGATATTTATTAATGTAATCCCTGTGGATTTATTCTACAGTCTCTTAACGTTCTATAACTAAGAGTGAACTTCATGCAGGTATTGTGTAAGATGTAAGGCTATGGTGACATTTTGAGTTTACAATGTTTTCCAACTACGCTGCTTTGTCATACAGTCCCAAATAAGAGCAGTGAAAGTTAAGTCATATTTATTAATGACATGACTCTGACACTCTGAGTCTCTGACCATCTTTTGGCAATTAACAGGAAGATGAGGTTCTGTTTTTCAGTCAATTCCTACATTATTTTTTTCCATTCAAACTTGGGTTTGGTGGAGAGCAGTGCCAAGTGATGACCAGTGATGTTAGAAAAAGTGACTCGAGTAGAGCAACGCTTGTTTCTGGACATAGAATAAGCTATGCACATGTTTGTGCCAATGATTAATTCCCAAATTAAATAATTCACAGCTATATCACAGCTATGTTACTTAATGTACAAAGACTCTGAGACATTAGTGGCTGAAGATGGAATTTTAACTATTTTGGTCCAGCTGTATTGACTGACAAGCTTCAATAGATCAGGCTGTTTCCAAATACAGATTTCATATATGAAGAGGTTATATCCATTTCTAAGGTGGAGTTTCCTGATGAATATTTGAGAGTTTTCACCGAGTTATATTTATTTTCAGTTCTGAAAGAATTGTAGGGAAGGCTAGTTTTGATTTCAGGGGGGAAAGGAATTAATCCAAGACAACACTGACAAATGACAGGACTCCCACTTGTGCTGATTTTCTAAATATTTCTGTCAAGAGTATGGGCATTGTTCTCTGCAAGAGTAACACAGTAGGCTTTCTGTTTCTGTAAATGCAGTGCTCCACTGCAGGGAAGTGGATTGTCACTAGAATAAGAAGTGACAAGTGGAGCAGAAGAAAACCATGCATATGTATGTTTACCTGTATGTTTATAGGTGTGCTTTTGCTAAACATAAACCCAGAACATACACAGAGCCAGAAAAACCTAACTCTCAATTTACACAGCTGCCCAGAGTTATAATAATATGTCAGGGTTATTAAATTAATGCCATTCTTTAATAGCAGTCTCTTGGTTTTTAACTCACAATCATCACAAAGCACAGATCCTTAAGGATTGTGTGGTTGTTTATAGGTTTCAGATGTTTCCATTCCTGGTTCATTTTCATAACTGGTGTTTCTTTGCTGCAACTTCTCTTCAGCCAGTTCAGATCGTGATGTGGAAACTATTTTGCAGTTCAAAGTACAGCTGAGTGTCTCTTGAGGACTTGAGAAGGTAATTTCAGCTTCAGTACAAATTGAAACCAGTCAGAAATCACAAAATGAGAAGAAAGAAAGAAAAATAGTTGAAGTTCCAATGGCAGCTCACTCCAAAGTCATATACATCTTTTTTTTTATGTGAACAGTTGAATGCAACCAGCAGTCTAGTTTGCTTAGTTATTGCTTCTTTGATTCATGTTGTGCCCTTAACAGTTAAACAGATTTTCTACCATGTTATTTTTTCTTTTCCCTGCTGTTACTGTTTTAATGGTAGGAAACTCAAGTGAGTCCATGCTGGGCTTAGTGAGCATGTAACCTCTAGAGATCAGTCAATTAGCTGCAAACTTAGAATGATGCTGTCTGTTTGGCTGAGTTCAAACATTTGGCCTTTGCATTAAGTCCTAAAGGATTGCAACCCAAAAATGCTTTTACCAGGATACCAGCAACACAGTTGACAGAGGTTCTGAATTGTGTAAAATTTAGTACTTTCATTTTTTCTATGGCAATGCATGTGTCAGTATGTCCAGACTAAAATGAGATTATTGATTTGGTGAGCAGGGACTTTCTGCCACAAGAAAGATCTCTGGTACTTTTTAGAGAGCAGTGAGAATAGAAGATAGAACTCTTTTTTTTTCTTTTATTTGTTGGGTGTTTTTACTGTTCAGTGCCTGCTGGCAGTTTTTATTATAGAATCAGTTTTATGAACTTAAAGAATTATTGTCAGATTGGCTAGAAATCTAGTCAACTTGACCAAGCTCTGAGTGGTAATGTTAGCTTTTCTTTGATTAAAGAGAGTGATAAGATCTTGAAAAGCTTGAAGTTTGGTCAGATATCACATTCAGTGTAGGAAATGTGAATGATTTTGAAAAAGAGGAGCAGTCTTTTTATATAGCTAAATTTATCCTTAAGATTTCCATCCGTGCACAACTGCACATAAATCATCCCAGACGTGCACAATGATGTGCACAGTTAGTTTAAACAGTACATAGAGTACTTTGACTTCCTTTAGTCTTTTTCTCAGTAGTAAATCTTTACTTCCAAATACATACTGAACACTCTCAGACAGTTTGTTTTGTGTTATATTACAGTAAAATCAAGTGGACTTGAATATAGATTTCTAAAGAGCCTTGATTTTGGTCCCCCAGAGGTCAGATGTCCTCTATTCTCATACTATTGGTGTGAGTAGAAAGCTCACTGTATCTGTGCAGCAGTGAATGAGAAGCAAAACTGTAATAGATGTATATGAAGATTTTCTTAGAGGCAGTGCTGAAAGTCAGCAAAAAGAACATGAAGTTGTATTTGGGCTCATAATTTGTGTGCAAGCTATGTGAATAAAGTGCTTGGTGACCAATATTGTTCTTTCAACAAAAATTTCAGTATACAGGACAAAAGTCTGTTGATCAAGACAATATTCTTTACAAAAGCCTGTAGCAATGTTGTTTCTTCTTCAAAATATGCTTCACCTCAGATACAAGGCTTCCCAAATATATTTATATTAACAGGGCTATATAGTGTAGATAAACTCCAAAAGTGTAGCTGGGTAAGAGAAATGAAAAATGCACCAGTGAAGGAAAAGGGAAACAGGATAAAGATGTAGTAGATTAAGCAGTCTTGTCAAATGTGATACAAAAAGGAAAGCAAAACCAAGTAATTTTTTGGATGAGAGTAAGTAGTTTAAAGTCCAGTAAACCTCAAGCATATAAAATCAACAATAAAATATATGTAGTTACCCATGAAATACATTGGTTTGTTTTTTTTCTTCATTAAAAGTAACTTTGTTGCATGCTTCAATTTTTTAATTATTGAAAAATGCATCCCATTTTTCAAAGAAGCATGTTTCCTACACAAAAAATTTAGGGAGAGAATCATTCCTTTTGCTTATAAATACAGTTGACAATAAAATAAATGTGACTAATAGTACTCATGATTAAATTGTCAAATGAGCATGGCCTGTATAGCTTGTTGAAGTAAGGAGGAGTGTCTTTTCAGCCATTAAAATTAATTGGAGGCTAAGTTACATACTGCTAGAATAACTTACAAAAATACAGACATGAGTTAAGAATAGCACAGGAGTTTAATTGGGTAAATAATCAAATAACCAGTAACTAACTGGGGAGTGGGATAAGACAATTTAATAAGTAAAATGTCCTAAAGAACTCACTTTTTCTGAAGTATTTCTGTAGTCCCCAAACCTATGTCAAGGGATACACAGAAGTTGTAGACAGCAGCAGCATTGTTACTATGATCATAATGATTTGGGGACTATGCGAGAGAAGGTTTTAAATGAGAAGTAGTGGCTTTCATTAAAGTAATTGAACACTGGAGAAGCTTTTGGGCATCTTCATATCAGTTCTAGGGTTTTTGCTTCACTGTGAGGGTGGTGAGACACTGGAACAGCTTAGCCAGAGAAGTGTGGATCCTCATTCTTGGAAATGGCAAAGTCCAGGTTGGATGGGGCTTTAGAGCAGGCTGATCTAGTGTGTGTCCTTGCCCATGGCAGGAAGGGTTGGAACAAGATGATCTTTAAGGTCCCTTCCAACCCAAACCCTTCTGTGATTCTATGATTTAGGAGATTCTAAAGATTTCTGAAAAATAACTATGAAGAGGAAGAATCAAAATAATCATTTTAAGTTTGTCTGAAGCTTTTATCACTTCCAGACATGTAGGGTCTAGCTTTCTGTAACAGTCTGGCTTGAACTTCACTTGAATCTGAAAATGAGCAGGTAGAATCTATGGCAATTCCCCAGTATAACCTGATAACCATTGGGTACTTGATGCTTGCATTTAATTAGTGTAAGGAATATGCTGTATTTATAGTGTTTGGTTTGGTTTGAGTTGTTTTTTTGTTTTTTATTACATACTAGCTTGAACTAAAGTCTCAGCACTCATTTGGAAGATTATACAGTACTAATGGACATGACAGTGCTCTGTTCCAGCTTGCTCAAAATGTTCTTAAATTGGCTAACATCATAGCTAAGTAAACTGGAAACTCTAAAGGAATACTACCTGGGATGGTATCTGGATCTTAAAAACACCTGCCACTGCTCCTTTCTTCCAGGATCTGCTATAAGATGCTCATGGAAAACTCATGGAAAACAGAAAAATAAAAAATGCTTTAGAAGACAAAAGTTTGTTTGCAAATTTGTATTAGAAAAAAATAGCTTTATATTATCTCTGTATTTGTTTGGAGGCATTTCACAAGAAACAGCTCTGAATATGCAGTTCCAGAAGTGATATAAGAACAGTGTTCTAGTCTATGATAGACAAACACATGAAAACAGAATGTATACAACTTTGAAAGTGTATCAAATAAAAATGTGTTGTTCACCATTCTGAAGTATTATATTTGACACAGATTTTATGTTTGTATAAAGCTAAAAAGAAAATAAAAATTCCTTTTTTTCCATCAATCTGAATTAGCTTTCTGGAGTTACATCTTGTTACTTCTCAATTTGTAATGAATAATGCCATTTTATTATAAAATATGGGAAGTGGAAAAAAAAATCATGTAGAAAACAGTGTTAGAATAGCATATAAATAATTAGATAGGGACTATCATTAGATCATTTTAGCACAGCATTATTTGTTTTCCTCAGCTCCTGCTGTACGTGTTTGTATTAGTCAATGGAAAGGAAGATGTGACTGTTAGCCCAAGGGTTTTGTTGTTCAGTGTAAGTCTTAATTTTAGCTTGTCAGTTGATTCAATGTATTAGTCACTGTGATTTCAGCTAAATCTAAAGTGAACAAACATCACAGTGTGAATCTAATGGAGAAATATTTCCTTTTAAGAAAAAAACCCAAAATATTTGGTTTTCTGCAACTTTAAGAACAAAAGTGCTGATCTCTTCCTTTAAGATGCATCAGTGATATCTGAAGAAATAGCTCCTTTCTTTTGATTTAATTTTCTTTTTCCAAAGTTGTTAATTTCTTTGACATTTTTGATTAATTGATTAAAGATACTGGCATTTAAAGTTGATTCTTTTTCTTTTCAGGTTTTGTAGCGAAACTCAGAATCTTCACCTATTTTTCTCACTGGTGTTTATTATATTTAAAATATAGTAAGCTTCTTTCTCTGTTAGAAAACTTAATACCTAAAGAGATAAACAGTATTTACATTTTTTGCTTATTTGAAATGAAAATGTTTGGAAATACAGCATAGCAATATGGGATATTTATTCCTGGTTTTGTTGTCCTGAGGAATTTATGTTGTACTCCCCAATGTGTCTATTGAATGTTTACTTCATTGGGAGTGTATCCTTAGCAGGAAAAAGAGAGATCCTTATTTCTTTTGATATGTCTTTATTTTTCCTTTGTAATCAAAGATGCTCAAAGAACAAAACCAAGCCAACCAACCAAATACACTGCATGTGGCTAAGTTTTCAGTAGGATGGGTGGAGAATGGTTCCAGGAAGCCTAGCAGATGAGTCCCTCTGTGATGGATAGGCCATGGTGTCTCCAAGTAAGTTGAGAGTTAGCAAGTTCACAGGAATTTTCACTATACTTCTTCACAGCTATTGAGTTTTTAATTGGTTAGTTTTGATATAACTGAAGTCCTCATCTGATTGAAAAATCTGTATAGCTATAGGGTATACAATGACAAAGTGAATGCCAGGGGAAGTTTCTTAGAGATCTTTAAAGCAATTCCCCACTTCCCCTTCTGTTGATGTTTTCTGTAAAAAAAAAAAATAAATTAAAAAAGGCACAAGAAAGATCCTGAGAAATGTATTATCTTCCCAACAGAAAAATAAATTCTGAATTAGTATAATCACTGTGTCAGTAATTGTATCTGGTGAGCTATACTGGTGGTAATTGATGAGAACAGAAATGGATTTTGTTGATCTATAGGTTTTAGAAAGAAATAAAAACCCGGAATGAAAATATATTTCAATTGCTACTGTCTTGAGCTTGTCAGGTTACACCAGCTACTCTTCCATATGCAGTTTAGTTTTTCTCCACACAGCTGATTTTCCCCTTGTATTTTTTTCCTAATCTATTTTGCTATATTTACACATATGCAAATAATATTTTTTTAAATGTCAGATTTTTATTAAAGTGCATTTTCTGAATAATGTAAATCTTTGCTCTCTGGAGCTATTAGGGACCAGCTGCTTTTTTTCTCCCTTGTAGTGAGGGAAGCAAAAAAGAAAGCATAAGTGCACACACACACATTTATACACCAAAATCATGACATATACTGGGGGAATGTAAAAAAGAACTCTGAAGAAATAACCTTTCTGCAACAGTGCTTTTTGTGGCTGGCTACCTCAAAGAAACTTAGCCTAAACATACCTTGTGACAGAAGAACTCAAGCTATCATGCAGTGGGACTAAAGAAAATTAACTAATTGAAAAGGCACAATTCTAGAGAAAACAAACTATATCATGGCAAGGGCACAGGAGATGGGAAAAGTCCTCTTTAGACTTCTTTGTGTTACTACACACACAATATTCTAGCCTTGTTAAATTTTGCAGATTATTTAGAAGAAATTCTCTTGAATGAATGCATTTGATTTTTAAGCAGAGATATTTAGGCTGCTTCTTTACATGTTAAGAGGTCTTAGTACTTAATAAAATACTTTAGTATCATGCTTCAGTGAGAGTATAGAGTAGCATCCTTTGGGAAAAAATGCATTTGCTTGTTATTATTCTAACCATTTAAGGGGTCAGAGGAAGGCTTTTAAAGGGGTGATGCATTAACATTAGAGGAGGAATTACACTTGTTATTTCTGTCCATCTGGAAACTAACATCACAGAAGTGCATGTATTTATAGTTTAAGGGCTGTCTTCAAATATAAGCATGGAACTGGAAATGTTACTTATTATTGGTTGATTAGATTCTGGAGAATAGAGATGAAATCTGCAGAGGGCCACACCTACAGGTTGTATTTCCAGATGGATTAGTTAATGCACCTATTTACTAATCTACACACTTTATTAGCTGTAGTAGTTATAACTTTTAAAGTTGGGAATATGACTTTATTAGGGAAAAGTGTATTGCAGATGAAGTTGTTGTTTACAGACTTTCCTTGGCAAAGGGAAGAATTAAATGGACATGAGGAATGTTTTGAGGGAGGTGGGACCAGTCTTAAGTTTGGCAGTGAATCATAAGGGAGGGAGTAAGATTACTTTAGTATAACCAGGCATGAGAAGTAGCATAAGAAGTCATGCAGTTGGGTGATGAAAACAAAGAATTTTGTTATTTTTATATACCTCAAGTTGGTTCAGTGAGCCCAAAGTCTACTGGGGGCTTATCTGCCTGAAAGTAATATCCAGTGTCCAACACAGTTTGGATTCATGGCATGAAGCAGAGCTGAAATGATTTTACAGATGGGGAGGGATTTTTTTCTTGCAAATTGGTAGAGACTAGATCTCCACTCTCATTCTTGATTAGACACTGATAATTGTTCTGTCTGGGAGAGGTATCTAGCATTTAGAATACTGCAGTGAAGAATCACTTGAAATCTCTGGATAGGAAAATCACAGCTTGCACCAAATAATGAAGTATGTTTTCCTTCTTACACAGACTACTGTGTTTTCACTGTTCCCTGCATTAACCTTCCTAGAAAACTGGATTGGGTTGAAGTTTCTACCCATTGGGCTTGAGGTCTTCCTTACTCTGGGTTCACAGCATCAGTGGTAGTTAAAGCTCTAGCATTAACAACTGTCACTCTGAGACTGACAGCTCCCTTCCCCTGCCCAGTGTTGGTGGCTTTAGTAATTCAAAAGCAGGAAACTGAGCTCTCTTAGGGGCTGGTTTAAGCCAGTTGGATACCTGTTTCAGAAATTAAAACTATACCAATCAGTAACAAGAGTATATTTGAAATAATAAACATATATAATCTTGGGGACATTGCTTAATTATCTGCTAGTGAGTACACTTAGGCAATGATGCTGAACCCATTTCTGGCAGATTTTGAGAAAGCATAATTTGTTGACAGAACAAATATATACCTTGATGAATGTTCCATGGTTTTTGTGTGGAGAAGGAATATTTCAGATATAGCAAGGTTTTTATTCTATACTACTTGGAATAGTTTGTTATATTCAGTGAGACAACATTGTTGAAATAATACTAAATATATTGTAAGTAGGTATAAATATTAATACATATGCCTACATATATACATAGAAAATAATGTGTTTCTTTTTTTCAGGGGTTAGTAAGCTGATCTGTCATTTACACAAACACAACATACCCATAGCTGTTGCCACCAGCTCAGCTGAAGTGACATTTCAGATGAAGACAGCCAGACACAAAGACTTCTTTGGTCTTTTTCATCATATTGTGTTGGGAGATGACCCCGAGGTGAAGTCTGGCAAGCCACAGCCTGATGCATTTCTAGTTTGTGCAAAGAGATTTCACCCTCCTGCACCTCCAGAGAAGGTAAGAAGGGTACAGAACAAGTTAACTGAAAAGTTAGGTATATTCTGCCTGGGCTGTATTTAGTTGGGTTTTTTAAGTGATAAATACTTAGATTGAGATTTAACACACACATTATAAAAATCAGCAACCTCTGTTTTCAAAGTTGTTTATGCTGTTGAAGCAAGAAATTGTTGGAAAGCATAATTTCCTCCCACTGCATACAACGTTTGTAATGCAGATTGCTCTGATTTACTACATGGTAGTGTGCAGTAATAGGAAGCTGTAATGATTTTCTGCTCTATGCATAAATCTGCAAGCTTAACTTCACTACTCAAAGTTTGGAAACATTTATTTAAACAGAAATAAGTTTATTCTTCATACATTCATGTCTGATTTACCTCTTAAGTGTCTAAGCATTAAAGATACTTCTCTGTAAAGAGGTCATCTATTTTTCCAAAGCCATCTCTTTCCTCTTGCATTGTAAATCTCTGAGATCATAATTCCTGTTTTCTGAATTTAAACCAGTTTGAACAATCTTCCTCAAATACTAGAGGTGTATAGTTTCTCTCTCTCAGATTTAAGTTTCCAAACTTCATTCTGAAATAGAAATCTGTAGGGAGAATATTCAAAAGATAAATGGAAAGTTAAAGTCTTCATTTGTATTTTAAACTAAGTTGCCTTTCTCCTTCAAATACTTTTCTTACTTCCTGTCTATCCTGAGTAGAACAGAAGTTCTAAGGTTTTGCAGTTGCATATTTGCAGATAAATGCAATGCTGTTTTCTAAGGAACTGTTTCAGGTGGATGAGGCTGTGATTACTGTTTTCTCAGTAGGATTATTGAGGCAAAAAATGGTTACACAAATACACACAGAATGATTAGCCAGGTTTTTTCATCCTTTCATATGTCAAGTTCTCACCCAGACTCTAAATGGTATTTCTGTGGCCTGGGAATGAAGTAAGTTTGATGCAATGTGACATACTATGAACAGTTTTAAGCAAACTGGTTTGGGGCTTGTTTGCTAGCTTGGTTGGTTATTTTTTTCTGTTGTCAGCTCTCTTGACATTCTTTATATGTGCGTTAACTTCATTTGGAAACTATAGATAGCTATACCAAATGTATGTGATGGAGTTCATGAAGATGGCAGTTGGATGGACGTGCTAGGTACTTGTGTGAGTAGGCCTTGTATGTATGGTACCTTTCAAATATTGAAGAATCTGAGCAGCAAGACTGTAAATCATCTTTGAGGCAAGTAGTTACAAGTTTTGAACATGGTAATAGTCAAGAGCAAATACTGGAAAGCAGCCCAGCGTTTTGGACAGAGTAAGGGAGGAGTTGAATATAAGCTTAAACCACAGTTTAATGTTGCTTTCATATGAAATTATTCTTTCTTGCTTAACTGTGTGTCTAGGGAACAAAAAATGTTCCTGTAATGTTGTATGGTGTGGTTTATGTGAAATGGGAGGTGTGATGAGAGATGTGTGAGAGGTGTAATTCTGAAAGCAAAAGAGCAGAAACTATTGACAATTTATATAAAGCTGGGTCATAACTGGTAGCTGAAGGAGAAGGAAGGACATTGAATGTTAGCTGTGTTAATGACAAATTTACTTTTAAGCCTCTTAGTTTATTTGACCTTATTTCAGGAAAGTCACCAAGTGGTAATAATTAAAAAGGACAAAAGCATAAAAAAAGAAGCACAACCCAAACAACAACAAAGTGACACTATGTTGTGGGTATTTTTATTTGTTCAGCAGTAAGTAGCCTGTGTTAACAATGAAGAGGTATTTGAAGATAGTAGTAGGATCTGTATTATACTTAGTAATTTTAAACTTTAAACATATACCAGACAAACAGAATTTCAGGGGGTTTGTGGTCGTTTTATATAGTTATTTTCTTTAACCTTTCTTTGAAGAAGACTGTTAATGCTTAAACCCATGCTTTTCCTTTATAGGCAGTTTAACAGCATTCAGAGTTCTTAATGAAGATAATTCAGCTGAGCAGTGTTTTGTTGCATCTACAAAATCACAAATGTCGAGGTGCAGGAATTTAGCACAAGGACAGAACTCCCAAGAAGAAAATCAAAACTCTGTGTGCAAAACTATCTGAAACATTCACAAACAATTGCAGTGTAGTGATGCCATGAGCAATGTTTAGTTCCAGGTGGTGAACTAATAGAGCTATGGGTTTGGATTGCATTCTATATATCAATAACATGCAAGTTTTCAGCAAAATATCAGTAGGAATAGGTAGTGTCTGCATTAGCAACTAGTTGGATTTAAGAGCAACAGGTTATTAGAGCAATGTATGTGGTGACTGGGTCTATTTGTCTATGCTATATGTGACTTGAATGTTTTCTGTTGGATTGAATTAACTCTAATCCCTGGTTGAATGCTGTATAGGGTCCTTTGGAAATTTATGTTGGTTTAAGCATCAGAGATTGCTTGATATACATCTGGAGAGGACTTCCCTTCACCTTCCTACTAAAGCAACCTAGTACATACCAAAACTTAGTGAAGCAAACCATCGGGTAGCAACTGAGGACTGTCAGATTTGCTTCAAAACTCTATTGTTGCTTGTGAAATAATGACTGACTCATTGCTGACTGAGATGGGGCTCTTGACTACACAGGCTGAAGTGCTGAATACAGCAAGTCAGGAATGCCAGGGCCCAGAGTACAGGGGGAAGGGCTGGAAGAGGATAAGGTCAGGGAACATGTGGGTGAGGTGGACATGAATAAGTCCATAACCCCTGAAGTGACTCACCCACAAATGATGAGGGAGCTGGCAGATGTTATTGGAAGACCACTTGTGATAATCTGAGTGATCATGGTGACTGGGAGAAGTGTTTGAAGACTGGAGGAAAGCACTGCTATCTTGAAGAAGGGCAATAAGGAGGACCCAGGGAGCTACAGGCTGTTCAGACTCACCATGATCCCTGGAAAGCTGCACTGAAAACCATTTCCAAGCATAGTAAGGATGAGCAAGTCATCAGGAGCAGTCCACATGGTTTATCTCCTGGCAGATGAGGGGAAAGCAGTGGATGTTGTCTACCTGGACTATAGTATGGCCTTTGACACTTTCTCCTGTAAGGTCCTTATATAGAAGCTGTTGCATGGGCATGAGTGAGGTGAGCTGACTGAACAGCTGATCCCAGAGGATGCCAGTGACCAGTGATGTGCTCCAGGGGTCAGAACTGGGTCCAGTCCTGTGTAACATGTTCATTAATAACCTAGCTGATGGGGCAGTTTGCTGATAAAGAGAAGAAAGTGCTCAGGGGATCTTATTAATGTGTGTGGATACCTGAAGAGAGAGCACAGAGAAGACAGAGTCAGGCTCTCTTCACTGGTGCCCGGTGACAGAACCAGAGGGCAGAAACCAGCTCAGGAAACTCTGGCTCAGCACAAGGAAACACTTTTTTACTGTGAGGGTGACTGGGCACTGGCACAGGTTTCTGAGTCTCCCTTCTTGAAGATTCTCAGAAGCCATCTGGACATGGTCCTGGGCAACCTGCTCTAGGTAGCCCTGTTTGAGTAGCGAGATTGGACAAAAATGTTCTGCTACTAAATTTATTTCAAATATGGCTTCTACTCAGAGGATTTCACACATTCCCCTGCAAACACTCATACATAATTGCAATACACTTATGTCATTAAAAGCACATTAATTAATTATTTACCTACTCGAGGATGTGGCAGCTCAAGGCCTTTCTCTCCAGTATTTTGGTTGCTTTGCCTATAGCTTTTCTGTAAAATAAAGGACCTTACTAGTAGTGTAATTCAAATAAATACCATTTGTATCCGTGGTTTAAAAAGAGGAAAAGATTTTAGTAATAAAAATGTTCATAACTCTCTTACAAAGAATCAATCTGTTCTATTGAAAAAGTGATGTAAGTCATCGCCTTAATTTAAAACACTGTTTCTTTGCAGTTTCTTCCATTTCTAATTCATTAATTTATCCCATAGTTACAATTAATCTCTGTACCAAATCTAGTGAGAGCTCATTAAAATTTTTCAGACTGATTAAATGGCATTAGGATTTATGATTCTCAGTAGACTTTTTCTGTCACAGAAAAGAGAAGTTCAAAGAGAATTTTTCTCAGGCTTTTTCTTCCTACAAAAGATGTAGTGAAAGAGAAACAGATTCAGAACATTATGACCATTTTGTAGCTTTAGTCTATATTGTGCAATGAAAACCAAGGGTGAAGAAGGCTGATTTAACACTTAACAAGCACTTAACCATTATTATAAGCTTGTGTAAAAGGATGCCAAAACCTACTTTTTTTCCCCTTCAACTGCAGCACTTTGCATGTAATGTATGTGTTTGAGATAAGCTGTTATTTTATTAGTGATGTTTATGTCATTCCTTGTGTATATCTGGGGGTTGAATTTATTAAGTGTACTTTAAATAAGGTATAGAAATTACAGAAGCAGGAACAACCATCCTAGCTGTACTGAGCTGTAAATTGGAATCCCTGCTGTTGAAATCACATATTTTAGTCATCATAAATCTGCCCCTTTTCCAGTTTATAAATAAATTGCCTTGCACTCTTTCCTGAATGTTTACAATTCACAAATCAGACATTTTATTTTAGAAATAAAAAATGCATTAAATGTAAAAATACATAGACATTTTTCAACTTAGTTCAAACCTACACCACTGTCTGTCTCTTCAACCTTGGCTGTAGTCTATCCTTTGAGTAAGCTGATGTTACAAGCTTTTCCTCAGCTGAAACACTTCTAAACAGCTATTCATGGTATAAACCATTCTGATTTACCAAAGCTCTGCTGCCTTAGAGAATTTGGCTCATAGTTTTTACCAGTTACTTAAGCATATTACTAGATATTTGCTTTTTGCAGTGCTATTAGCCTATGATCATAATGCTTCCAGTACACCTGACTTTCTTGTCTATACTAATGTAATTACAGCTCATTAATTAACTCAAAGGAGGCAGCTGATGGGTTAAAGCCATTAAAGAACTTCCTGTGTCACCTGATTTCTTGGTGCCAACTCCCATGTAGACAGGCAGTATGCTGTCTGAAGCTCTGGGATGTTTGAGTGGTTTTGGTGTGTGCATTTTCTCACTGGGTGGGTTTTTTTTAGGTATTTTCCTCACTGTTTGCACAGGGTGGCCCTTTGGAGTCCTTTATCTGCAAGGCTGTCCTTCCTCAGCATTACTGTTAGCCTTGCTGCACAGTGACCACCTTCCAAACAGAGCAAAGACTCCTCTCATTTGGCAGAAGTGTACTGTGTGGTGGGGATGTTGCTCCCTGGGACTGCTGAGCAACTGATTCAGTGCCATGAGAGTCTGAAAATAGTGCTCATGAGTACACACTGCACACTTAAGTCTGCAGCAAAAGCAGAGTTCACTCCCTTGATGAATTTAGATTATGTATGGTAGATTTTGCTGTTCTGTATGTGGTATGATTGGGAGCTGAATGAAGTTGTCACATCATCTGTGTGTACAATTGTCTGCCTCCTAACCAAGGTGAGGTGCCAAGTTCAGCAGGAACCTCCCTTTCTGACTTTATGGCTTTCCAAGAATTCTTTTTTTTTTTCACTTGTATCAAGAAAATGCCTAATATCAGAAATTTGTGTCTGCTTCTCAGGAGCTCAACATCTCTTGCAGTTAGTCTTTTGTGAAGCATAATTGGGAAAGTAGTCCCAGCACATTCCTAAAATGTCAAGAAAAATTGGCTCCATAGAGAACACAACAGCAATCTGGGACTTCTGTTTTCTTTCTAACACAGATCAGAAGAGAATTGTCCTTATCTTGTCCACTGTGTGGAATACTTCCTCAAAGGATTGAGGAAATTTGCTTTTTGAGCACTTTTCAACCTCAGGAGTTCAGTCTTCCAGTTTTGGGGTTTCCTTGGGGATTGTCCTAGTTAAGACAGTACACCAGCTGTTTGCTGAGGAAGGTTCTGGACTAGAACTTTATCCCAAATTCATGAAGTCTTTACTTTTGTTGCTCCACACTGTGGCTGAAGACTTATTTCTAGACGGTAAGTTCCAAGTATTTTTTTTGTAGCTCTTGACTGCCTGCTAATGTGGGGCACTGCAAAATACCAAACAGCATAACCACCCCTGCTTGAGAACCTGGTGATTTCAGACAGACACTGGAGAAATCTCAAGGAGTGAACCAGTAATAAATTATGCCTTTAAATCACCTGTTAGACAAGTAAGTAGGTTTTAAATAATGTAGAGTTTTATGCATTAAGACCTTCATCTTGAAATAGTTTGAACAGTTTGGGATGGAAAGTTCCCAGCACTCTAGTGGAGTGTATACTTTTTATGGGATATGGTGTTGGACAGTCTTGGATGAATCTAGGATGAATTCTCCTCTTAGAAACAGCCTAAGCATGCAGCCCTTATTTGTGTCTCCCAGAATGGGTGATGAAGTCTGTGATTATGAAGCTCAGCTTCCAGCTTTGTAAGTGTAATGGACATGGCTGTAGAGAGATATTTTGTCACATTTAACAGTTTAGGACTTCTGAAGATCTGCTGTACACATGCATCACATGGACCTTTTCCCTAGGTCCTTAAAAGGCCACTATTTTATATTTACAAGACAAATGAAGGAGACAGTTATAAAGTTGTTTGTTTAGTTTTCTTATCAATTATTATACATTATCAGTTAACATGGTTGATTTTCTTCCTCCCTCTTCTCCTGAGGCATGTGTACTTGCATGAGGGCACCCCCTCCCCAGATACTGGAAGTCTCTGTTATGTATTTACGGAAGAAAAATGAGATGTTGCGTGGCTTGAAAGTAATTTAGCTCTTAAGAGTTCCAGACGTTGCCCTTGTTACTGCAGTGCATGTTTATTTATGGATATATTTGTCTTATGGAGATGAAAAAAGTAATTGAAATTCCATACAAAAAATAACCTGGTCAAGGTTTGCTTTCACTTAATGCATCTGATTGGAAGAGGAAAGAAGGATTATAATCGGTTCTTAGTCTTTGGGGTACCCTACTTGGGGGGTGGGGCAGCAGGAATAATTTTTTTCCCTTGCATTTGTCTTGATAATGTATCAAGTAGCTGCTAAGGGACTTGATGAAATGTGATGCAGACTAAGAAATTATATTCTGCAGCCTTCTTTGCTTCTACGTGAGGTGAGTGTGTAAGCACAGTGAAACTGGTACACCTCCAAATTCTAAAAGAATTCTATTCAGATTAGCAGGTCACTGGAGATGCGTTGCTAATTGTTTTAGGGAACTCATTATGGGTATTATCACATATTAATTATGCATGGTAAGTAGTAAAAAAGACAGGGGAAAATCCTTCTTTTATGATAAATTGCTTGCTGAGTTATCTTTTCTTCCTTTCAAGACCTTGAGCATTTTTTTGGAGATGCCAAACAGAACAGTTACTGAATAATTAGTTTTTAATTAACAAGAATTTTCATACACACACAAAATGTTTTTAATGTCTTTTTGGTTATAGCAAGAATTAATAAATACCTTCAAAAAGATCCAGTGCACCAATGCTCTCTGTATCTCAAGGTACCTTTGTAATCACCCCCGAGCTTGTTGTAACAATGATTTTCAACAGGTTCAAGATAAAGAATGAAGACTTAAACCAGGTATTGCATAGTGAGCAGTGTTTTTTCAGTTGCTTCTGGAAGCTTTTTAAAGACTAAGGTCAGCTATGTGTTGTTTTAATGTGCTAAGGCTGAGGGCAGGAGAGTTCATTTGTTTCTAGGTTTTGGTTTGCTTTGTTTTATTGGGGTGTGTGTTTTGGTTTTGGTCTTTGTGGAGGTGATGTTTGGGGCAATTTTCAGAGAGCTGGTATTCATTCTGCTTATTTTGGTGTATGGGAAAGAGTTTGTAAGAGTCTGAGTTTTTGGCACGGTTGCAGAAAACCTACACACAGGGCCACCAATTAACACTGACAAATTATTTACAGTCTAAACAGGGCAAAGCATTTTGCTCGGGCTGATTGCTGTATTACAAAATAAGTGCACTTAAAGATGATTACAAAGTGTACTCCATAAAGCAATGTTTGAGGGGTTTTTATTATTATTATTATTGTGATAGACTGGTGGTTTAAAGATAAAAGACCTTGTAGGACACACAAGAGCTGAAGTGACAGCTTTATCTGCTAAAAAAAGAATGCTTAACATTTCCATTCCAGCATCTCTCTCTTAGAATAATAGCATAATTCAAAGCCTAGAAGGAAGTGGTTCCACTTAAGCTTCCTTAAGACTAAGTGATGCTGATTTAAAGTAGAAAACAATTGCAGACAGTGGTAGAAATGCTGTCCTCCTTTTCCATCAAAGAAAGCTTTTCATTTTTATGTAAGTAGCACTGAATACTTTGCTGTTCATACTCAGATTCAGTATCCAGCTTACTTGGTACCATCTTTGACAACTAATAGCAGAGGATTAACAGTCACATTTTAGTAGAGAAGGGTTAATTTATCTACTTAAATACTCTTCCAGGTAATTGAAGGCTCCTGTTTAACAGCAACAACAAAGACAAAAAGGGGCTTTAGTAACCCTTTCACAGTATTTGTGTTTTTCTTGATGCTAATGACTACCTGAGACAATGAATCCTGTCAATCTTTTGCATATGTTTTGAATTTCTCACCTTTTAACTTCTTTAAATGTCAGCTTTTTGTAATGTTATGAATAAGAAAGATAAGAAGTAATTGATCTGCCACTCCCTATTTTAAACGCTATTTATCACATCCCTTATTTCATGCTCCATAAGTAAAACACTTTACAGCCTGTTCAACTTCTCACTATCTCTAAGGGTTGTGTTTGGGTTTTTTTGGGGGAGCTGGGAATGGTGGGGGTGGTTGAGTCTCTTTTTTTTTCTCAAAAACATTCTAATTGCATTTCTTCAGGCCCTTACATTTAAAAAAAAAACCCAAACCATTTTAATGTAGACTGATGTCTGTGGAATACAGTAGGTAGAGTAGATAGAGACATCACTATATATGTCTATGACTATATACAATCTGTACCCAAGCTCTGAGTCTTCACTGAGCTGCCTGCATCGATGTCTAGTACTTAAACTGAATGTTACAAGATGTACATGTTATTTATTTTTTTCCAGCTAATATGTGTTGCTTACTTCATTTCATTTGACACTTAACTGCCCAGTAGACTAACTTGTCACTCCAACTTTATTACAGCAGTTTATTGCAGCTAACCTACATAACTTTTTGTCATCAGCAGAATTTGCCAAGTACAGAGGTAAGGATTACTAGTCAATAATTCCCTGAGTAACACCAGAGTTCTTCCAAAATGCATCTTCAACTACTTTCTAAAAGAGTAGCATGGTAATGAGAAATGATTTTTAATGTTAGTAACTCTTCACTTCATAGTTTAGGTGCTTCAAAGCCTCAGGGTCTTGTTGACTAGCAAAGACTAGTTGATTAGATTTCATCCATTACTGAAAATACCTTCTGTACCAGTACATGTTTTCCTGCATTAGGAAATTGTCCTCTTTCTTCCGAACAGATGCCCGGTCACAGTGATCCATTCAGTTACCATCTCCAGAATACATTATTGCATCCTGCAGCTTCAGACAAAAGAGTGGAAACATTAGAGGTTGCAGCCTATTGTCCTGGGCTTCAGAGCAGTACAGACTCCAGAAATGCCATGAGAAAAAAAAAAAAAGCATAATAGCATGTACCATATCTTCCTGCTTTCCACTTTCCATAATGCAGTTATCCCAAGAGAATGCTAACAGAACCTCTTACTGAAGATACATATGATCATGTCTCTTCAATAGAATGCATTTGCAGTTTTAAGATTAGCTATGATACATCTTTTGAAGAGTGCTTTCAGTTGTGAGGTTTTTTAATTTTTAGGTCAAAAATTTTCATTGAGAAGATTTTTTTTCCTTAATCTTCAGCAAAAAGTGTTTGCAGTTATTTTAATGATTTCCTCAGAAGATAATATTTCCTAATGATAGTAATAACTGATACAATGGTCATATGATAAATTCTACAAAGGGTTCTATTGTATAGAGTGTTTGAAGCTTGGGAAGCTGGGAGTCCTGTAGTCAGGTGTTCCAGGAGTCAGTACTAAAGCTTTGGCTCTACCATGCTGTGATCATTACTTGACCTGGGAATGCTGCTGAGATTCCTCATGTTTGTGTGCCATGGCTGCTTACTGTGTACATCATTTTATATTTAAATTCACATTAACACTTAAGGAGGGGAAAGCATCAAATCCAAGTACACTGAGTGAATGACAGGCACAAAGTCTGCTCTGAAGAACTGCCAGAGCACTAGGAAATATAACACAAATATCTAAGACTATAGGAAGTAAATATGTAGATTGTACAAACTAATCACTCCACACTTAATGAACGTTGCACCTTTTTTGGTGAACAGGGTTCCAAGTTCCTATTTTAGAGGACAAGCATGGATCGTACTTCTCTTTTTCTCAGAGTTAGAGGTAATTCCTGATAGCATTAGAAAGTGAATCAGCCAGCTTTCATCTGTATTCTCTGCTGCCCTGGCCCATCAAGGAGCAAGGGTGGTTTGAGCAAGACAAATTTCAGTTAATAGCTCAGCAATAAGAAGGGGAGGAAGAAGAGAATGTACCAGTGATTTCTGAAAGAGTGTATTTTTAAAGATACTGCTGAGGAAGGATGAAGAGCGTAGGCACGGAGATTGTACAAGGCACAGAGGTCAGCATGATATAAGACATACAGCTGAAAGTGGGAGAAAGAGATAAAGAATGCAATTAAGTGAAAGGATAGAAGATCTCTAGGGAGTAGAAGGAAATAAAAGCAAGACATACAGTAATTGTGGGTAGGATAATATAGGGCCTTGAAGGTGAAAATTAAAACTTGAATTTGGGACTGCATTAAGGAACCTATATAGCTTCATTATATATTCTGAAGAGTTAATAGTGTGCAGGAGCCCATTTCTCTTTAATGCTTTCCCAAATATTTTTTAGGGAGTGGGGAAGAGTGAGGAAACAGTAGATAAGCTAATGATGTATGTACTGAAATAGTAAAAGCATTTACTTTTTTGAGGCTAAGCATTCTGTCTCAAGAGCATTGGTAGATGATGTGACAGGGCTAACATTACAGCAGAAACTCTTCAAACATTTAGGATGCTACATGTCTAAATTTAAAATCTCATGAGGATAGTGGAAAGAAGAGTCAGCTGCAAATACGTGCTTTGGCATGTCTCTCAAAGTTTTCTTTAGAAGCACTGATGTCAGAGTTTCATCCTCTGCCTTGCATTAACTGGTAATTCTAAGGCATTTGGACAAATTTTTCTGTCCCTTTCTCCTCTCACTTGACGTTTTTTTGGTGGTTGGTTTTTTTCCTCATCATCTTAGCAATCAGTTGAAGAGCAAGGATGCTTGAAAGATGGTTTACTTTGAGTAGGCTGCTGGAAGACTGTTTTCCTGGTATCTTACTATTTTACAGCTCTCCTTTCCAGCTGTGATGGTAGCACATGACAGCCTTAAATTTATTACAGATGGTTCATATTCAGTGGCATAACTTGTTTCTGTGATGTTTTGGGGAAATGATTTTAATAAGGCAGTGTTAATGAAGGATGAATAAAACATTCCATAACTTGATTATTCAGAAAATGTCTTCAGTGTGGGTTTTTCTCAGAAATTTCAAAATGTATCCATTCTTTGCAGGAACAATTCAGTCGCACCAACTTCCACACCATTTGGAAAAATCTGTGAACTGAGTCCTTAGCTTCTCTGTCTGAGTATGTGATCTGGCTTTGTGTAAAGTGATTACTAGTAAGAGCTTCAGGCTCAATGTCAGTCCAAGGATGAAGAAATCCATCACAGAGTGCTGTATTTTAATAAAAGGATTTCAGTTACTCGGCAGTATGAAGACATAATAATGCTTGTGACATGCTGTGCTGTATTGCTTTAGGATCAGAATGAACATTGGGATAATAGCAGCATTGAGAAGAAAGAAAGAAAAAATGGGATGTCTGATTTGAGCATCTCTTTTTCTCCTATTGATTTCTATATTTAGTGTGGAATGTGGTATGCCAGGTCCTAGATATAAAGACCTATGAAAGAAACTGTTTGGATTCATGGTATTGCATGTTATGAATCAAGCAGCATGTGATGCATAAACTTGCAGAAAATTGGATAGATTCTAAGGAATTTCTCTGCCATAGGTTGCAGCTGTTAGGCTTTCTGACAAAATCTTGTCTGCAGACCCACAAAAGAGCTCAGAGAGGTAGCAGCAGGTGGGGGATCCCAAATCACACCCTGCTCAGCTGCTTCCTTCCAACACAGGAGCCATCAGCCTATCAGTGCCCATCTCCACAAGGTCAGGAGAGTACAGAGTCCCAAAGGCAGACAGGATCTCAAAATAAGGACTTGGAGGAAGGAGCAGCCTGTCTGGGCCCTCCCAGGAGAGCCATCAAGGTGAATCATCCAGCCATGAGACCTGTCAAGGTGAATCAATGTTGGATGCCCTTTTGGAAGAGCATTTAGTGATCACTCAGGATTTATTGCAGGGAAATAAAGGGATAAAAAGGGCTGAATGTGTGTGAGCTCTGTGGGTTCTGCTGAGTGTAGCTGTGTTCATCTACAGGGCTAGCCATGTGTGTATATATTTATTCATATATCTGTTCATGTATGTGTGTGTGAATTCTCCTGCTGGGAATACAGGATCAGCCTTGCTACTCTTTGGACCAGGGGACATGGAGCTGCAGCTCATTACCAGAGAGTGGTAGTGAACAGAATTAAATCCAGTTGGCAGTGGTATTCCCTAGGGCTCAGTGCTGGGGATGCTCCTGCTTAATATCTTTATCAGTGATCTTGATGAGGAGATTGAGAGCAGCCTCAGTAAGTCTGCAGATGGCACCAAGTTAGGTGGGAGTGTTGGTCTGCTGTAGGGTAGGCAGGATCTTCAGTGGGACCTGGACAAGCTAGATTGATGGGCTGAGGCCAAGCATGTGGGTTGCGGCAAGGCCAAGTGCTGAGTCCTGCATCAAGGAGATGGCATCAAGTTATGTGAGGGAAGGTTGAGGTTGGACATTAGGAAAAGCTTCTATACTGAAAGCGTTAAGAAAGACTGGAACAGGCTTTCCAGGGAAGTGGATATGATATGATGTTCAAGGATATGGTGCAGTAGTGGCCCTGATGGACTTGTGTGATGGTTGGACCTAATGATCTTAAAGGTCTTTTCCAACCATAGTGATTCTGTGAAACCCAAGTTTCCTGGTTTCTCTGTAGAATCTACAGCAGGTCTACAGCACTGTATCTTCTGCCATATTTTCTGTTGCAGTTCTGGGACAAGTCTTGCCCCATTTGTTCCCATCTATCTGCTTTCCCCACCCCCTGACTCCAGAAATGACCTGTCTTCATCATTTAGATACAGACTGGGAGATCAAAAAAATACCTGAAGTTAATATTGATTATATGATCACAGAATCATCTTAGTTCATGATAGGAAAAATCTTACAGTTGTTCATATACCTGTTGATTTTGATTTGTATTAGAGATTCCAGGATGTGGACTGCATGAGAAAGTATTTCCCTTTGGCCTGGCAGGCAGGGCTTCTTGTTGGCAATAATTGCTCTAACAAGCAGCAGGTACAGAAGGTCAATATGCAGTGTGCTCATGGTATTTTAGAAATTATTCTCCATACTTTGAGATACTGAAAGCTGAAGCGGAGGAATGCTTTCTGATACGTGATACTTCCTTTAAACTCCTACGTAGAGTCAGTCTGGTTGGAATGAACCTTGCAAAGTAACTAATTCAACCTTCTGAGAGCAGGTCAATACTGAATTCACACCAAGTGCTTTGGCCTTGGCTAGTCAGGTCTGAAAAGTCTCCAAGGGTGGAAACCACACAGCTTCTCGAGGTGAGATTTTCCAGTGCTTAATTCTTGCTGTAATTTTTTTTCCCCTTATATCTAGTCAGACAGAAGCTCTCCTATTTCAATTTTGGATTATCATCTCATGCTCATACTGTGTACCTTTTACTCTCTTTGTGTAATCAAATTGATGAATATTTCTGTTTCACTTAGGATTTTTTTTTTTTTGCTACCACACATTCCTCCTTGCTTCAAGGGGAAGAAAAAGGACAGATTAAGGAAAATCAGGATTTTCTGTTTACAGAGCAATAGATGTTCTGAAATGAACTGCAGTTGTATATGTTGTAAAACTACTTTTGTCTGACAGGTTAATAAATCTCAGTCTAAGGTCTGAATGACTAGAGATATTAAAAGCTTCTGCTGACTGATAAAAACCAACCAACCACCTTTTTGCAATCCTTTATAAATACACCACTTAGTACTATACCGGTTAACTGTGGCTCTCATTTTATTTGCAAATGCCTTTATCTGTGAGTCTTTGGCCCAGTGTGTGGGTTTTTTTGTGGACAGCATAAACAAAAACCAACTTAATTGTCAAAAAGTTTAAAATGCCATGGTTCTTCAACAAGTACATACGTTCATGGTGCAGACAAGGCAGTGCCAAGCCTTCTGATGACTTCCTAAGCTTTTGCTAGTATGAATTTTAGAGGATTAAATCAATGTTTTCAGACCTACACCAATGCTGATCTCGTGGATTCATGTTTTGTCACTTCCATGCATGGACATGCAAGACAAATCTACCCTCTATTCCAACTGCAATTAACAGTCGACCAGGCTGGTTTTGATAGAGCTTGGGAAGCAGTATTGTGCAAGTGTGTAGGGCTTTAATTTATTGATGACATGATTAATTTTAAAAGTGGAAAATCGTTAGCTGTTTAGAAACAGATTTTTTGTAGCATGTAGAAGGACGCTGGCTTGAATAAAACCAAAAATCTCTCTTAGATTTTCCTTTGTTCCGCCTTCAGATTCAGAAACAGTTTCTGGAATGGAAGCAACTGGGGAAAACAATGGGAAACTGGATACAGATATCAGTGGTACACTGTGCTAGTTCTGATACACAAATTTAGTCATTTTGGAGATACTTTAGTGTGCATCAGCAATGACACATGGAAGTTTAGCATATGAATTGCTGTTTATTTTGCTAAATCTGCTGGGAAGTTTAGCGAGGACCTCCCTGGCTGCTTTTTCCAGTCAGATATCATTCAGACAGGCAGAGTGTCACTGCATGTGTTTGAAGTAGAGTGAATGTTTAATGACAATGAAATACCAGATAACGTAGAGTTCAAGACTACTAACTATGATTTATCAATGCTGTCCCAAAACATGTTGGATGGTATTTTTATATTGAATTGAAGAACAGGTTTGGTTCTGGACAAATCACTGTGGTCTTAAGGGTTTGGTTCAGTCCTGACAAAGTATCATGGAAGTCACCTCTTTCATCCCAGCCCTTCCTGGTTTAATATTCTTGACATTTTATGGCCACATGCAAAGATGAGCACTTGTGTTGCATAAACTAACATGTGTAGGCATATAAAAATATTTCTAGATATGAAAATGTACAGATCCCACTCTAAAAACATACTTGCCAACTTTACCTGCTAATGCCCCATAGCTGCTCTGTGGACTTAGTTATGTGACCATTCATAAGTACAGAATATGGGGAAGGAAGATTCTTATTAATTAAAAACTGTGTACTTAAGCTGTCTTCCTTTTTTCCAAGGAGAGTAAGTAGTTAGGAAGGAACCCAAAGCAGGGAGAAAAAATCTTTGAGTTGATAGGGAAGCAGGAGAACACGTGGGAGTGAAGAACCTCATCTGGCAGCCTGCACACTGCCACTGCTAAGCACAAGAACATCTGATTGAGAAAAGCATTTAGAGTGCCATGAGCAATGTCTTTGCTTTCCATCTAGATGCAAGATGCTGGTAATCTGGAGAAGCTCACAGTGACAATTGTCACTTGATTTTGTAAGATTTCCTTCCTGTTTCTTTTGTTAATGAAGTTAAAATTTGACCTGGTTGAGATTATAACAACAGGAGCTCTGGACAGAGTAATTGTTTCTTTCTGGTTTTAACTGTTTCTGTCTTGATATTCCATAGAACTACTTGTTAAATTCCTATGATACTTGTCAATGAGGAGCCTGTTCTCTGTGGCTTTGACAGCATTTTACCTGTAGATGCAGGATCAGTAGAGAAAATAGAAGGTTTAGTCATTTCTCACATTGTTTTCTTTGCGAAGACTACAAGTTTCAAACCTGTGAAGAAGGGTTTACCTGCACCTTCAAAACTTGCAAACCCCCAGGATCCATCCCCAAGATGAGCTTTATGTATGGATGACAGATTTTGATTCTCACACTTTAGATATATTTGCCATCCAATTTATAAATTTTCTTTAATCAAGGATGAATATTCCCTGTATCTCACTAGAAGTAGTTGCAGCCAATTACCATACTTTGAAAATCTCATAAAATCAGGAAAAAATGGGGGCAAAAAATTACTTGAGCTATTTCCCCTATACCAAATCATGGTGTTTGAGTTTCTCTTGCTTCTCCAACCGACAGCCTGTCCTCTTTCATTTTTTGTAGTCAGAGCGTATTTTACTTGGTAGCCAGAACATATCTTTCAGTGGGTTGTGTGGCAGTGATACTCTGTCACCTTGACATACCTGCTGCAGGCTGGTGTCCCCAGGGAATCCTTATATACTATCTGGGAGCTGAAGCTTCCAAGTTATCAGCAAAATGCTGCTCATAGCAGTCAGCTGCCTGTCAATTTATCCAGATTGTTGGCAATAGCTGTGACAGTGCCTATTTCTGAACTGATGGTGTTGCTGTATTAGAGGGAGTTTCTTTTGGGTTGTGTGTTTCTGATGGTTGGAACAATCTAAAATCACTGTTTGTGGTATGCCATGGTAGTCTTGCTAATATATAAATGCACATAAATTGGGTTTAAAAAGAAGAAAAGAGAATAGAATAGAAGCTATCTCTACCTGTGCTTCTATTTTTTCTCTAAATAAATATGTGTTACAAGTCCATTAACTCTCATTCAGGTGCTTTGAAAGTTGACTGCAGGCATTTGTAAAGAAGGCAATTTGCATTTAACTTAACAATGAAGAAATATGTTTATAGCAGTATTGGGGTGACAGACACTTTCTAATGAAGTGGTTTATATTCTCCTCATAGGTTGTCTAATGGTCATTTAGTGATACGTTTTGTCTGTACTTTTTCCACATTTGTCATTCAACCCTTTAAATTTAGAAGTTCCATTACAGTGCCATCTGTTGCTGCACCAGTAGGTATGGCTGCACATTTCTGAACAGGAAAAAAAAGCAAATTGACATCATACTCTCAGGAAAAAGGAAAATAATTGTGATGGCTGGTGGACACCCAAGCTGACCACGAGCCAGCAATATGCCATTACAGCAAAAGTGACTGCTGCTGAGGAGTGTGGTAAGTGGGTAGAGGGAGGTGATCCTGCCCCTCTGCTCAGCACTGGTGAAGCCATACCTGGAGTACTGTGTCAAGTTCTGAGATTCCCAGTACTAGAGACATATGGAGTTACTGGAGGAAGTCCAGCAAAGGGCTGCAGAGATGATTAAGGGACTGGACCATCCCTTTTATGAGGAAAGGCTGAGCAAGCTGGCACTGCTCAGCTTGGGGAAGAGAAGGCTTAGGGAGGATCTTATTTTAATGTATGTAAATACCTGAAGGAGGATGCAAGGAGGATGGAGCCAGGTTCTTTTCAGTGGTGTCCAGTGTCAGACCAGAGGCAATGGGTACAAACTGAAACACAGAAGTTGCCCGCTGAACATCAGGAAAGACTTTTTTTACTGTGAGGGTGACTGAGCACTGGCACAGGTTGCCCAGACTGGTGGTGATCCAGTATCCTTGGAGATACTTCAACACTGTCTGGGCATGGTCCTGGGCACCTGGATGTAGGTGTCACTGCTTGAGCAGGGGATTGGACCCGAGGAGCTCCAGAGGTCCCTTCCAACCTCAATCATCCTGTGATTCTGTGAGTGCATATGAAATTCATGTAGCACTTATTTTCTGTGTGTCTATGTCTATGATGTGTGAGCATCTGTAATCCATAACATAGCCCAGTAACATGGCAGCAAGCTTTAGAGTAAGGATTCCAACAGTCAGAGAAATGGACACATTTAATTTAAATGGGAAATTAACCTGTTAAAACTGCTGAAGGTCAGCAAATACAGGATACTTCAGATCAGTGGATTCATTAGGTAAGCGATGATTCATTTAATATAAATTTGTTATTGTGTTAGGTGAGCAAGCAGTTTTCACTTAAGCATATGGCCTGTTGAAGTGTTTTGAGGATTTTTCCATGAGAGGTCGATTTACAGGCAGGTAGGTGGTAGTTTTCTTTTTAAATTAGACTGCCATCTGTCAGCTTTATACCCTGTTGACATCTGGACATTGTTTCTAATTGCTATATACAGATGAGAGGTTTTTAAATAAATATGATATAAAAAACTCCCAAAAAACTGATGAGGAGCCAGACAATGATAAACTTTTATCTTTGAAGAACTGAGTACCTGGAAGAAGTTACTCATGACAGAATTATGTGAGAAGCATAGTTAGCAGTTGCTGACACCATGGCTGGTATTCCCACACTGCTGTTAATGTGAAGCCAGTGTCATAGCTGTACTAGTTACTAATCTACTCTATATTAAACTCAATAAGCCTTATACCACAGAGAAAGAAACTATCTGTATGGAGACCATATATACACCATGTATTCATACACAGGAATCATAGAACTGTCAGGATTGGGAGGGACCTTAAAGATCATCCAGTTCCAACCCCCTGCCAATGGCAGGAACACCTCCCACTAGAGCAGGGTGCTCAGAGCCCCAGCCAGCCTGGTCTTAAAAACCTCTTAATAGTTTTTCTGCCAATAATAATTGTATTGAGTTTATCCATCATTCAGGTTTAGGAGAGTGGTCATCACTGAATTAGTTTTTCTTATAATGAATAATTTAAAGGGGTATACCATACCTAGTATATGTAGAAATATGGTATTTATTATTAATTTTGTTACTTGTGGTGGTAGATTGCATGTTCCTTAGAAATACTGGATTTAGCACACAGAAATATTGTTTTCAGGTGGAGAAAATGTAAGAAATTTTGAGCTCTAAGCTCTGTTTGCCAGTACAGCCAAGGCAGTGTGAGCTAAAAACATCTAAGAGGCTGAGAAATCATCTTGTGAAATCATGAGGTCAGTTACTTAAATAGATCTTTTTATCAGTTATCATCATTGTCAACATATTATCCATGTAATGAGACATTTCATTTCAGATGTGCTATTTCTAGCTTGCTGTGGCAAAATACATTTTGGAGTTGTGATGTTCATAACCACAATCCCATGTCTGCAGTTGGGCTTGTGTTGAAAGAGGAGGTTCTGCAAAACTTTGCACTGCCAGTCTGTGGTTTGACACGTGCAGTCTGCTTTAGTGAAGTGCAAGGCATGTCAGGAATAAGACCATAGCATGAAGGGATGAACCCCTCCATGATTTAAACACTGCATTTATGTTCATCTTCTGTCTCCCTGTTCACTCCCAGCTGTTGTGTGGTTGTTCTCCAGCTTATGAGCCTAAGAGGAGAAGAGTTTTCAATTAGGGTACAGAGTTGATCACAGGAGGGCACACAAACACAACACCCATCCCTAGGAGACAGATGGACTCACACACCAGTTAAGAGGAGATTAAAGAAAGAGAAGGAACAAACAACCTTTCATGAGCAGCAGAGTGTTAGTTTGGCTCAGCTACTTTTGAAACTACCTCCTGGGAACAGGTTAGGAGCCTGATTAGGAGGAAATTGTCTAATTTGGTCACTCTTGCTTTTATTTTAAACATGGACATGGAATTTAATCTGATGGCATATGATGGAAATACATCAAATTGAAGCATATATTATCCTTGAATAGATGTAACAGATCTTATGATTTTATAAAAATTGCTGTTAATCCCATTGCTATTTTACAAGGTGATAGTTTAGGGGAAATAGCACTTTGAATATCAATGAGTTCAATGGAGTCACACCTTTATACTGTTGTGTTCCGAGACCTGAAGCTTTGCACGATTGCATCTCTTCATGTTAATTTTATTTATTTTGAAATGTTTATTTTAAAAATGTTTAAGATTCTAATGGTTTTTCCTAGCATTGATTATCTTACTTTTTTTCCCCCTCTTCTTTGGCCTTTCTGTTTCTTTCACCTTCTTACAGCATGTGACTCTTAAGATACTATATTAGAGATTTTAGGAGTCATTCTTGGTTTTAGTTTGTACTGGACTAAAACCAGCTTTTAATTTCCTCTTTCATTCTCTTGGTTTTTGTGAAGCCAATAAATTATTCTTCCAAGACATCATAAAAATGGTTTATTTTTTTCTTTTAGACATTAGAAAAGACAGTTTCCAACAGAAGACCTTTAAGATTTGGTTCAGGTTTTTACCCATATTCAACAAACTTGGATTTAGTATTTTTTCCAGCTTCCTTTTTTATTTTGTTGTCCACCTTCCTCTTAGAAAATCAATAATGAGAACAGAGAATTGCCATTTTTAATATAAGTGTTTGTTTCCTGCATTTAAAATATGGATAAAATTATAATTAGAGCTTTGTTCATCTTTTGTCTGTTTTGCTTAAGGGTGCTAGTCTGTGACTTCATGCTTGGAGTTTTTTGCTGTTAATCTTAACTATACTCTAAAATATAACTTTCAGGTGTTTGTATTTTGAAAGAAAAGAGGTTTTCTTACTTATCTTGAAGAATTAAAAGTGTAACCCACCTACGTCTCACCAAGTCACTCCAGACCAGGGACACAGGAGCTTGTATGGAATTAGAAAAAATGACCTTTAACGTGACTTTTCACTTCCAGTGAAAACCTCTTTAAAGGTGAATGTTCCTTCTCACCCTTTCTTTCTTTCTTTACTGAAGAAATTTGGAATTGGCTTTGTCTGAAACATATGTGGGTTGTTACTGACACTTCTGTCGAAGAATGGACAATAATTAAGGTTGTGTTTAGAACAGATGAAGGTACATCTCATTATAAGGGCTTGTCTCTCTGTGAGGGATAACAACTCTGGTCAAGGAGAACTTTATAGAGCAAAAAGAAACTCTTGACAAAAAATTAGGCTATCTAAAAAAAATTTGTTTGAGAATCAGCTGCCTTCTGTGTCAAAAAGTTCATTGCATTTATTCAGGAAATACTTGATGTCTACTTCCAGCTTCAGTTTGAGATTTGAATTTGAATTCATCAAAGCAGCCCGTCCTTTGGATGTATTTTGTTCATCTCTCTGAGGTGCTTGCTCATGAGATAGGGCCAACCTCTTCTCTAAGGTGAGGAGTGACCATGCAGTAGGCAACAGGCACAAGCTGGAACACAAGAAGCTTCTGCTAGATGCTTGGAAAATCTTTTCCACTGAAGGCTGGTGAAATATGCCCCAGAGGTAGGTGGAATTTTCATTCCTGAAGATACTCAGGGCTCACTCAATCAGGACCCCAAGCAGCTTTTTCTGGCTGGACACGTGTTGAGTAGGAGTGTTTCTAAATAGGCTCCAGGGACCTCTTTCAGTATAAATTACCCTACAGTTCTGAGCTGTGCATGCAAGATAGAGTTATTTGGATGTGTTGTGTATTACATGACAAGAAAGTGGTTTTGCTGAAGTTACTTCTATGTGGAAGGGAAGGCAGCATAAATTAACTATTTAATTTCACAAAATTCCTTCTCAGGTGACTTTTAGAGATAAGTGGTATAAAAATTTACATGTTACAGAATCACAGATTTTCCTAGATCAGAAAAGAATTTTAAGATCATTGAGTCCAATCATTAACCTAACACTGAGAAGACCTTGACTAAACATGTCCCTCAGCACTACATCTACACGACTCTCATATACCTCCAGGGTTGGGGACTCAACCACTTCCCTAGGCAAGCCATTCCAGTGCCTGATAACCTCTTTGGGAAAGAAATTCTGCCTCATATCAAATCGAAACTTCCCTTGGCACAACCTAAGGCCAGTGCACTATGAGTAGACTCAGTAGAGAGCATCTTGAGTATTTGCTTTGTGTTCTCTGTAAAAGAACAATACCCTTCTATGGTTAATCCAAGCTGCAGTTGATTTAGATTTCTGCTGCCAGGATAATTGGACAGTGTTTCAGAAATGCCTGGGAATTTCTTGAGGCCTGTAACACAAGTTGCCATACAAAGTTCCCAGTGTGCTGTCCTCTAAACACACAGTCCTCTGTGAAAAGAGTGCTCCAGCCATCTGGAATTATCAGAGTAACCCTGCATGTAAATGTGACCTTCTCCCTGCCTCACAGAGCCTCTGTGTCTGGGTCTGACTGTCACTCAACAGAAGCACTTTTCTTTCACTTGATCGAGTCTTGAAAACAAGCAAAAAATTTGAGATTTTTCCTTTCCCATCCAAACCATTTCACTCCTTCTGGCCCACCTTAAGCTAACACCCTGTGAACTGACTTGTCAGAGAGTAGCTGCTGGTGTGGGCTGAAATGTAAAGTGGCATTTATGCAAGAGCTGGAAATGCAAAGTGATGTAATTCTGTGCAGATGTAACAAACTTCCCTTTTTTTTCATTATACTAATGATTTTTTTACTCTTTTAAGTCTTCTTGTAAATAATTTGATTCTTAGACTGGTCTGCAACATACTCCTAGTAGTGAGTTAATAAAAATCTGAATTAAAACCCAAAGATTTCAGAACAGTTCTTAATATGAATCATTGAATCATGAAGAGTGGTGGCTGGTAGTATTAATACTCTGTATACTCTGATGCCTAATTCAATTGATTGTAAGTTCCCAGCTTGTTTGTTCAGTTGTTATAGCATTTAAAAACATCTTGGCTTACTTCTCTTTTTCCTTAATGGAACTAAGTTGTGGGGCTATGAGCTGCATGACTTTCTTAACCAGCATGTTTAATAAGATTCTGTCATCCATGGCTACTCAAACTGGCATATGTCCTTAAAATGAAATGAAAAGTCATTCATGATTGCTACTGAGACTTTTCCCAACTACTTCTGGAAAGAGTCTATGTCCATAGAATGTGAGAGAAACATTAATCCATTATTTCATTGTTGGTTTTTGTTGATTCATTAGAGTTAACACAGGGGGAGGCCAAAATTGCAAATACTGTAGCTACTTAAAATGCATGTATTCAGTTATGTTTAACTCTGATGGTAAATGGGTCACCCAGCAATATATTTTCCCCTTGTTCCTAGATACTTTGTATATCAAAGTGTAGGAAAAAAGAAAACATGTTACCTAAAAAATAGTCTAGCATCTGTGTTATGACATGTTAGTGAAGTTGTTGGTGTTTCTGCTCTCTCCCTGTGAAGTTCTACCACCTTCCATAAATGATAAAGAGCATCTTCTCAACATCTCAACATTCTGAATTATATTATGGTTCTTGAAAATTCTGGAGTCATGGTACTAACACAACTGGACAGTAATAGAATTATTGTGAGAACTTCCAAAAAAAATAAGGTAATTTATTTCTTATATATTACTTAGTTTTAACCACAGAGTATAAGCTAGTTTTTCACAATGAGGACAGTTAAAATACTTCTGGAAGTGAACAGTAGACAAGTTACCTGTAGAAATGAAAGGCCTGATCACCTTCGTGTTCTCAGAGATGAACAATGTCATTCTGAAATCAGCATAAGTTGGCTGTACTTGGTGATGTTTTCCTGCAGCCTGTTTTAGGAATCACTCTGATTGATGCCCATGGAAATCAATGGGGATTTTTTTAGTGTTATGATGGAAACTAAATTAAGCCTTGTAGAAGACTGTGTTGTGCATGTGTAGATAAATTCATGTATAAGGTTACAACATGTTTCCAGTGTGTAGATTTTACAAATAGCAGACACCATTGTGACCAGTTGATTTGATCGTGAAGGAGAAAATTCAGTGATGTTACATAAGTGTAATATGCAATCCATAATAAGCCCCAAATATACTGCATCCCATTCAGGTATGAATTGTTTCTCTCATTTAAGAACAGAAGTTACAAAAGACTGGTCCTGTTCAGAAGTTGGAGAATGAACGCAGGGATAACCTCTTAGAGGTCTTAACAGCCCTTTTTGAAACTGTGATTTGAAACCTCAGAATTCCACTCTTTCCCATTTTGCTTTCATTCATTGAGAGAAGAATAAAATTAGTTGTTATTCCTTATTTTTTATCCACTTTTGTCCCCAGAATGCCTTTTAATGTCTTTGTTGTTTTAATTGTTTTTAGGTCAGAGTACATACATGCAGTGGAATATTTTCTCATTAATTTTAGAGTAGCTGTTTCCTGTGGGGCATATGGGGAATACAATGTAAAAATAATAATTTATTTAAAGGAAATTATTAGGGAAGATAAGGGAGGAATTAGCAAATACTTAGTTCCTTTTCATATCACTCATTATCAAAGGGAATTAAATACTTAATACTCTTACCAGTTAGACTATGGTTCAAAGAAACAATGTGGATCAGTCCCTGTGTCTGCAGACATCTTCGAAGAGATTAAGGGCCTGACCAGACCAAATCAGAAACAAAAGATTTTTCTAATACAATATGAAGAATTTGAGGCTATATTTACCCATTTCTAAGATGATGAAAATTTTCTTTTCTTTCTTTCTTTATAGAACAACAGATGGTAGTGTTTACTTTGCAAATGAGTTCTCTGGGTATAAATGATGCCATTCTTGGGCCCATCCTTCATTCTGGTTGAGAGTTGATACAGTAGCATCCTATGTGGTCTAGGATATTTGTTTCATAAGCACTCCCTGTGCATATATATTATCTTCTCAGGCTTTTCAGAATCTTAGTATCCAAACTGATTTTAATTTGTTATCCTTCCACACTTCTTCGTTATCACTAATACCAATAACACTTACGGATGTCCCTGTTGGTTATGTAAATATTCCATCCAGACATTTATAGTGTTGTTATAGATTGAAGAGGGCCTGCTGTGTATACCAAGGGCCTAACTATCACTCTCTTCTATTTTTGAAGTTCATGCAAGAAGATGAAGTGCTGCAGTGATTTTATGAATTGCCTTTTGGTTAAGTGATTAATTTTTCTTTTTCTTGATTCACAGAGTTAAATATAAATTAGCATACTTTACTACTTTGGTTTTTTAAGCATCTAGTTCATTCCAAAGTGAAAACTGTCCTATATTAGTATGACCTTTTGAGATGTCTCATAGCAGTAGTATTGATCAGTGACACAAGTTTCAGAAATAATGCAGAGAAGCAGCCAGAATCTCAGCTGAAGTCTGTATAAATCTCATCTGTCTCTCTCAGTTGGAGTGATGCTGATGTTGCAATACTTATGCAAAATGGGGAAGAACTTGGCTGCTTTCACATCTCTAAATTTAGTACATGGGTGGGCCAGGACAGCAAAGAGCTTATAACATCTCTGTGCAGCAAAGTTAATAAATCCATTCTGTGTGTGAACCACTGTAAACCTTCCATCCTTCATTAAAAATGTTGCTGTGCTGTTAACAATATATGTCAGGAGCAAGAAAGGCCCAGTACACTTATTTCGTGTAACATTAAAGCCACTGTAATTATGGGTCATTTGCCAGGCTTCTTTGGTAATTAATACTTTTAATTGCTTCTAGTTCCAGGGAATTAGTTAATCTTTTCATTATGCATATTGCCTTCCATAATCATCATCTTCTTCCGTACAGTAGGCTTAGTGACATCATGGAAGTCAATTAGGTCTTTCAAGTCAGAGCAGTGAAGTACATTTCTTTGTATGGGCTGGATTAGGAAAGGTTTCTGAAAGGCCTTGATGATGATGATCTGGGCAACATTTAAGCTTGCTTTTCAAAAGGCAGAGCCTGTCAGGGTTATTTACTGCCCTCAGAGTTCTTAAGGTTACAAACTAAGGTATTGTTAAGAAGAAAACGTAGTCAGAACTGCTTTCATTCCAATAGCAGTTGTTCCAAGCTTTGCAGGATCAACTGGTTACATACATGTGGTTCATAATAGTGATGATGATCAATGTTGGAAGATATTGGTTGTGGGTTAAGCCCAGCCAGCAACTCAGCACCACCCAACCATTCTCCCACTCCTTTCTGGTGGGATGGGGTAGAGAATCAGAAGAGGAAAAGTGAGCAAACTCTCGGGTTGAGATAAAACAGTTTAATAGGTAAAGCAAAAGTCATGTGTGCAAGCAAAGCAAAACAAGGAATTAATTCAGTGCTCCTCATTGTCAGGCAGGTGTTCAGTGTTCAGCCATCTCCAAGAAATCCAGGCTCCTTCATGTGTAATGGTTACTTAGGAAGAAAATCACCATCACTCTGAACATGTTCCCCCCTTCCTCCTTCCCGCAGTTTTATATGCTGAGCATGGCATCGTAAGGCATGGGACATTCCTTTGGTCAGTTGGGGTCAGCTGTCCCAGCTGTGTCCCCTCCCAAATCCTTTTGCACCCCCAGCCTACTTGCTGGGGAGGTGAAAACATCCCTGAATTATAACCCTGTTTCCAGGACTAATCCAAAACATAGTCACATACAAGCTAATATGGAAAAAATTAAGTGTATCCTGGCCAAACCCAGCACAATACCCCATTGTTCAAGCTGGAATTCAGTTAAGGAAGCGAGGACAAACCAGATTGATGTGATTCTATTGGTTCAATAACAATCATTAATTAAACTGTAATACATGCAAAGCCGAAAGCACCTCTTTCTACTGGCAGACACCAAGTTGTTGCTGAGATGCTGATGGGCAAGAATCGATATTTTAAAAAGGAAAGAAAGCAGAAAGAAGGGGTTCATTCCATTTTCATCTTCCACAGACCTGATACAGATGGGTGTATATAGTGCAGACAGTTAATACATTTGAAAAAGTTTTCTTTCAATATAAGGTTCTTGCCAGTTGCAACTTGGTTCTCTTAGAGCACAGCCAAACCTTGTGAATAATTAATCTTCCCTGATGGAACAGTTCTGTGTTAGAGAGCCTAAAGGTGCAGTATAATTCTATATGTTCTCACAGTGTATGGTATCTGGATTCGGTCACAAGTTTAAGTTTAGCAGGTCATGACTCTGACCTGTTCAATATTACCTGCCACAGTCTATTGTGTTGTGAAGAAAAGGATAAGAAAATCCATCCTGGGTATGTAGGAAGGGATTTGGTGGGGTGATAATGACTGTAGAGAAGGGCTTAATGCATGAGAGAGAAATCTGTGATAAAGCAGAGTTGCACTGTCTGAAGGGTGTGGGGAGAATTACACTAACCATCCCAATATCTGTGTTGAATTACTGTAATTCAGTAATTTTTCTATTAGCAATAGTAGCAGTGCTAATGAAATTGATACTGAATGCCTCTGGAGTTGCAGAAGTGTTAGAATCCACTTGTCAGCGTAGGTCAGAAGTTTTCATATAGTTACATGACAAAGATTTCTTTGGATTGTCCATGACCAAAAATTAAAACTCAAGCCTGGGCAATGCGAGGAACAGATAGTTCATGATGCATGTCTGTAATGAACTCCACAAGCATTGTCTTTTATATTATAAAAGTTCAGAGTAGATGATTTCTTGTATAGTGATTTATAGTGTATATTTATTATTCAGTAATAAATTGTTAAATTGCAAAAATAACATAATTACTGTATTGATTTTTTTAACAACTTTGCTTCCAAAGTGCAATCTTGAATGACTGTGACTATTGTAAGACATGGAACCTTTACCTGACTGTAGCATCTCTTCTCTAAAAGTAACTTTGTAATATAATTGCTGATTTTCTTTCTTCCTGTTGCTTTGCATGAATTCAACAGCATTCTTCTTAGAAGTGACTTCTTCCTTACTCTCCACTCATCCCAAGTCCTAACATCGACCTAGGTCGTATAGTCTTTCCCCTTTTATGTATGTAGGAAGTGCCCTTTTTACCCTTTAAGTAAAAGTACTACTTTTGCCACCTTGGAGGTTGTAAAGGTGGTCTTGAAGAGTTAAACTGTCTGCTTATAAAAGTATTTAAGCACTTGCTTAACTTCACTTTAAGCTTCTGCTTAAACTCATCCCTATAAAACAAATCACTTGGGAACATCTGGCTACCTGGTTGCTGGGATTTAAGTCTGTGTGTTGATTTTCTTCTGAATTGAAATTAACTTAAGGTTAATTATGATGCAGATGTTTGGATTCAGTGGTTTACCCTTGTTCTAATTAGGGGTGTCTAAGAGAGGAATTGATGTTACCTTTCTTACTAGGTTTTATTCAGGATTATGTTTTTGGTTTGGTTTGTTTTTTTACAACAAAAGATTAAAAGTTCATAGTAACATTATTATTTCATTTTTTTTCTCTCACCTCCTTGTTTCTCAGTGTCTTGTGTTTGAAGATTCACCTCTTGGAGTCAAAGGAGCCCTGGCAGCAGGAATGCAAGTAGTTATGATTCCAGATGAAAATTTAAATCCAGATCTTAAAAAGGATGCAACACTACTGCTGAACTCCATGCAGGATTTCAAACCAGAGCTGTTTGGTTTACCAGCATATGATTAATGCCAAATGTCTATGATCATGCACTCGACTGGAAACTGGGAGAGGGGAATGAAATTTTATTACAGTTTTATGATTGTTTTGCATCTTTTCCTCCAAACTGGGTCAGAAAATCCTCTTAACATCAAGTCTTCCATAGAGTACCTTTGAAAGCTGCCTGAAAGGTTTATAATTTGTCCTTGTGATAAATGCTAAATTAAAGCAGTATTTCATCTTCTGAAGTGAATCCAATCTTGTTCTCTGCACATCATTAAGTTTTCTGGCATGGTGGGTTGACCCTAGCTGGATGCCAGGTGCCCACCAAAGCTGCTCTATCACTCTCCTCCAAAGCTGGACAGGGAAAAGAAAATACAATGAAAGGTTTGTGGGTTAATGTAAGGACGGGGAGAGTTCATGGACAAAACAGACTGGACTTTCAGAAATTAGTTTAATTTATTGCCTATCAGATCATCATATGGAATGAGAAATAAATTAAATCTTTAAACACCTTCCCCCATCCCTTTCTTCTTCCTGGACTTAACTTTATTCCCAATTTTCTCTACCTGCTAACCCCTAGGTGATTGCAGTCCGTTGATCACGCATTGTCTCTGCCCCTTCTTCCTCCTCAGGTGGAGGACCCCTCACACTCTTTCCTGTCTCCAGCACAGGTCTCCCACAGGAGACAGTCCTTCATGAACTGCTCCAACTTGGTGTCCTTCCCACAGGCTGAAGTTTGTCATTAACTGCTTCAGCATAGGTCCCTTCCATGGGGTATAGTCCTTCAGAAAGAGACTGCTCCAGTGTCAAACCTCCATGGGTTCACAAGTCCTGCAAGCAAACCTGCTCCAATGGGGGCTTCTCCCTCCACAGGTCCTTTCAGGAGCCTGCTCCAGAACAGGCTTCCTGTGGGGTCACAGCCTCCTTTGGGCACATCCACCTTCTCCAGGGTCTCAAGGCTAGACATCTACTATACATGTAGATGGGTTTTGGTGCAATCCCCAAGTGCTTGTAAGTGCTTGTATGACATGGTGGAATAAATGTCTTTTACTTTGTCTAAAGAATGGTATATTCTGTAGGGTTTATGACTTTTTTAAAATGAATAGTTGTTTTCAGCATTTCAAAAAATAGATTTCCATTTGAGTTCATAAGGCACCTCAAAATCTTGGTAAAATACCAATCATAAAAACTAGGAGTGTGAAATATGCCAAGTAAGAGAATTTTTAAATATCATCTGTTTATCTATGATCTTCCTCACAAAATATATTTTCTAGTCATTTGTGGTGTTTAACTGTTCTAGGCTTGTCAGGAGCAAAAGGCAAGAAATCATAGACCAATATTCAGGGTGAGTTTCCTTACATTTTTTTCCTCCTGGATCTAAAAAACCCCAAACATTTACATCTTTCTGTAGACTGTTAATATTTTCTGTTACTGTAGTCTGTTCATGCCTAAAAAAATTAAGGAAATTTTCTTGTATAGGGTCAGTCAAATATGACCTAGATGGTACCAGCAGCTTTTTGGTACATATAGTAGAATGCTTTGCAGTTAAATGTTTTTCATCTAAGGATCTGGAAGCATTTTTTAAAGAAAAAAAAAAGTATATTTTCAGTGTAGAAATTTTGCATATTACATTATTTCTTTTGACCTGTGGATATTACAGTGACAACAACCTCTCCCATACACTATGAATTCCATTTTTGTTCTTTCCAGACAATCTAACAAATACTGCTGTATAGCTCCTCCTTTCACTTATGTTAAACAACAAAAATTGTTACTGTAGAGCAAAATTCTGAGCTTTCCAGTGGAAAACAGGTGCCTGCTGAGGTCCCCTTCATTCATAATTAGTTCAAACAGGGGAGTTACGAGGTAGAAAAATTTTAATAAGCTGTAATTAGTAACTTTTGCAATGGTTTGCATATATTTAATTGAAGTGGGCAGTTTTAGTGAAAAATGCAAAGGAAGCATGTGTCATTTACAGTTTTCTTCAAAGGAACTGTCATCAAAGTCTTCAGTTTCGTTTTAAAGATGTAGAGACGTTAATAAATACATCAGTGACAAAATCAGAATTACTTCAGCATGACCACCATGATGAGATCAGCATATCCTGCAGTTCTAACCTAATAACCTTATCTTTTGATGACATTTGACAGAAATCACTTCTGAACAGTAAATCCCATCCCATACAATTACTCTTCCATGCATTTAGCATCCCACCTGATGGTTGTCTGTGATGTTATTGCCCCAACCTGAAATCTGTGAACCTGAGCCATATGGTATAACCTTCCCCTCCCTCCTGTTAGTAAAATTCCCTCTCATGTACTTTACTGCTTCTTTTTGGCCAGCTTCCTGGTGCTGTGCTGAACCACTTGACTGTTAATTTTAAATCAAGTCTCAGTGTTGTGGTTCATTTTTCTCTCGACTGAAGGAGAAATCAAAAGAGTACACAAAATTAAATTCCTGAGCTGTAGTAATCTTTACAGTCCTGTCATCTCCATCATACATGAGGTGGATATGCATGTCAGCAGCAGGTGACTGTAAACTGCCTGCTAGGCCATATACCAAATATCAGCATATGTTTGTAGATATTTCTTTACCCACTTTTTGTCTGGATTTGTGGCTCTGTAGCTCGATCATCTCAACATCTGTTCAGAAAAGGAAGAAAAAAAGAAAAAGGATTAAAAACTTGGATTGCTTCCCTTCCTTCCATCTGCTAGTTTCCAAATGAAGTCCTGTTCCGACAGAACTAAAAGTCCGTACCAGATCCTGGCTACAGATCATGAGGACATGTGAGCAATCAGAACATTCAAATGCTCATCTCTGTATGAAGAAGACTGTTAAAAACTGATCCAAAATCTCTATCCCAACAAATACTTAAGTGCACGCTCCATGCATTTTTCATTAAACATAGAAAGTAAGCATCAGCTTAATTTTAAGGATATATTTAGCTTTATTTGGCTTAATATGAAACTTCATGCTTCAGGCATATCCTGAGAATTGCAGCCTCCACAACATAAAGGCAAAACTTCACGAGCAAGTGTTTAACACTGGAAAATAGGATAAGTGCAGCAAGATGGAGCTAAATTCAGCCATGAAAATACATTTAAAAAAAACCCAAACCAACCAGAAACCAAACAACAAAAGGCAAGTTAGAGGTGTATGAACTGTTGTACTGGAACTTAAACTCCTTTCTGCCTCATAGGTGAATTAGGTTTTGCATTTACTGGAACTCCAGTGGGATTAATCTTGGTAGAATTTCCTGGTTACAAAGATACACGTAAACAGGAGTTTCATCAAATATATTCAGGTGAAAATTCATTGCATTGGAACAGGATTAATTTCAAAATGCAGTCTGATTTCTGTGAAGCTTGGCATTTGCCTTCTACAAGTAAAGATCAGAATAAACTAAGATCTTCATTCCTCATTTGGATTGGATGTCTTTCTAAAAATGCTAGAGTTAAACCATAGAAACCTCTGCCCAGAATCAAGGTCGTGTTTCATATAGTCCAAAAAATTTATTTAGCAGAAGCCAAACTAGATAAATTAGAAAAAAATACAAAAAACTTCATAGTAAGAAGAAATAAAATTATTTTCCATCATCCATATCTTTAACAGAGAATGAAGCTTGAATTTTCTTGCTTTTACTAGCTCTAGATATTAACCATACAGAAATCCACCTTTGTTTATTTTCTCTTGACAAATTTAGACATCAAAAACTAAAGCTAAGCACTAAATTCCACAATTTCACAGGCAATATGAAAAATGTATGTTTCTGACATCTTAATATTTGAATATTAAATAAAAATAAAATTTCTAAAATAAGCCTTTTTAAAAATTAATTTCTTTCAATTTGTTTTTAATTTAACACGTCATAACTCACTGAACATCCTGTGGTTCTTTCAGAGTAGTGGGAATGAATGAAAAGACTGGATTGGAGGAAAAGGAACTCTCAGAACAGTTCTCTGTCCAAAGAGAAACATGTCTGCCATCAACACTTTATGTTAACCTTCCTTTTGGCTGACACTTGACAAATTTGTCATCTAATTGCCTTATTAAAGTGAAGAACAGAACGAGGATGAGGACTCAAAGCCCCTACCAGAGCTTGGAAGAGCTGAAGAGCCTACCCCAGCAGCAGGGCTCAGTGTGTCTTTGGCTACGTCTGCACCAGGTAACTCAGTGCAACAGCAACAAAAAGGGGTTTAGAGGGCACAGGCTAGCAATAGAAAATCTGTTGGTCTCTTCTGTTCTTCAGCCCTTTGAGCTATGAAATCTAAGCCATCATATTTGAAATGTTAGGAGTTGGCTCGCTTTTGTGATTAAAAGAAGGCTCAGCAAGGAGAAAGCAAGTCAGCTTGAGACAGAAATAAAGTTAATTTAGTGGGCTTTGTGAGAAAGGTTGAGTTGTTTACAACCATGAGATTCTTGTGCTGTCTCTGGAGCTGGAGATCTGCTAAGCTGGCAGCCAAACAGCTGATGGAGGGAGTATTGTGAAGACAAGACAGCCCTGTTCTGGCTAAACCAAGAGGCACAAACAAATCTTGAAGGCCAGTGTGTCTGAGTAGAGACCTTTGCCTAAATAACAGCAAAATTAATATTAAAGTTTATACCCCTGAGTATGATAACGAGCCTAAAGAGTGCATGCTTGAGCCTGACCATCCTTTTGCAGTCAGTGCATTTATCTGAACCTCTCTGAGTAAATCAAACCTATCTGTTTAACTTTTAAACTGTCTCAGTGTTAAGTCCTTAACTGGACTGAAACAGGGAACTCCTGTTTCAGCAGGAGCCCCAGAGCCAGCCTCTGAGATAGATACAAGCATTTCACTTGAAAGACCCTCGGGCAGGGCTCTGAGACAGGACTCTCAGACATACCTTAGACTTTGCAGAACTGCTCAGAGAAACCCTTGGGCTCTGGCAGGCAAATGTCTCACTCCCACTCTTAATGCCACGGAGGCACCGAGATTTATAGAGGTAAGAGTCAGGATCCTAAAGCATGTTTCTTAAAAAAAAGGTCCAAAGAAAATGAAGCAGTTGGAATCCACAGTCTTTTTGACTGATGTGTAAATTACCTTTGATGAGTATTAGAGCACAAAGATAGAAAACATACAGAAGATGCCTCAGTTCAGGTGCTGGTAAAATTGTGAAATCATTTCAGTTTTGACTTCCAAACTTTGGATTTGTTCAACATCTACAAAATGGAAGAGTGTGTCATCACCTGAAGACATGAAATAAACTGCTACCTACCATATTTCTCCATTTTCTTCCACTCAAACTGCATATGGATGGAATGAATTTCTTTGAACTCAACAACGCCCATATGGCAACTAAAGCAGTTTTCTCATAAAAGAGGATACAGAAAATGGACTTTTAACTCTCTTTTGACCATCATATCATAGTTACATCAAAAAAAGCATGTTGTGGTGTCATTTACTTCTGATTTCACAAAGAGCAATAACACTAAATAGCCAGAAAGGCCTCATTTGAGAACTTTGGAAATTGGAGAACAGAGGTTTAATAAAGTCCCCTTTGACACAGCAACTTCCACTGTATCATCTTGCTAATAATTTAATTTATGACTACTACCTGCATACCTAGGGCATGGGCACCATGTCAAATAGTAACAGTATCCACTCCAAATGATTGTATGACTGCAGATAGAACTGCTAACTTACTCTCAAGTGTGATAAAATCAATGAATTAAGAATTTCAATCTAGAAGTGCATTGTCCAGATCCTCCTCCTACTTCCTGTGAAATATTGTTTAGTAGGGGACCATATAAATCTGCAACTGATAGTCAGAAAACAACACTCACCACAGACTCCTCTTGCAAAGATGTAGCTTGTTTGGGAAAGAATTTAAATATGACAGTTCAAAAAACCCACTTTTATTCCTAATAACTTCTTCCAAAGGCAGGGGAGAAATCTGCAGAGGCAAGAGGAGTGCACACATAAATCAACTGTTCTGAGGCTCTGTTTATTCTCACAGCGGAAGTGCCCAAGACCATGAAAAGGAGAGGACTTCTGGCTGTTAACCAAAGTATTGCTTTGGCATGACAAATTCAGATACACAGATTTCCTCTCTCTTTTCACAGTTTTCTCTATTGCCTATGAACTTTAGAGGTAAACAAAACCATGTGAAATGCAAATAGGCTTCAGTTGCAAAAAATTCTCTGTATACATTGCCAGAAATGCAAACAAGCACCTCTGTGACACATCAGTATGACTGATGTTTTCAGTGGTTGCCCCAGCTGCAGCTTTTCATGCTTTTTAGTTAGTCAGCTGAGACTCTCAGCACCTCAAGTACTGAATCATGATAGGTAAGTTCAAGGAGGAGAAGGTAAAATCTACACTGAAAAAATACAACAAAGAAAAATCCCCCCCCAAATGTTTTTTTTTTTTCTAAATAATGCTGAAAATCATTCAGTAAGATTGTACCTTGTAAAATGTCTTTTTCCTGTAGCAGAGTGTAATTTGCACAAACAGTAATTATATCATGTGTGAATATTTCACACATTTAACCTGCTGCACAATTGTCCTGGTTTGAGTGAGAACTGAACTAATCCTGTTCAGGGGTTTTACTTTTCAGCTCAGTTCTTCTAACTGACTGCACTGTCTGCAGTCAGCAGCCTGTTTCCACAGACAGTGTCTGCTGCTGGAAGGGATAACAGCCCATGGTTCGAGTTAGTGCCAAGGGTTGGTGTGCAGACCAAGGCCACTGCTGGATCTTGTGCACCACACTGGGGGGTGCAGGAAAGTGGAAGGCTGCACCTGCAGGGAGGAGTGGACAGGGCAGGTGACCCCCAACTGACCAACGAGGTATCTAGCCCATATGTGTCATATTTGGTATAAAGCAGAGGAATCTGGAGGTTCTTGCCCTCTTGGCCCGCTTTGCCGGCTTCTTGGATCCTCTTCCAGTTTCCTTACATC